>OZ025239.1:63346840-63396840 GCA_964019155.1 Osedax fenrisi | reverse complement strand
TTTATTCTAATTTAATTAGTTAATAATTTATTTATTTTTTTTATTTTTTTAATTAATAATACAATTTAAGTATCTATTTAATAAAAATTATAGATTTAGCTTTATTGATGGTATTAGTATTATAACGCACGTGATTTTTATGAAAATCAGAATAGTGCATAAGCTGCGCGCTGATTGTTTATAGGATGTCCGTATTAGGGACATATATAACCTCTAGGTATATGCTTATAACTTAATGAATATTTGATAACAAATATAAAAATTATATAAATAATTTTAGAATGCTTTATTTTATAATAATATAGTGTTATATTTTATATCTATACATTTGTATATTCTTGAGAATGTTTTAAGTTGAAATTTTTTTTCATAAATTTAAAAACTTAATAAAAAATTAAGTTTATTGGATATATCAGCAATATTTTGAATAATTAAAAAATAAAAAATACTTATTTAGACTATTTATATAATTATGAATATTTGATTCATTACAATTTTTGTGTAAGATTTATGGTTTCTGAGATACCAAGAATGTCAGTATTCGGGCACTGTCCGTATTCGGTTACTTTCCCCTACAGTCTATTAAATACATATTGATTAATAAATAAATATTAAATAATAATATATACTATTTTAATATAGTAAATATAAAGTTTAAATATAATATGAATATTAAACTTGAATTCAATAATAAATACATGATGTGCGTTTTGTAATTAGATCTATTTATGACGGCTATTTTTATTAGATATTATACTACTACATTTATAATTATTAATAATAATTATAATACCACCATTATTTTAGGGGGCGGTATTATGAAAAGGTGGTCGATATTACGCACAATGTGCGTCGCACATTACAATTACCAACCCCCTATTTATGTTGCCAATATAATTATATTACCAATTTAAAATAGCCAAATTATGTATGGCCATAATATTTGCCTATTTACAAAATTCCCAATAAATATATTGAATAAATTAATACAAATAATCATATATGGGGGATCGGTATTAGGAGACTTCACCCTTACCGTATATGTTATAAAGTGAATGTTCAATTCCGAAGTAGACATACCATTATAACTAGTTGTAGTTGTATTGGTGTTGCAGACAGGTATGTATATAACACGTGCGATATCGGTAATGTAGACAGCTGTATTACTAATCGCCTATTTGCAAAACTAAGTGATGACGCATAACTGATGACTAATATTATAGTATACTATAGTATACTATATATAGTATATTATTAGTCAGAAATCGATGTCAACATTAGAACGTGTCTAAGTACTTGTTAACCCGTTACACACATCTGAATATAGGTTAAAAGTTAATTATTATTTAAAATATATATATATTTGTTATTATTATTTTATTTTGGTGAATTCCTTTCATCCCATCCATGAACTTAGATGAAGTTTTCACTTATAACCATATGGCTCTAATGTCACTTCGAAGCCGCTCTCATGTTAAGGCATCCATGATTTTAAGGAGATCCGATCATTTATTTATACACAATTATATAAGATCACTTCTAAATGTATTTTAAGACCTATTTTAATGGTCAGGACGAGGCTCGAACCCACGTCCTACTGCTTGTGTGTCTGACGCATTAGGAGCCATGGCGAGACATGCATGTATGTTGCAACTGATATACACAAGCAGTTATATATATATATATATATATATATATATATATATATATATATACGTATACATATACGATTATCATATAAGATAAGTTGATTGCTAACTACCGTAAGTTGCTACACTATCGCCACTGACGCCAACACCACTCAGACCACTAGTGACCACGATCAACACTCCTATTACGTAATCGTTTCGGCCATTAATCCGCTAGGTGACACCACACGTGACACGAAGCGCACACACCACGTGGATACCTCGTGACTACCGCCATTCCCAACACGTGTCCTTGAAGGACATATCTCTGCGGCAGAGCGGTCATTGGTCGCGCGCAGATATTTTAGTTGTTTAGTTCGCATCGATATAGCGATCTATATATAGATCATTACGTAATAATTACATATAACGATGACATATAGGTATACCTTTAAGGGGATACCGCACATTTTAAAGTGATGATAATTTATTTTTTTTATATTTTATTTTATTCCATAAAAATAATTATTGTAGTATTTTTTAATATCTGTAAACAAATTAGACATGAATTCAGTCTAGAAATGGCATACAAATGTGTTTTTTGACGATACAATTCATAAAAAAAATAGCTTATTATTTTATTTATAATGAAATAAATATCCCTAACTAGTATATTTTATTTTATAAAGTTTTAACTTATAATTTGCCGATTTATAAAAAATTAAAAGTAGATTTTATACGTTGAATTAGTCTGTTATTGTATTTATATAAATACAAAGTCATGTGATATTACTGTCCAATTAGAAGAGTAAAAACAGACGCTTGAATTATTACTTTGTAATTATATTTAAATATTTTAATAATATAATGCACATTTTATTTTATGTCTAGTGTAATTATGTATATTTATCAAAAATAAGAATTATTGTATATTATCTTTATATATATATATTCTTATATTATATAATATTATTCAATTACTGAATGATAATAATTGATAAGATAATGCTATTATATACAATTCAATACTACATTTTTATGCTGTCAAACTTCAAATGCTGTTTTCTCAAAATAAGAATTTCGCCCTACGGTACACTGTCAACATTTAGGGTAGGGTGAATTCAATGTATAGGGTACAGATCGTTAACATATCACAACAATTCACCATGTACCCTAAATAGGGTACACAACTTTTAAACTCACTATAGTGAGTACCCTATATGGGTACCCTATATCATGTACCCTATAGGGTACAATATGTATATTTTTAGCGTATATATATGTTAAATATTAGGGTATATGACTGTTAAATGCACTAGGGTACACTTTATATATTTATTAGGGTACAGCTATTTTAATTATTAGGGTACGTGATTATTATATTTACATATCATGCAATGCAATTATGGTACATATCATACAATTGCATTAGGGTACACGGTATCATATACTTAGGGTACAACCAGCTAACATTCTTTAGGGTACAGTTTGTTCATTTGTATGGTACTGGTTGTATTTATTCAAATTGGACACTAATTATGGTACGGCTATGGGGACACTACTTACACCCAAAAAAGGCACTCGCTATACCATGATATTTAACAGTGTATGTGCATTCAAACATATACAACATAAAAACTATTATAGTTATAATATTTTTTTGTGTGCTTTATATAGAATTTAATTATGTGAATAGTAAAATAGAGAGATCTCTCTATTTAATTATCGATAATTAATAACATTTATAGTAGTCATTGTATAAAATGATAATTTTTATAGAAATACCATAATTTTATTATTGCTAATTTATAATTTAGATATATATATATATAATATATAATAAATAATAATATTATAAATAAAGTTCTATTATCCTATGCATGTATATGTTATGAATACAATAAAAAATTAGGTCACTTGAATGAATAGAATCAGTTCTATTTTTTAGTGGACCTATGTTTTGCCTATCTATTTATACACGAAATTGGCAAATGGCGTTTTATGTGCGGGATGCCCTTAACTACTACTAAATATACTAACGTGGCAATACGTATCTAGCGACACACACACACACACACCTATGTAAATACACATACACATACGCATACGCATACGGATAGGCGTATATGTATACTCGCCATTGATTGGTTCACGTGATATTAATGATAAGCCTATTATATATATATAATTAACTTATCTTTTAATTGTGTCTTAATATACATCGAAATATAATGTAATAATGGCACTAACATTCCATTGCATTATCTACTGTAGTTCCATTGACGTAATAATAATACTAATTGACATGTGACTCGTGTTCAATATATAGGATATAAATAGTTATTTAGTGACGTATACTTACATTATTAACATCAATCTATTAATAGATATAATTAGTAAATTAATGTACATATTTATTAGATAAACCAGAATATGCAAAACCATAATATGCATAATATTATGTTTGCGTATAACGAAATAGATATGTGTAGATAATGGTATATATAAGTGTGTACGCTTGTTGTGATGTGTATATATGCATATCTATAGATGCTACTATAACCTGTATTCCATAACGTATATTATAACGTATATACTATAATAATAATATTTATTTATTTAAATCACGATAGGGGAAAATAACCGAATACGGACAGTGTCCGTTATATATATATATATATATGTATATGTGTGTATATGTGGGTAGATAAAACACACACTGTGTATGCGTGTATGGTAATTTTAATATGGTAATATGAAATTCCATTATTTATAATTAATAAATCTATAATATATATGATCAATACCCGTGATGGTTTTTATACAATATGAAATACATGATTCATCTAGTAATAAAATAAATGATTTTTAACATAGATATAAACACAAATTTGTAATTGCTTCGTGCATTTGTGTATTTGATTAACTAAATAACCAATCACGTTGCGTAACTATTGTTATGTAACATGTTATGACTTCCGGTACGTAATAATAGCCTGATTACGTAATCATCGTACGCCATGCATCATGCATCATAGACTTTGCACCTCGACTCATCACTTATCTCCGCTTCATAGACTGTAATTCATTTCATTATATCCACTACGAGAACATTAGGAATTGCACCTACAATGTAGGTCCTACATTCTCATCATCGATAAAATCAATAAAATAATAATCAGATTTTCATCATTTTTTACTCGAACTTTACTTGGTTAAGTGAAGCGAACATATCGTTATGTATGTACCTAACTATGGTACATATGTACCTAGTGACCTTCAGATGTACCTAGTGACCTTCAGATGTACCTATTGGTATATGCTATAGCGATTATTATTATTTATTATTAAAACGGTTATTGACTCAATAAAATGTAGATATTTTGTATGTGTCATATAAATGAAACGAAAAGTAAATAAATAAAAAATAAAACTAAAGAACGAAAACTATGCTGTTAAAAAAGTGATCTTTGTATACACAAACTTTAAACCCTAATATTAGTTATACTACATTAATATAAAAACCGACTCCCCTATATCCCATGAACTATAACTACAATCATGGGTTATAACATACAACACCGCCAACACAAATACTAAGCCACTACCTACCACTCCTACAGTTGTACAAGCGAGTCTAGTGTTAACACTGATGTCCGTGGTGATGTTGACCTATGAGGCCGAAGACGGTACAATGCAGCAGTTCATACAGCGCCACCTCCCGTCTAAACGAGACCCTGCCGCTTTGACGGAGGCGATCAACGAACAAAAAGCTGCTTGTGCCGAGGTTAGGGGAGCCTTATCTTACTCCTTATATTACTCCTTATCTTACATCTTATCTTACTTCTTATCTTACTCCTTATCTTACTCCTTATATTACTCCTTATATTATTCCTTATCTTACTCCTTATCTTAATTTTTATATTATCTTACTACCTATCTTACTCTTTATCTGTTAATTATATTACTCCTTATTTTAATTATTATATTGTCTTACTCCTTATATTACTTCTTATATTATCTTACTACCTATTTCACTCCTTATCTTACTCCTTATCTTAGTTCTTATCTTATATCACTCTTTATTTTACTCCTTATCTTACTCCTTATCTTACTCCTTATATTACTCATTATCGTCTATAATATCATGTAATATAATCACGATTAACTTCATCTAATATTATCATAAAATAATTATGTTATCGCGTTCTCTCTTTCTCTTTTTATATATCTCTTTCTCTCTCTCTCTACTAATAATATCTAACCATTTATATATTAATATTTCGTAATTTATTTTCATAATTGTAAGGTATTTTCTTATATTTATATATTATCTATCTAGAATTTAGTGAGATTTAGTAATATTTAGTGAGATCCAACGTTAATAGCAATTCCTCGTATAACTCGGCCACTTTCGTCAGGTTTGTGGATTCTGCCGAACGATTATAGGCCTCAGATGGACGGCATTATGTAACGTGCAATGTCTGTCTGTCTCCAACAGAGGTCGAGAATACGACGCCTGTAGAACGATCTGGAAGTTCAAGGGCAAACTCTACAATTCATATTAACGCGCCTATATTGTACTTACGATAGATCTCAGTGCCACACGATCGTGATGTTGGATGACGTCACGCTCTATCGGTCAGCCTCGTTTTCATATTTTCTTATATATTCGAAATAGTCATCGCGTTATAGAGGTTCTTACCTCATCATCTACATCATCATCATCATCATCATCACCATCATTAATGTCACAATTATCTTAACCATTATCTTAAACATTATCATTATATTAACTACAATCAACGTCGTCAATTGTATCGTAATCAGCATATTCGTTGTAATTTCTATATTACTACGTGGTGTGTTATCAACACCATGTGTATGCGTGCGTCTGTCCGTGCGTGCGTCCGTCTGTTCGTGCGTGCGTCCGTCCATGTACGCGTGCGTTACGTCTATGTTCACGTGTGTTAAGTAACCTCTGTCTATATCTATAAGGTATATATTTAGTTAAACGACAAATTATTCGAATATTAATTATTTTAATAAATGATGGTAGTTTATAACATAATTTATAGTGTTTTTTAATGCGATAACAGAGGTAGAGATTATGAATATATGAATTATTATTTATTATATACGTTAATAAGATAGGATGAGATAGAATAAGATGTAGAAAATAAGAGATGCATGAGGAGATAGGGATGGGGAGATGTAGGCATGGGAGGGAGGTATATGGGGATGATATGTGGGGATAATGAGAGATGGAGAGGTGGGTGTTAGTAGGGGAGAAGGGAATAGCGAACCCAAATCCTGTATAATATACATTAAATATTTCGATCCAGTATATTAATATATAAATAAAAAATAACTTATGTAATAACCAGGCAACACAACCTGTTTATATAAATATAAATACTTACTTACTTTAACTTTTAATCCCGTGACGCATGCATCGTAGGGTGAATCATCTCGAGTACAACAATAACAAATCTTCTCGAGCCGTTTCTATCCTTAACCTTCTCCACAAGTTCACCCACCGTCTTATCAGTCCACTGTATTATATTAACCATCCAGTCTTTCTTTGGTCTGCCTCTAACCCTTGTACCTTCAACCCTACCTTGCATAATAGTTTTACTCAAACTATCATGTCGGCATAAGTGTCTATAGTATGACAGTTTCCTTCTTTTTATAGTAGTTAGCAGTGGTTCATATTTACCTACCAATATTGTAATGGTTTCTTTGACATATGCATTAGTTTTCATCTGGCAGTAGTTTATTTATAGTAATCTTCTATGAGCTTTATTTTCAAATGCTGATATCTTCTTTTCTTCTTTTATATTATAAATAATCTTACTAATAATCTTTATAAATAACTCACTATAAATAGTTATATTAATAAATAATATATTAACACATTACTAATTAACAAATATAAACAATTGCCATACATGTATGGTACAGAACACATCTGATGCCTATACATACTAACGGCATCATTGGTATCACGTAATGGCGGTATTGTATATGATGTATCACAACAAATATATAAATAGGAATACTTTTTTGATTTAAATATAGAATTATAATTACTATAGATAATATTTCATATATAAATATATATATATATATATATATATATATATATATATATAAATATGTATATATTAGTGAATTTGCATTTGTGCGGTTTTACACCTGTACGGGTATTTGTACAGGTATGTCTATTATCGTTTTACATAAAAAAGA
Organism: Osedax fenrisi; assembly: GCA_964019155.1. Lineage (NCBI taxonomy): Eukaryota > Metazoa > Annelida > Polychaeta > Sabellida > Siboglinidae > Osedax > Osedax fenrisi. The sequence continues at coordinate 63,388,963 of OZ025239.1, read as the reverse complement.
AATAATTACAAATACTCAAATTTATTAGGAATTCGTACATAATATAACACATAACGTAAAATAACTTACAACATATTAATTAAATATATAAATAGACGGCGACAAATAACACGCCCTGTTTAGCACACACGTACCCGTGGAGCGAGGGGCGGGTAGGGGCGGGACAGACACGCCTATCGGGTAACACATTGTTTTACGAGACGGCATCGCTTACACAATAAACCGCTAAATATTACGTAAGATATCCGGCGGTAAGGTTATAATCACAAACCGCCTCGGGAGAGAGTAATACAGTTACAATCGATACTAGATGTACAGAAGATGTACACACACTACCTGTATATGATACATCTATAGATCACTATAGCGATATACATCTGTAGTCAGGCTAGTTAATGCTAAATATCCGAGTCATTTAATCTCAATAAATAATGATTTACGGCTGTTTATATAGACACACACACATATGTTTAAACGTATGTGTGAACGGTACTCTTTGCTGATGTATGAAGGACATACATGTGCACACGTTAGTGTACTGTGCTGGTGATGTGTTATGATTGGTGATTGACGCCACATCTAACCAGTGTATAACTACAGGGTCCTATGGGTTAAAGTAAACAGTAAACAGTGAGTGTCATATCGTGAATAGGAAATAACACAATTAACACTATTTGTGTGTGTGTGTGTGTGTGTGTGTGTTTGTATGTGTGTGTGCGTGTGTTTATGATCATATCATGTATTTAGTAATGTTGATTATGTTTAATGTATTTTTTTATCAAATTATATTTACATACCTGTATGTATTGGTAGTGTATTTAGTGGTATTAAATGTGGTATTAAATAAGACAATAATTATAAATAACCATCGTCATAATCATCTTCATAATCAGCATAATCAGCATAATCAGCATCAGCATCATCATCATCATCAACATCAGCATCAACATCATCATCAGAACCATCACCATCATCATCACCATCACCATCATCATCAGCATCAGCATCATCAACATTAACACTATAAGTACCAGTATCATTATATATAAAGTATTATTTAATCTGTATTCAAATATTTCAATTCTTGTTTATTAATACACTTTTTAAATATATTTCCATGGATATTTCCATGGATATTTCCAGAATGCATTATATTTCTATGATATTTTATATGTTGCTGTCCTTTTGAAATATACTAATATTGAATGCTGGTATTGTAATGGTATCACGCAGATAACATATAGCGCTTATATATACTTATATATATACTTGTCATATTAACTAGGCATACATCTATTGGTATTAATTAATATATTGAAATATATTGTAAACAAAAATATAGATACTTAGTATATATATATACTAAGTAATACAGTAGTGGTACTAAGTAGTACTGTGGAATGTCGATATATTACGTAATGATAATCCTTGTCGATTACGTAACTTGTAGTTATAATCGTTATGGTTACGTTACTCTCTTACATAGCACAGTGAACATCATGCGGATACATCATGATGTCATGTCATAGCGGATACATCACATACCGCAATATAACACATCTAATATATACATGTATACATATATATATATATATATATATATATATATATATATATATATATATATATATACATACATATATATATCAAGGACAGCGTAATCACATACATAAGTTAAAACAATGATGCCCGCTATATAAATGTATATTAATACAATACCTATTGTATTCTACTAAGTATCCTTATGACTACAGTCTACTGCGATGCATTCCTCGTTGTATCGTCATTGTATTCTATAGATGCAAGCATGCAGCGCGGTCTGATTATATAAATCAATAAAAATGAAATTATTACTGAAGTGATTTCTTTTGGATTTCTATTATTCAGAAAAAATTCAAGTACATATTAACAATAAATATAGGGAAATAAATAGTAATATACAGATGAGCCCTTATGACCAATATCCTATGAGCCCTTGTAACATAACGATGTGAGCATACGTTCTATTCCAGGTGAAGTGTTTAGGTAGGTGTTTACCTACTCGATATATACATACGTACTTCTATAGATGTTGTATTATATACCATGTACACTGTATATTATACACTGTACACTGTACAGTGTACAATGTACAGTGTACAGTGTACAATGTACAGTGTACACTGTACAGTGTACAATAAGCCGGTTCATGATATAAAATGTATGAGAACAAATTTAATCTATAATATAAAAAATAGCAATTTATTCACTTTTTTAATGTAAAAATATGAGAAATTTTATATTTGAAAAAAAAAGGTTAGGAAATATTTAAACAAAAATGTGTTAATGGACTGGATTAATAATATGGTATTTAAACTATATCGATCGTTAACATTTTATTTAATATATTTCAGATGTTATCTTAAAATTAATCTCAAAAAGAAAATTATAAAAAAAAAACATTTTTATATTTTTAATATAAACTATATAATATATTATAATAATAATGTATAATCATTAAGTTGAATTAATAGTCAGCTCTATTTTAAAATTGTTATTGTTTTAGTGTAATTGTTACGTTACTTCAATATATGAAATAGCGCTATATATTCTATATTACAATCTTTATAGGATGTTTAAAATATCTTAAATAGTTACCCACTTTCACATACAGTTGTTCACAAAACTACCTGTATTATCTGTACATCGCTACTAATAGTAGTTAGTCATTAATAATGAGTCATTATCTAGCATCTAGATTCTATATGATATGTTCCGTATGTAAAGCTATACATGCATGCGTGTAAACACCAATTATGTTATATAATACAATTGGTGTTATATATATTTGTATATATATATATATATATTTCTATATATATATATATATATATATACATATATACATATATATAGATATATATAAAATATATTTGATTTTTGTAAATACGTGATCCGTATACGGATATATATATATATATATATATATATATATATATATATATATACTGCATTATACGGCTATGTATATCCATGGTTATAAAGGACAATGTTCTATCAACATTTAATATAACTATAGTTATATAATATAACACTAATATAACTAATATAATATAACATATATGTTCGTGTACATATATGTACGAAAATATATGAATAAAATTTAAATTAAAAGAAACATAAACTATAGTTTATATATATATATATTATTTTATTATAAAATTAAATATTATTCATTATGAATTAAAAAATACGTAATATATATATATATATATATATATACTATGCGGCTGGGGCCGGCTTCGCCCGTGTTAGCTCTTATATTTGTATGTTAGTGATTTACTCGGGAATTTGTATAATCACATCAATTGTATTTTCGCATCAATTAATCACATCAATTTATAAATATTAAAATTAACCCAACCTAACCACAACAGTGAAAATAACTTATACTCAAAATATTAATGACTACACAAACACATATATCAATATGCTTTTATAGGCTCACTCGGGATGTAATGCAGCTAATAAAAACCTACCAGTATTAAAACTTAACCCAACCTAACCACAACAGTGAAAATAACTTATACTCAAAATATTAATGACCACACAAACACATATATCAATATGCTTTTATAGGCTCACTCGGGATGTAATGCAGCTAATAAAAACCTACCAGTATTAAAACTTAACCCAACCTAACCACAACAGTGAAAATAACTTATACTCAAAATATTAATGACCACACAAACACATATATCAATATGCTTTTATAGGCTCACTCGGGATGTAATGCAGCTAATAAAAACCTACCAGTATTAAAACTTAACCCAACCTAACCACAACAGTGAAAATAACTTATACTCAAATATCAAAAACCACACATACACACACACATATATATGATTTTATAGGCTCACTCGGGATGTAATGCAGCTAAAATCATAGAATTAACACACCGACAACTTCGCTGTTATAGTATAGATATATACTCAGGAAATTCTAAATTCTAAATATTAGATCGATTATTTCTTTTCACGAGATGACCTATATATAGGTGCCCTATAGGTATAACATATCTATATATTAACGCAATATTGTGTAATGCCAATATAATTGTTATAATAATGTGTAATATGAGTTATTATAATAATAACATACGATACATTGCTGAACCTCTACGCTATTACATAATGGTAATACATATATGCCTATAGGTATACTATAGTATCAAATATAGATAAGCATTAAGTTCATACAAATAATATAGTTTATTCCCTATAGGGAATAATATTAATAGCCATATATGACACTAGAAACTATATGGTGTATCTATAGATATATATATATATATATATATATATATATATATATATAGCCGACTATAGTCGGAAAATGTATCTAATTATAATTAGATAATATCATATATAATATCTAGTACGATGGTAATAGTTCAGCACCTAGGTGGCGCTAGTAGTAGTGGTGGTATACTCTTACGTAACTATTGCGTAACGAGTCTGCGTGACGTAATCATGTTGACTACGGCTGATAGGTAATTAAGCGAACGCCACAGTGAACATCTATTTATAGATATAGGGAGGACGGGGGAGTATTCGCAGAACACACACACACACACACACACACTAGAAATTAGTATACTCCGTGAACACAGACTGCATAATTAGATTGTATCATACACACACATACGCCTACATACGCCTACATACGCATCTACAAGCATGTAGATAGTCTAGCGGCGTGTAGACTTTCACCGCAGGGGAAGTAGTACGCCTTCATTGTAACAGAATACCACTAATAAGCACACTAATAACAACACACTGACGCACTATAGTACGCACTGTAGTACGCACTGTAGTTCATTGTTACGATGACGTAATACCACGCACCGGGTGCGCGCACAAGTGTGCGTGTAGGAGTGGGACCACACACACACCATATCGCACGAATGCGTGGGGATGTACCGTATAGGTATCCTACGTTGTATCATATATGAGAGCGTGTTTCTATTAATAACTCGCCAATTTGATTATCTTAGATGATCGCCTCCTTTATCTAAAGTAGACCATGCTAATATGCATTACCTATAGGTCAGTCCATGAAATAACATGTTAATTGGGGGGCTATTTTCCCTCCCCAGTAATAGAAATTGCCCACCAGTAAAAAAATTGCCTATTTAAAAATATTATTTAATGACCTATAGGAAATAGGCAATTTTTTATTTTTCAATTTTGTATAACTATAATATAGGTCATATATGTATTTACATGTATTCATATAGATTATATTATTTTTGTAGATAATGTATGTATATTAATTGGTACTTATTTTTAGTAGAAATATTTGAAATATTTCAGAAATATTAATATAATTTTTAGTCAATAGCATTCTTAATATTATTTTTACTGCAATTTTATTATCTTACTTTAAAATTTCTAATAAAAGAACACAGCAGAAAGATAATATATTAATGAATTATTTCAGGTAAATGTTTATTTTTATATTTATTATTAAATATCATTCGTAAATATTAAGTATTAGGGCTATGTACTGCGTAGATTGTCAACACAATTAATGTAATAGTTTTTATGGCTGAATTCGAATATTTAATATATTATTTATTAGATGTTACATTTTTGAAAGTAAATATTATAAATAAGTGTTAAAAAAACGGCTTTTATCTAGTAAAATATCTAGTAAAAATATATATTTCGAATAAAATATAAACTTTTTCAATTAAAAATTTAAATATGTTATATTTTATGGATTTTAAAATGGTTATTAGCATTCTTGAATAAAATAGTCTGTAAATATAATGTATATAATCATCAAAGATTACATTTATATTTACAAATTAAACACCCCAGTGTAAAATCCTTATTACATGCACTGCTATAGGGGAAAGTAACCGAATACGGAAACTCTCGGTATCTCAGAAACCATAAATACCTCCAAAAAATGTGTAATGAATAAAATATTCATAAATATATAAGTAGTATAAATAAGTATTTTTTTTTTAATTATTCAAAATAGTGCTGATATATCCAATAAACTGATTTTTTTATTACGTTTTAAAATGTATGATAAAAAATGACAACGTAAAACCTTCTCAAGAATATATAAATGTATCAATATAAAACATAACAATATATTATTAAAAACTAAAGCATTCTAAACATTAAACACATAATTTCTATAGTTATTATCAAATATTAATTAAGTTATAAGTATATATCTAGAGGTCATATAAATCCCTAATACGGACACCCTATAACCAATCAGCACGCAGCATGTGAACTATTCTAATTTTCATAAAAATCGAGTACGTTATAATATTAATACCACCTATGAAGCTAAATCTAAAAATGTTATTATTTAGATACTTAACTTGTATTATTAATTAATTAAATAATAACAATTAATAAATTAATTACTAATTAAATTATATTAAATTATTAATAAATAATGAAATTGTAATTTATTTGATTGTTTCATCAATAATATATAGTTTATCCAGTGGTTTATAGGGTATCCGTATTAGGACATGGGTACCGAATACGGACACCCCCGTTATCTATTGAATACAAATATTAAATAAAAATTTTAAATCACAATAATATCTATAATTATAGATAATCATATAATATTAATATTTTGTAATTTTTGAATACAAATATTGATTCATAAAATGTTGAGACCATTTATTGTTAAAGTGTCCGTATTAGGTTAATTTCCCCTAGGTAATACCTATAGTATCATACAAATACATATACTATCTATAGTATACTATATTACCTATATACCTATAGTGTGTATAGTTTAATATACCCATATACATCTAAGGGCCGATGCCTATTAATATATAACGTCTTTGAATATACCAACATATTTTGCGAAATCCTTAGAAAAATCGTTAGTTCTATTATATTAATTGATCGGCAATACATATATAAAGATATATATATATATATATATATATATTATATATATATATATGTGTGTGTGTGTGTGCCTGTGTGGCTCAGTTGGATAAGGTGTCAGACACCTAAGCAGTATACTATATATCCTATAGGATCCTATATACTATATATCCTATAGGACGCGGGTTCAAAACTCGTCCGGACTATTAAAATAAGTCTTAACATTATATTTAGAAGGGATCTTATATAATTGTGTATTTACATTTGAGTTTCTATTGCCAACTTTTTCCATTCCTCGACCAGTAAGTTAATTTAGAAAGATATATGATTATTATTAATATAATCTATTTTGTTAGATCCGTTTATTCCCAACTCGATATACATCAGTGTCATATCTTACCTGAATCTCTCTTTGACAATTTTAACTAAGCTGTTTCGAATTCTCTTGAATTATTTACACCTATTACTGAATCTCCCAATCGATCATATTCCAAATCTCCTTGGTTTAGTTATAAGCTAGTTAATCTACGTCGTTCACTTAGACGACTACAAACAAAATACCAATCGACCAACCTTGATGCTGATCTTAAAGCCTTCAAAGCAGGGCCGTGTTAAGGGGGGCACACCGGGCACGGTGCCCGGGGGCCCACTCAGAATTTGGGGCCCATCATTTTTTAAAGCAAATTTTTTGATCAAGGAAATCTTGATCAAATAATTGCACTATTTTAATATATATGTATTTATTAATATATGATTTAAGATCTTTGATTATATACTTTATATACTTTTTTTTCCCATTACATTTTTAATTGTATTGTTGCAAAATAATTTGATTCAATCCTATTAATGAATAAATTGCATAAAAGTTGCATATTATTCCATCTACCTAGTCAAACATTTAAATTTATAACTGGTTATAGTAACTGGAAACATATTCACGAGGATGCTGTTTCACATGAAAATAGTAGTAGGCATCGAAACGCATACATGCTAATGATTAATAGAGTAACTAATTAAGTTATCAAAATTAAAGCATCCCTGGATAATCACTTGGAGAATGAGAAATTATATTGGTTTAAAGTTATAGAGGGAGTTATAAATGTCATTAAATACCTTGTTTCACGTGGACTGCCTTTAAGAGGTGATAATCAGGATTTGGGTTCAACAAGAAATGGAAATTATCTTGGAACTATTGAATTACTAGCTAAATATGATAACTTGTTAGCAGATCATTTATTAAAATATGGAAACCGTGGAAAATGAAATGTTAATTATCTATATTCAACAATATGTGATGAGGTTATTTCACTATTAGGTGATAATGTAAGATCAACCATAATCAATGAATGTAAAAAGGTAAATACTATAGTATATCAGTAGATTCAACACCCGACATAAGCCATTTTGATCAACTAACAATAATAATAAGATATATAAATAAAGATGATATTGTTGAAAGATTTTTAACATTTATATGTAAATTTATAATATCTCACACTGGAGAATATTTAGCAAATATTTTATTATCTTTCCTGGACGAACATGAAATAGATATTGCAAATTGTAGAGGACAGAGTTACGATAATGCGTCAAATATGTCTGGCCGATATAGAGGTAATATATAAAGATTATTATAAAATTAGTAATTAATATAATATAGCTATCAATAGTATATTATTATATATATATTATAATATACATTATTTATTTTAGGTATGCAATCAAGAATCATTGCAGTTAATCCAACAGCTTTATGGATTCCTTGCACCGCACATTAACTTAATTTAGTTGGCATTTCTGCATTAGAGACATCTTCAATCATTAATAATTTGATCAATTGATTATTTTGATTTCATAAAAAGATTATATATATTCTTCACACCACCAAGAAGATGGAATATCATGAAAAAACAACTAAGTGAAAAGCATTTAAAAGTACCAAAAAGACTGTGCACAACAAGATGGTCTTCGCATGCTGATGCAACCGATGACTCAATGAATGGATATTTAATTTTCAAAGAGTTAATTAAGCAATTTATTGAAAATAAAGAATGCTATCTAAATGTATTTCTTTAAATGAAGCAAAATGGTTGTTTAATAAATTTAATAATTTATAAACGTCTTTATTTACTGTGATATGGAATACTATAGTAGAACGTATAAATCATACTTCTAAAGAACTTCAAAGTACAAGTCTTGATCTCAATACTGCAGTTATATTATTAAAGAGTCTGCATAGCTGTGTTTATAAGTTAATAGATGAGTTTAATAATCTTGAGAAAAAGGCAAAACAATTATGTAAGATATTAACATATTCATCCAAAAGAGCAAGGTATATTAAACAATATAATTTGTCCTATTCTAATTAATAATCTATTATAGATTATCTATATTACATAGTAAACAGAAATTACATTTTGAAGAAACGGACCAACCAGATGAATAGGACTAATAGGACCTATATACAGACTCCATCAATTATAACATTTTGAAATTAATAATTTCTTACCTATTATTGATAAACTTCTACGTAAGTATTAAATATGATTGTAAATAATATTATTAAAATAATATACATTTAATAATTTAGACTGTTTAGATCAAATAATTTGTACTTATGCTGAGCCAATCAACTTATTCGGATTTTTATGTGAACTTGATAATCTATCCAATGAATAAATATCTGAGATATCATTATGATTATCATCATTTTACCAATACGATATCGATGTAAATTCAGTAATGAATTTATTCAATTTGTTGAATTTGTAAAGCTCCTAAGAACGAAATCTGAATCAAATATATTGGAAATTTATAAGGAATTAATTTCAAAGGAAATTACAGAATTATTTCCCAATATGTGCATTATCATTAGAATATATCTGACATTGATGATTTCAAATGCTACTGGAAAAGAAGTTTTTCAAAACTTAAACTGATAAAAACATATTTTAGAAATTCTTTAGCTCAAGATAAATTATCTAACTTGGCATTATTATCTATTGAAAACAATATATTAAAATCATTACATACAACAGAAATTACAAATATTTTTGTAAATATGAAAACTCGAAAAAAATTATAAATAAAGAAACAATATATAAACGCTCAATGTATTAATTATTTTATATATTATTATAATTTATTATCATTATCTCTAAATTGAATAGTTTGTGTATAATATTATCCCCTATATATTTCACAGTGATTATTTATAGGTATGCCCACTCCCCATAAACACATTAGCAATTAATTATTATATATATTACATAGGTTTCTCACATATATAATTTATATAAAAAACTATATTGTCCATCTAGGGGCCCACTTAAATATGGTGCCCGGTAGTAGATTTTTTCTTAACACGGCCCTGCTTCAAAGTATCTCGCTCAATTTATAGATGTAAACTTCTCACCTATAAATCATCCTACTTTACTGGTAAGCTTAATAATTTCGGTATGTTCTCTAAACAAGAATTTAAACTCTCATTTAAATTGATTGGTCGAGATCTTAATAGACATCTCCCAGATCAACCAGACTCTTTTCTGTGCACTAACTTTTCCAGTTTCTTTCAACGACAGATTTTTTTGATAATTGATTCTCTCCCTAGATTTTATCCCGCACTTTTTGATGTAACACATATTAGCTCTACTAACCATTGGTCATGCTTCAAACTTCCATCTCAGACAGTAGTATTATCGTTACTGAATTCTCTAAAATCTCACTCTCCATTAGATCCTGTTCCATTATGCTTATATCACTCCATCTCTACTTATCTCATTGGTTTGATTTCAGATATAATCAAGTTGTCTATTATCACTGCTGTTGTACCACAATCGATGAAATACTCGTATATAATACCATTACTCAAGAAACTGACTTTAGATCACTCCAACTTAGCTAACTACTGACCAATATCCTAACTCTCATCTATGTCAAAGACTTTGAACGAGTTGTCTCTTCACAGCTAATACAGTATATTACTTCCAATAATATTGTTGATTGCTTTTAAAGCACTTATCTCCCTCACCGTAGCACTGAGACAACTCTAAATCTTATTATTAGTGAAATTCTCTTATCCCTCGATGCCAAAAGTCCTTGTTATCTTGTTCTGTTAGATTTATCGTGTGCCTTTGACTCTCTTAATCTTCAAATTCTTTCGTTTCGTCTACGTGAGATTGGTATTAACGGTCACGTTCTTAACTGGTTCAATTCATTTATATCTAATAGATCTTCATCTGTAAAAATAATTCTTCGTTGTCTGTACCTTTTGTTCACTCCTGTGGTGTTCCACAAGGCTCTGTCCTTGGTCCCATTCTATTCATAATTTATATATTACCTATTAAATCAATATTTCTCAAATTTCGTCACATACATTATCATCTTTATGCTGATGATCTCCAAATATACACGTCCTTCCCGCCTTCCAGCGATACTGAATCCATTCAGTTATCTATTTACAACTGCATTACTGAATTAACTAAATGGTTTGCTAATAACTCACTTTCACTAAATATTTCTAAAACTGATACTATTATTTTATCTCGTCCAAGTTCTCCTTTAAATATAACACATCCGTTTTTACTCTCCCTTCCCACTTCCCATGGGATTGCAATCAGTAACTACACTCGGTTAGTGGCGCAGGAACGATTTTTTCATTGGGGGGGTCATGTGTTTAAAATATTTATAACGCTATTATATTTTTAGTAATATATTATATTTATATTAGAAGTATATACATATAGAATATAAGTATTCAATATCATCATCGATGAGAATATAGAATTATATATTATAAATAAATAACAATTATATATCGTTGTAGTTATTTATTTAAAAAATTTTGATTTTCGCCAATCATTTCTACCTATAAAATTATCTAGTAATTTATCTATATCAATATCATCAATATATCCTTGATGAATATGGCAAATTAATACATTATTTATCCTTTCTTGTTTCATTGTTGATCTCAGCCATGTTTTAATTCTTCGTATGGCTGAGAAGCTTCTCTCACAGGATACTGAATTTGTAGGTCGTGTCAACATTATTCTTACCAACTGTTCACAATTTGGTAATATCGTTCTTATAGATTCAGATGATTTCAAGTATGTAACTACGTCGGCAATGCTACCATGTTTACCTCTTTTTAAAATCGGAAGCTCCAAATTCAAATACCAAATATTAAATTCAGGATATTTATTGATCTATTAATGCAATTATTTAAAAGTAATTTACATCTTATTATTATTATTATTATTATTATTATTATTATTATATTATCTAACCTCTTCCTCATTTATATAATCGATCTTTAAAAGACTTTCCTGGAGTTTATAATATGATACCCAACTATCATCATCTTTAGAGAAACGTGATTCGATTTCGACTATTGTTTTGTCAAAAAGTTCATAGGATTTATTTCTGTAAACAAGCATAATTATATATATAATTAGGAATTATTATATATTTATATATATATATATATATTATACTGGCTCAATAGCGCAATTGGCTAATGTGTTTGACTTCGAACCAGTAGGCCTGGGTACAGTTCCCAGGCCGAACTAAAAAATGAGTCTTAAAATAATATATAGAAGTGATGAATTAAATTTGTATTAATTCATCGGCTCTAGTTAAAACCAGGGACACATTAACTTAAGAGTTGTTTTGAAGGGACTTTAGGGTTATTAATAATAGTTATAAATATTAAATGACTCCATCTAAGTTTCTGGTATGGTATGTAAGGAATCCACCGAATGCATTATACATGTATACAATACAATACAATACAATACAATACAATATATATATATTTATTTATAAATTTATATATGTTATGTATATATAGAATGTTTTTTTTATTTAACCTTAAATACGTGTCAACATCGGGTGGATTATATTCGTCTGATGTACCATTGTATTTTTTTATTGAAAATTATCTTCTTTTTTTTATAGATTTTCAATTCCCAAATCTATCATTTCCGTATATATTTCGTTTTTCCTTTTATCAAAATGTAATCTATAATCTTTAATTTCATTTTTACATATATCAATCGATATATTAACATTATCTAAAGTATATGTCGAACACATAAAACATTTTACTAATATATCAAGCAGGTTGAATATTGAAAAACCAATTTTTAGCATAAAAATGTTGTATCTTTTTTCATCATTTTTGAATATGATTTTGCAATTATTTTTTGGTCATTCGAAATATCGTTTATTAAAGTAAATTCTTCTAAAGCAACCATGATATCTTTATATTTATCAATAAATATACGCATAGCCTCCTTTCTAACAGTCCACCGTGTTGGACATAATGGACGAATTTTATTGGTTATATTATTAAAAATATTTCTAAATTTTATTGTATTATTAAACAATTTACCAACTGAATTGATCATTGACATTATATCTCTTAGATTTTCGTGATTAGATATAGATTGTGCTATTAAATTTACCCTATGTGCACCACAATGGGTGTAGTACGCCAGAGGCTGTTCTTTCATTATTCTTGCCTGAACTCCGGTATAAATACCTGCCATATTGGAGGCTCCATCATAAGATTGTCCTCTGAGATTTGTAATATCTATTTGACATCTAATTATAACATCTTTTAACATATTACAATAAAGGCTTGAAAGCTTTATTATACTCCATATTAATTGTAAATCCTTTGTTATAAGTTACTACACCCTTAGATGTATGTGTATACATATTTTCTAATAAAAATGTTATATCTATGTATATAATAATTATTTAAATTTTTTATTAAAATTTTATTTAATTTTTTGTCAATATTATTGAAGGGGTTCAACCCCCCCATCCAAATTATTGGGGGGGTCCGAACCCCCCCGACCCCCCTTATTGCTGCGCCACTACACTCGGTATTACTTTCGACACTCACTTCAATGTCACAGCGCAAATAGTAAATATTATAAGTACTGCTAACTACTATCTGTACAACATTAGAAAACGCGTAATAAGCTAACTTTTAATTTAACCAAGTGCCTTATTCATGATATTGTGTTTAGTAGACTTCGGTACTGCTGTTACTTATTTACTACCCTACCCCTTCATTTATTGCACATACTTGAAACTATTCAGCGTCGTGCAGTAATAATCCTCTATAAACTTAAACGTCGAACAATGGTTTCCATCTCATATCTGATGCATTCGCTTGGATGGTTAAAGTTCCGGCTAGTTTGCAAGTTCCGTCTACTTTGCATAACGCATCGATTCATTTATCGAGCCATCCCTAAATATCTCATGAATGTTATTACTATACGCACAGACCAGGGGTCGCGCTAATGTGCAGTCAACGCAAAAATGGGAAGTCAATAATTTATTTGTGCAGTCAATTTTTCAATTTTGTGCAGAAATTTTTCAATTTTGAGCAACAATATTTGTATTATACTAATTAATTGTTGGAGGCATTATGTAAGATGCAACCATGCGGGAAGTTTCCCGATATTATTACATTACTAAATACAAGAAGATCACTAATAAAAACAGATTGTGGTGTAGAATATTATATAGAAAAGATACCATTATGAAGTATCTAAGTTCTGAATATCATAAAAAAATGTATTATTGCTTATCAAAAAAAGATTGAAGAGATAAAACAATCAGATAATACACCACTGGAAACTATATATAAAAGGCATGCCTTGTTGCAAATAGTCATTTAGTTATAAGATAGGATCGTTATTGATCATGGTGTATTATGATGCACATAACTTGGTTTTACCTGAATATTATTTTCCTGCTAGAGAAGTTGTGAATATTATGGCATCAAAATTTAAATATAATTCTGATGATAATATTATTACGAATAACGATTTACAATATATCTAGCCCCATACACATAAAGAATTATTATCTATTATAATAGATACATATATGAAAACATTAAAATCAAAATCAAAAATGCTACTGCAATATCTCTTCGGTCAGACGGTAGTATAGAAATTAATAGATAAAGTTGGAAACGAATTGCTTATATTTTTAGGTGTAAGAGAACCTTTGGAACGTGGAGCTCGTGTGATATTTAACACAATGATTAAATCAATGGAAAATCTTCATGGAAATAAAGTAACAAATTTAATAATGAAAGAGATTTCGACGTTGGTGACAGATGGCACATTTGTAAATACATGACATAATAATGGTTTATAGAAGATATTTCAATATTATATATTGGAGAAGTTCAGCGAGCCCGTAGCTCCTCCTACATACAATATGGTATTGTGCACAAAAGTCAAGTCTGGTATGGAAGGCAGCAAATAATGAAATACCAGAAATTAAAAATATGCTTATGACATTAAGTGATATTTCATCATATTTCACTAAATCTGGAGTCAGGTGCAGAGAGTTACAACATATTTTAAAGTACAAAAACCTTATTGTTTTCGCATTGCCAAAAATATTTGAAATACGATGGATTGAATTCACTCATCATCTAGTTGAAATCATATTAAAATCATAGAATGCATTAATAATGTATTTTAATTCAATGACATGTAAAGAAGCCTGTTTTTTCAACGTACCTTTGCAATGAACATAAACGTCATATATTATGCATATAACTTGCTTTATGGCCGATGTACTAATTATATTCTCTCGATATCAAAAAAAGATGAAATCCGATTCGACTACGATATGTGATATTCATCAACAACTTGATAATATGGAGGGTTGTCATATTTATATATTTAATATTGCAGAATACAATGCCAATAGCCCCTGCTATTCAGAGTAAAATAAAGAATGTTTCATAATATTTTATAATATTTTAAAATACAATTGTAACTTTAATAGATTATACTGACTACATTATTAACAACTGATTTAATTTGCGGATGAGTTACTAAGTTAATCGATTCAATTGAAAAAACCAATGCTACTCATTACTTGAAAGGTATTGAGTTGGAGAAAAAAAATAAGCGTGAAGTAAGACATCATTTATATGTATCTGAAATGAGATATATATCTGCAATAAAAGTAGAAATTATAAAAAAATTAGTAAATAATCTTATGGAGCGATTTACAACAGATGAAAATATATTTTCAAAACTTTAACATTTTATTATATTAAAAGAAGAAGTAAACATAAAGCAAGTACATACTTTGATAAGTGCTGATTTGAATTTAAGAGATTTATCCTTACAATATAACGATTTATTATTGCATTCAGAAATTAATATATTCAGAAAAACAATCTTCTTGAACTTGTTATAAAGCTATGTAAACTTATTATAAAAGTATGTATGAAATAGATATAAAATATACCTAATATAAATATATTATTTTCTAGCATGGAAGAAATGTCTGCATTGTGTTATACATATATTTGAATTATGTGCGCTAAACCACACAGTGCCGATGTGGAAAGAATTATATCTGCAAAAAATGTACTTAAGAAAAGTACATAGAAATAGAATTAAAATAGAAACTGAGAATAATAAATTATGTATTCATTATAATATGACGGATCTTGAAAATTGGAATCTAAGACCAGCGGTATTAGATTGGTTAGTTATTTAAATAAAAAGTCATTAATAATATTTTAGCCATCGTTTAGTGAAATTTCAGATTAAAGGGATACGCTTGACCTGAAAAAATCAGTCAAAAAAATGTGTGTTTGTTGATAAATGTAATAAAGTATATATTTATCTATAACATATCCAAATATTACATCATAAAACGATCAATAAGCATACAAATCAAACTTTTACAATTCTTTTAAATTCAATTATCACCTTTTTTGTATATAAATATTTTAGATGTCATTTTTTCAAAACTGATTATCTCAGAATAATTATTTTAGCCTAATTTTAAATCTTAAAAAGCCTATTTCTCTCAAAATAATGCTCGTAACTTGATGAAATTTTCAGTATATATCAATTTATATGTCTATATTATAAAAATATAGGCTTATTCAATTATTTTCATTATATCATATATAAAAATAGTTTCAAATAAAAATAAATACAAATATTTTTTTACTATTACTAGATGTCTTGTATTTCCGAAAATAAATAAGTATATCTTATAATCCTCTATTTTCTCGTAAATAACAATCCACACTACAATATGCCGTTTACAGAATTAAAATAACTTAATTATTTTTAGATTAATAGACTTTTTAAAAAAAACAAAAAACCCTATCTTTTTACATTGAGTGCTCAGGTCAAGCGTAACCCCTTTACCTAATATTTGTAGGATAAATATATGAAATCATAGATAGCATGGTAAAACACAAGAGTATTTCAAGGGAATTTTTTTCTGGTGCAGGAAAACATAAAGGAGAAGAAGAAAATCAAATTCCTTTTAAAACAATAAAATTATAAATATAGCACAATAAAAAATAAACATAAACGCTTTATCTTTAAAATATATTTTGTAGTCATACGTTTTTGCTGTAATTATGAGTATTTCAGCGTACATGCATATTTTACCTACCTATGCATTTATAATAATTATATATAACTATTCAATATTAATTGATAAATAATTATTAATAAATATATATTTGTGTGCAGTGAATATTATTCCTTAATGCGACCCCTGGCACAGACTATCGACCTCGTCATGTTGGCTCGATTATGATGCTTCATCATTGATGAATCATCAACCTATCAACCTATCACTACGACAGTAGGTACCTATACGTCGAATCGGCATTTTCAGTCGCAGCTCCTAAATGTTGGAATGCATTGCCAGCTGACATCAGATCAACTGAGTCTGAACCTTTGTTTAAACGTAAAGTATATCATTATTTTATTTCTTTATAACTGTATTATTTAATATTGTTCTTGTTCTTTTATATATATATATATATATATATATATTGTTCTTGTTATTATATTTATTTATGTTCAAATTGTTATTACCTTCATTATTATTATATTATATGACGCCGATAAACATATGATGTTTTGTAGTCAATAAACTATTTAATAATAATAATAATTATATATATATATATATATATATATATATATATATATATATATAGAGAGAGAGAGAGCTGGGCAGTATCGCCGATACAGTATCTATTAAGGCAAAAAATCAGTATCGTAGATACATTTGTATTTGTATCTATTATAAAAATTACAAAAGTATTTGTAATCGTATCTATTAGTCATAAATAGTATCTACGATACGTATATACGTATCTACGTATAGTAGATATCTACTAAGACAATTATTTAAACAGATACATTTTATTATATCATATCATTTGGTTATTATATTTATTTTATATCAATATTTTATAATATCATTTTATAAATTAATTTTAATTATATATTTTTTAATAAAATATATTTTGTTAATATTGAAATTAATTCATTGTTAACAATTATGATATATCAATTATAGTGATTTATTCTAAAAAACCATTATATACATTTATTGAAAACAAAGACATTATTTTGATCATATATTTTATATAATAATCGATTTATAATTCAAAATTAAATATTATATAGAAATATAAAATCATTTTAATAAATATGATAATTCTAAATAATAATAATTAATAATATATTAATAATTTATTTTTTGTATATTTGATAATTTACTATATTCATGTTTAACATTCGAAAGTAAAGGTCGCTGATTATTGTTAGTTGAAAAATAGTATATTGTAATAATGTATATTTCTCTATAGTATGTAATGGCTCATAGTATAATTTCAGATGAAATAAACGCTGGTATACCAGCGTGTGTACAACCAATGTATACACTAAAAGATTCATCGTTGGTATCATTAAATGTCATTAAATGTCAACAAATTTATTCTATATCATTTATTGAAGAACACGTTATAAGGTAACACGTTGTATGTATTTAATATGTCCTTTTAAAAGGGGTATCCCACAACCAGTTTTTCCGGAAATAATGTCCGGAATTGTTTGCTAGAATGTTATTTATAGCAAGTTAACTATAATTTTAGTTACTTGTTACCAGTTACCTAATTCGTTTAAGCACTTCCATCAACTACTTTATGGAAGTTTTCGGACGTGCTTTTTAATGTATTTATTGAGAAAACGGCATGTTTTGAGATTTAAATTGAGTATTACAGTTGAGTCAATTGACCGGATATTGTGAAGTAGATCATTCTAGATTTTTGGAGCATGGACGGAGAAAGATTTATGTTGGGCAGATGTTAAATATGATAGAACTGGAGTTTTTAATTTGAATTTGTTTATTTGTGTTGTTGTAAATAGTTATGTTGGGAAGTTAGTAAGTTGGCGAGATAGTCTGGTGTGTTATAGCAAGACCTCCTAGGGGTTATAGGTTATAGGAGGTTATAGGAGGTCTTGGTTATAGTGAGTAGATAAATGTATGATGAGTGAAATATTATAAATTATACTGGATTTTATTGGCAGCCAATGTAAGTTGGTTCTTAGAGGAGATATATGTTGTCTGGAATGTTTAGCTATGTTGAAAAATATATAAATCTGATAGCTGTGTTTTGAAGGCGTTTATTTATTAGATTGTGAGGAGGCATATATGTCCCTAAAGGGATAGGAATTATAGTAATCAATGTGGGGTAGAATGAGGGATGTAGCGAGAAGATTGCAGTATTAAAATTAATGAAGGGTATTATTGTTCGTAAGTTATGTAGTATTTAGTTAATTGACTATGATAGTGATTTATTCGGAATGTGAAATTATAGTGTTGGGTCGATTAATATACCAAGAGTTTTTACTTTATTAGCATAATAAATACTTAAATTGCTAATGGTAATTTGTGGTGGAAGGAATATAGTGGTAGATGTTTTAATATGCAATGATTCAGTTTTAAGACAGTTTAGTGATAAGGAGTTGTTGGTGTACGAATGATAGTCGACTATAGATCTATAGTGGGGGTATTTGTCAATACTTTTAAATAAGGGAAGTAGATTGATATTGAATAGGAGTGGACCAAGAACAGCCCTTGAGGTACTCCATGAGTAACTTTGCGAGGTTTAGAAATTAGTGAATTTATGCTAATTTGGTAAACAGGTATGAGATGAACCAATCGAGTGAAGTACCACATATTCCGATAGAGGATAGTCCATTTATAAGGATATTATGGTCAAGGGTATAGAAGGAAGCTGATAAATTAAGGAGAATTTAGTGAGTTATCCCATTACTTTCCGACAATTTTCGGGAAATAAAGTAACTTAAAAGGGGTCCCACTACAACTTGCTAGAAAATCACTTTCTAGAAAACATTTCGGGATATTATTCCGTGTAATGTACCTTGATATGTACTATCAAATTCGACATCGATGAATATATATATATATATATATATACATATATATTATATGATATAATATATATATCTATATAATTTATAAATCTATATGTTTATATATATTTTATATAATTATAATGTATTTGTATCTACTAAGAAAATTCTGTATTTGTAATTGTATCTACTATTATTTTTTTTAAAGTAATTGTATTTGTATCTATTATAAGAAAAAAGTGTGTAATTGTAATTGTATCTATTATACATTTTTTGAATATCGTGCTCAGCTCTGTATATATATATATATATATATATATAAGGAATATTCAGTATAAATCATGTAAATAATTATAGTAATAGTAAAATCTGTTTTGTAAATTATATTTTTTTGTTTCATTCTATTTGTTTCAAAATGAAAATCATTATTATTATATATTTTATCATAATGATGAATATCATAAATTTTATAATAATAATGAATATATATAATATAATTTTATAAACAATATCTCGAGATACTGTTGAGATCTCAATTTATAATCATTAAAATGAATAATAAAAAAAATTGTTGGCACACAAATTATTTATCATTTTCTACATATTATTATATTGAAATATATAAATATATTCATTTAAGTGTTATATAGATATTAAATATAATATAATACACATTTTTACATTTGATTCATCTATATATAATTGATTTATAGTGATAGAATCAATTAGTAGGGATTTATAAAGAATATATTAGGTTTAATTTACCTAATTTATTAAAGAAGGAATGAAGGGTTTTTTTGGGAATATTTAATAAGATTTTGACAAGATCTGGTATAACATTTAAGAAATTAAAGAATATTAATTTGATAATTTATGAATAAATAATTATCATTAATAATTTAGTAACCACTTTCAAAAATTGTAAGTTTAAAAATTTCTAAATTAAAAAAGTTAATAATATTTGTAATGTATTAATTTTCAATTACGGATTATTCAATAGAAATAATTGATAGATTTAATTTAAACAATGAATTCATAATAAAGAAATAGGATATTATCAGCTTTATAAATGTTTGTATTATATTTACATAATATGGTTTTATGTGTTATAAATGTTAAGTGAATTGTCTGCTATCCTATATTAAATGTGCTATATATATATGCATATCTACATATATGCAGAGTTGTTGGTTTTTTGCGGTTTATTTAGTTTTTTTTGTGAAATATATTGGTTTCATATATATATTAATTTGTATTTTACATTTTTATATTGAATGTTATTTGTAATAAATACTTCTATAATTATGTCATATATATATATTATATTAAAAAGTATTATATATACCATAGTATAATTTATACACATATTTATTAGTTATTTCAGTAAATTATCTCTACATTTTATTTTTCTTTAAGCCAGGCATGTTTATTAAATGAATAACATTATATAATATACATAATATATACTATTATTAAAAATATTGATATAAATATTAAATGATACTATAGTATTGAAATTAATATTCAATTATTTTATATAAAAAAACCAAATAAACCACACAAAAAAAAAAATTAAAAAAAAACTGAACAATCATGTAACTCACTTCCCTCCAGATGGCACTATTATTTAAATATTCATACTAATATTAAATTATATTATTAGTATTGAAATTAATATATTATTTTACAAACATTTTATATAAAATAACCTAAAAAAACAAATAAACCATGGTTTTTTTGATCAAAATATCAAAAAAAAACTGTACAACCCTGGCTATATATGATAATTATGTTATTAATGTATACTATAATTTAATATTGGATCGTATACGAATGAATAATTTTTTAAATTTTTATACATTTCAAATACATTTATTTTATCAAAATATTGCCATAAATATATTAAAACTACAAAAATAACTTCTATTAATATCGGTTGAAAGAGATTCTTACAATTCACCACACAATAGCCAAGATATGATCGACTAACAAAGAATTGTAAATATATAAGGAAAAGTGTTTGGCAATCTTTTCAATAGACATCAATACAATAGACTAAATATTTTTTTACGAAACAATATAACTACGATATAGATTCGAGTATAAAGAAATTATAGAAGAATATGAAAGAGAGCCAGAAGAACTAATAATATTTTTAAGTAAAAATGTCGAAGAGGCTTAGAAGGATATTAAATATAAAAAATAATGTGTCTGTTGCATAGCAACCATTATTCCTGGAACATCTGCTGTGGAGTCAGATTTTGTTATACTAAAATATATAAAAAATAATTATAATAATAATGTACGTAAAATTAGTCTTAAAGGTATGCTTCATTCAAAGCAATAAAATCTATTATCATCACTTTTATAAACGACAGTTATTATAAAAACAATGAATTATTATTACTCATTATTATTTAATCTTATTTTATATAATACAAATAAAAATATATTTTTTTAGTAATTTTATCATTTCTTAAATTAAATATAGTATATTGATAACTTATAAAATATACAAAAATAGTATATTATATATGGTATATAAAGTTATATATGGTATATAAAGTTATTAAATATATAATATGAATCATATATTATGATGGATATTAATGTATTTTGAAGTTTTTAAAAAAGGCCCAAAATAACCCAAAATAAGGATTTAGAAAAGCCCAAAATAAGCTATTTTGGGCCTTTTTCTTTATTTTGGGCCAAAGCCCAACTGGGCCTGATCATCATTGATGATTGATTTTTTAGTAGTTTATTTTTACAACATATTTCAGATATTTTGTATGTATACCTATTTATAATAATTTACTATTTTATTAACATTTTCTCTATATTACAATTTTACATATGTTAAATAATTTTACTAATATATATTTTAATACATTTTAATATTGAATGCTTATTAATAACAATTATTTTATTATTTACTTTAAAGTAATGGATTCAAATATTATGATAATTTATATGTTTATATACAGTATTTTATTAATTTATATATCTTCTATTTTATTTTTTCATTTACTAATTATATTACAACGAATGTCAACACGCATCATTATTATTAATATTTACCAATATTGTAATCTGTACATGAACATATTGGGGGTGACGACCAAATAAAGATTTTCACTGAGCTACCTTAGATGTGTCTATCACTGATGTCATTCATATTAGAATTAATAACTATATCAGAAAACTCATTGAAAAACGAAGTTAAATCATTATTACGTTGACGATATGTAACAATAATTTAAAAAATAACATCACTAGAAGATGTCATTATGGTAATAATCCATCACTATTAGAAAAGGTAACGCAATTCTATGATATTATACGAACATCCCCGTTGATCATAATACCTGCAGAAACTCTATTACTACAAATACAATTAGTATGATCATTAGTTGAGAATATAGAGATAGCATAGTAATAGCAACCTTTTGTATACTAGTATCAGATGATACTATAATTATTTGAAGATAACACATGGGTATCAGAAAAAAACAATAATTTTTGGATTATATTCATAACTAATATAGTATAACATAATATCAACGTTTTTCTTAATACATCTGACATTAATTAATGCAATGGTATATAACAAGTTTAGTCAATTTCAAGGAATAATATAATTACATTTTTTACTATTCCTATAAACTATCAATTAATTGGTACATTATTTCATCTGAGTATCAGATATTAATTGAGGGTTTTACAAGTTTATTGCAATGTTGTAATATGTGGTAGAAATTCTATATAATTTTTAATTATTTGCTCTGTTATTAAAGAATGATTCAAATCCAGTAATATTACTTATATAAGTTTACATTTAATCGCATAAAATGCATCCTTTTTTAATTCCTAGTCACTAATGTGATATTATTAGTTGTTTTTATTTTTAAATAAAAAATCAAACAAAAAAATCAAATACATAGCCGACATAAGTATTTCCAAAATCAAATTTAAACAAAGAATAAAATACAATGTTGTGGAAGAGCAATATTGTTATTTAGCAATATCGAGTTTTAAACTTTATAGGTAATATTAAACTTCAATATAAACATATGTTAGTTGAAGGACATTAATATTGTTGAAAATGTGTTATAAATTATTCTATAGATGTTACACGAGTGAATACTAGAAAAGATTTACTTATAGGAAATATAGGTTAGTCTATAGAAATATAGAGTGACTTATAGCTCTACAGATAGAGGTGTTTATACTTTTGAATAATTAAATTAAATCTGAAATATTTAAAATTCATACCCATTAGCATAGCTAGATAATACTATCTTTAACCCTATATCCATTATATTACTATCAAAGATTTTGTGAAGCAGATATTACACTCTCTATCTATGCAACATAATGAATAACTATTACCCACTGCTGCTAGCAGTAGTATCGAATCACTGAAATAGATGTAGGTTTGTGGTGGTTTCCATACAACAATGTTTTCATTGCTCTATTAAATTACAATATAAATTAGCTTTTATTCGCCATATATATATACATAGAATTTAAAACCAACATATCCTATTGCTTTGTTATATATTAGTAATGAACACTTAGTTTTCATCATATAAATAATAATTTAAAATATATTATTTTACATTTTAAAAGTGTTGTTTGATATAAATTTACATTATAAACAACACATAGTTCCTAAAATAAACCCGATATAGGTGGCACTGGGGTATTTTGTATACAGAATCGAATTACACGATTTCGCCAAAATGTTATTTCTTTCCTTAGAAAAATCTGTGTTACTATTATTAATTCATGTAATACTATCACCAACAGTAATAAATTATAGGTATAACTATATTCTACATATATATTATTCAATATAATCAATAAAATCGTTATCATTAGTAAGAGTATAATAAGTGACATCAAGAACCACTGCGACATGTAATATGAAATACTGATTAGATATAGTGGACGTGATATTTAGTTTTGATTTATAAATTAATAAGTTATTTATTTAGTCTATATTATAAAATAATTGTTTTAGCATTATACATACTGCATCTTGATTACAGAAACCTGACTAGAACACTGATATAACGTATAGTCATAGTAGTCGTGTAGTTAAGTAGTGTATACTAGTTATGTAAATGATACCGAGCAGAGACTTTTGGTTATTGATGCCGAGCCGACTTTCATTTTCGGAAAAAAAACGAGCTCGAGCTGAGCTGAGACTCTAGCCAAACGAGCCCGAGGCGAGACTTTAGGTAACTGAGATGCTTTATAATTGAATATCATTTATATCACTAGTATATACAAATATTTCAATATGATAATATGAATATCTTAATATAATGTATTACATTATTTTATTTAGAATATCGACATAAAGAATATAGAAAAAGAATTCAAACCGAATTTATAAATAAATGCGTATAATTTGAATAACATAATTAATTATAATTTATATAGAAATACAATTTAAAAATATTAAGGCATTATTTTAAATAATTAAAAAATATCCTTAGGATATCTTTAAATCATTGAAATATAATTAAATATACCACTGAAAAGTATCTAGCTCTGAATACAAAAAGCAACCACTGCAGAGATAGCGAGCAGACATCCTGTCCTTGGTATTACCAAGTTGTTTACTATCAACAAATTTATTACTCATATTACTACATATCTTATTATGTTGCTTACTGTTAACAAGTTTTTTTAAATATAGTAGTTGTAAATTAGAATTATTAATGTAAGATTGATAGAATTTTTTTTTAAATTATGTAATAAATTTAATAAATATCGAATAAAATTTATTTTCCATCTAGCCATTTATAAATGAAAATAAATATGAATTATTGTCCACCTATCTCGACATATATTAAACAGTATTAAGTTCAGTAGTAAACATAATCAATTGAATATGATCTTCCTAATAAACTATTTTACGTGTAGCAAAAGGTTTATTTGATTTCTATAATTATAGGTAACATTAATTCGTGCATCTTGGAGGTATTCATTATGAAACATTCGAATAAGTATAATATTTCATAACTAAAGTAAGTAAAAACATTTTATATTTATTAAAATAACTAACTAAATATGAAATAATTACTAAATATATGAATATATATTTACGATTGTAAGTAATAAAATAAATCAGTGGTTATATAGTCGGTAAAACAATATTATAAAATCTAAAAAATAATGACGCATGACTAACTATATAATACATTGTATGCCTGCACTAAATAACGTGTACTATATAAACTAATCGTGTAAAATGACTGACATAAACCTATCGAAGCGATACCGTAAGTAAGGCGATGAGACGATATCACTCATTCGATATCACCACATACGTACGGAGTTATACAGAGTTTCAATCCACCGGGGATAGTGTTAATCTATGCTGGACTTGTTCACGAACGACATCAGAATCGAGGTTTCTCCCACCCCGGAAGCGCTTCCGGAAGGAACCAGAGTCTGCAGACGATGCGTATTCGTAGGAACGGTGGAAGCATCTTCATCTTCTGATGAATCACCTGCGTTTATTAGTGTTATTAGTATTTAGTATAGTGATTCATTGTTAATGAAATGATATCAATTAATATTGATTCAGCTGTATATAAATAATAATAATAATAATAATAAATATTTATTAGAAGAAAGTTGTACATTTTTTTCGTATGAAATATTTAAATTAATTATATTGTTATTTCCTCTAAAAGGCTTCAGATAAAGATCAATATCTTTTCTATGCTGTCACCCGAGAATTTATATATATATATATATATTATACGTAAGATCATAAAATATAGAAATATGGTAACAGCGTTTTCAGTGTACTAACACATTTTAATTATTTCCTAATCAGTAACTTTAATATGCACTTTCGATATAAACTAATTTGTAATTAAAACTATATAATGTTATAAAACTTTTATATTTGATATCACTATGTATCTTGTAAAGTTCAAAATTAATTCTGATAAATATATATATATATATATATATATGTGTGTGTGTGTATAATGGTTAAATACATGCATATAGTTATACATATACATGCATGTTTACAACCATGGTTAGCAAGTTCATTTATAATTTATAATAATACACATATTTAATATTTATAAAATACAGAAATCAACTAATAACATACATTCAGAACGTATAGTAGCATCTATTTATATATAATATGATATATATATATATATATATATATATATAATATATATAAATATTTATATATATATATATATTTATATGTATACTAATTATTAACATACATATAACATATAGCATACAAATAAAATACGCTAATTTAATGTACATCTATGATATAAATATGTATTTATATATATATATATATATATATATGCGATCATGGCATTATAGTCATCATAATAACAAAGGGATTTGCTGTCAGTATGAATCATAGAGCTAGAGAGAAAGCTCTATGGGTATTAATCATTGATAACCCGCGTTATTTATTTGATTGACAGATCTGATAAATATACACATTATTCGAGATTTTCTTTTGATTGACAGCAAATGCCCTAAATCTACTCTAAATCTATGGCGCATAGCAACGAATTTTTAGATAAATAAATTCAATGTAAACATTATATTATTTTATATATTTGGACTATTGGACTATTTTACTTAGTAATTATATTATTAAAGATGCTATATATTCGTCATTATTTATGATATTAAATGAATATTTAAATTCTTATTACGGAAATACAATTTGTATAACTAATTTAATAACATATTAAATAGGGATTAATTTTAAATGAAATAAAGAGAATATTTAATATAATTATTATTATTTTAATAAATTTATTATATAATTTATTATTAATTTACATATACAAATATTTTAAAATACTAAGATATGTAGTTCAAAAATAAATTTTATATTATAAAACTTTATTTAAAATCTATATATTATTTAACTATTTCTACAAATTGGTTACTCAACAAAAGGATCCTTACTTTTAATGTTTCATTAATTGGTACATATCAATGTTGCACTTTTTGTGTAATGGATGTGTGGAATCGTAAGCCAGAGATTCCAAGGATATAATTTTTGTTAAAAGGTGACTGCTAGTGATATAATGTTTTACATTTACCTGGCGTCCCAACTCAATAATTATTTATATATGTAGTTTTTTATATATATTTATTTATATTGAATACATACTCAAGATGATTACTTAGTCTTTTATCTAGAATACTTTCTACAAATATGATAATTATGTGTTTGTGTCGTAGCTTTATAGTTTAAAATACGAATATATCTATTACTATATGTATTACTACATATATTAATATAATTAAATGACTCATATTTTAATATAAATAATTTCATCTGTGATATTTATTAATTGTATATGCTGTTCTATAATTCTTAAGATTTTTTTTGTATTTCAATTTTTATATTCTTAATTATATGTTATATCAAAGATTTTCTAAGGAAAGATAACACTTATACGATAGCGTGTAATTGATTATGTATATAAAATACCCAAAGTGCCACCTATATCTGGTTAATTTTAGGACTATGTGTTGTTTATAATGTAAATTTGTATCTAACTATACACTTTTAAAATGTTAAATAATATGCTTTAAATTATTATTGATATGATGAAAACTAAGTGTTCATTGCTAATATATAACAAACCAATATGATATGTAGGTTTGAATGATATAAATATCTATGTGGCGAGTAAAGGCTAATTTATATTGCATGTAATTTAATAGAGTAATGGAAATATTAGTGTATGAAAATCGTGCCGAACCTAAATCTATTTCAGTGATTCGATACTACTGCAGTAGCATGCTAGCAGCGGCAGGTAGTATTTATAAATTACGTCGTATATATAGGGAGTGTTATATCTTTGCTTCTCAAAATCCTTGGTTATATAATAACAAAGATTTTGTGAAGCAAAGATGGTTCACTCCCTATCTAAGCTATGTAATTATTTTAATATAGTTCTTATACCAACCACTAGATGGATACACCTGTATTATTTTAAGCTATATTTAATATTATTAATTCATAAGGTAATTAATCTAAATATCAGACTAATATACTTTTAATATTATAATATAAATGTGAATTTATTTTAAAAAATATATTTTAAAATTACGACATTTATACGGCATTGAAAGTTTACATGTAAATAACAATGACGGAATCGATCTACTTTTAACCTATACAAATTCTGTAACATTTTTATGAATTCACTTTTGATATCTCCAAATAATATTTTTGCGGAACACTTACTTTTCGATATATATCAAATTTGTATACATATCTTAATTTAAGATTATTGTAGGGTATTATTTTTCGAATTTACATGTAAACAGATACAAATCCAGAAATAGATTTTAGTTCTTATACCCATCGCATTTTCGCTAGTGTCGTTTTTATTTCAATAAATAGGTCGAGTGAACCATCTTTCCTTCGGAAAATCTTTGATAATAATATTATAATTATCTATTCCTTTATTTTTGTTAACATCTATTTATATCTAATAATAATATTTGTTGTGATATTAATAAAAAATATATGCAAATATTTTTCTAAGGAAAGATATTTTTACTTAATTTTTACTCGATATCACTTACTCAAAATCATGAATGAACAGAAACAACTACATAAGTTTTTATTTCTGACAAATGTGTTATTTATAATTTGTTTCAAACTACACTTTTAAATGTTTTTAAATTATAATTTATATAATGAAAACTCAAGATTTAATTAATATTATATAACAAAACAATATGAATCCTATAATAGGATATTTTGGTTTTAAATGATAATCATATGTATTTTAATAGAACAATGAATACATTGTAATAATGTGATTTATAAAGGTTTATATAACACATTAATGGATACTTTTTATACAGATACATATTCTAAATTGAGAATTACTATATTTATTATTTTAAATAGACAAATATACACTTTAATTTTAATTAATAAGTAAAACTAAATGAGCCCCTTCCTTAAATGAAACTATGAAGTGATTCACTAAGAATATAATGGAAATATAAACAAATTCACAAATTATAAAAAAAATATATAAAATTATTTTGTGAATATATAGTGTAAAATTATAAAAAATAAAATGTTATCAAGAAATAGTGTAGTGTTAAATAACTATTCATAATTAGAAATATAAGGGATATATAATTAGAGAGGATACAAGTACATATAATAATATTCTTATTAATAAATATTTAGGTTTACCTTACATGAACTTATGAATGTAAGCAAGCATAAGCTTAAATTAGCATTTAATAACATTTCGGAAAATTTATTTCAATATTACTGTTTAATATTATTATTATTATATTATCCTTTAAAATCTCTTGCAAATAGTGTATATATTTATGTATTAGTGTTAACATAGATACGTATGTATTGCAGTGTGTAGTATGTAGTGTAGTGTGATGTGGTATAGTACACTACACTACATCAAACTACGGTGTGCTGTAGTGTAGTGTGATGAATAATAAACAAATGGTTATACAAGTTGATCCAAGAAAGATCTTCTATCAAATATAATTAGAATTATTGATTTGATTATTACTATTCTAGAGTCTAGTGCGTGTTAGTCAGTGGTGCATTAATCATCCTAGAATACATGCCCCTTATCAATGTAGTTATTCACAGATAATTATCATGATAATAAAGTATATATATATATACTTATGTGTTATGCGAACATGTGTTTACGATATTCACTATAACGCGAGTGCTAGGCTTTTTATCACACATCCCCACCCATAGACCTATAATTTTCAGTGCTAATAACTGTGATATAACAAATACAAAAAAATTATATACATATTATGTATATGGGTTTTGATATTTTAATTATTTTCCTTGATTATAAATATAACTAGAGCTTTTTTAGTAAAGATTTTTCCCTGTTGTAGTCAAATACGTTATATATTTATACCTATGGCTATGTCATATAGATCTAGAGAGGTATAAGTAAATATATAAGTAAATATACTTGATATATACATTATATAAATAATAATTATACAGTATTATTACAAATATAATATTTTACTCAATTAATTTTTAAAGATAAACTAGGTCAAACCCGCCATCTTGCGACCAATTTAGATTGACGCTTTCCGCATGTCAGATACATTGTTTACCACTCTATAGCTCTATGCACATCAATATAATTTATAATAAATATTTTAATTATTTGGGTCTAATAATATAATTATTATTGGCCATAGTTTTTTTAATATACTTTCAATTTAATGAATGTTGATGAAGTAGAAAAACAACTGTCTTAATTCGAAGACATTTAAGCAAAGAAGATAATGATAGTTCAATTGAAAATAAAAGATGAAAACTGGTTACAATGCTCAATAAATATATTTTATTCTATTCTATTTTTATAATTTAAAAATCATTAGAAACTGTAGACATAATTTATTATTTACAGAACATTATAACATATAGGGGGTGCTTTTATCAGTAAGGTATACGGAGAGAAGCTGTTTGTATCTGGTTCTGCAGATCTATTTTAACATAGTCTTTACTTCAAAATACATGTCTGATTATACATTATATACATATTTGTATATTAAAATGTATTATAAATTAGATATATAATATAAAAAATGTATTCAATTTAATTATTATTCAAACACAAATATTTTATCCTTGAATTACTCAATATTTTGTTGATGCATATCTCAAGTAAAATATCCACAACGTTTTTAATATAAAAGATAAATTGTTCATTCTAACCATAGATTTATAGTTTACATAGATTGGTAGTCACATGGTTTATCTTCAACATACATGGTGCCTCGATTTAGGAAACTTAAGATGGCTGAACATCATATGAACAATGTATTTAATAACAAATATTCAAACAAATACTATTGATTTTTAAGGGGATGGCACACGACGCCCGCCTCTCTATGTATAGAGATAGCAAATAATGGGTCTACGCAAAACTATGCGCGCATATTTCTATTCATTGAATTGAGCTAATTTTTGTTATATTCTATTCATTAAATGTATACACATACTATTACAGGACGTAATTTTTATAATATATATTATATAACATATATATATATATATACACACAGTTTAATTTTTTAATTTATGGAATTTCTATAGAAATTGTTATTTTTTGCAACTATACATATACAAATTTAGAAAATAACGCCTGTAATAGTTTTCATATATATGTTATTTATATAAT
The DNA here is from genome assembly GCA_964019155.1 of Osedax fenrisi. Taxonomy (NCBI): domain Eukaryota; kingdom Metazoa; phylum Annelida; class Polychaeta; order Sabellida; family Siboglinidae; genus Osedax; species Osedax fenrisi. The sequence continues at coordinate 63,356,548 of OZ025239.1, read as the reverse complement.
GCAATAACAATTAGTAGAATACATATACTAGTTTTTGTTATACCTAAGTTTATACACACATACCTAGCGCGAAATAATTATTCTGAGAAAACAGCATTTGAAAGTTGAAAGTATACATATCTATCGATAATATAACAATTTAGAAATCAATTTTATGGCATTTCTAGATTGAATTCGCAGCTGATATTTATACAGATACTAAAACACACTACATTTATTAATATTATGGAATAAAAAATAAATAAAAAATAATTTTTTTTTTATCATTTTGAACACTGGGACATCCCCTTAAATACATTTGATTTCTTTTCTATAGAAAATATATAAAATGTATATAAAAATCAATATTATTTCTATAGAAAAGAAATAAAATGTATTTAAAAATCAATATTATTTGTTTCTATAGAAGAGAAATCAAATGTATTTAAAAATCAATAGTATTTGTTTGAATATTAAATATATTGTTCATATGATGTTCGGCCATCTTAAGTTTCCTAAATCGAGGCACCATGTATGTTGAAGAATTTTACATTGTCGAGATATAGCAATACTGATCTATGTAAAATACAAATCTATGATTCTAACATATATTTCAAGTAAATTGTCATATCTAGTACACTAGTTTTATTTTTAGGAAACAATGTCAAAATATATCTATTATATTATATTATATTATATCTATTATATATTAGTGTATTAAATTAATATTAAGTATTTTAAAATATATTATATTGTATAATATAATTGAAAAATAGATATGTATATATAAATATTATAAAATAAATAAAACTGCAGTGTTAAAGATCTATATCAGTAGTATTAATTTAGTAGTATCTATATAGTATCTAAATATTTAAACAAATTATTAAAAATCTATTAAAAAAAGTTATCAGTATTTATATAACTCTAGTCACTGCCATTATGTGATTATTTTGGTGGAGTTCTTTCCAGGATCCCATCCAGGAACATAGATGAAGTTTTCACTTCTAAATAATATTGTAAGACCTATTTTAATAGTCCGGACGGGGTTTGAACTCGCGTCCTAATACTTATGTGTTTGACGATTTAGCCAACTGAGCCACGCAGGCAGTTATCAATTATCTATTACGTAGCAACACATTACGTCAACACAGTGTTATCATGTCCCCCCATAGTAAGCTGCATTCACACTAACAAGTATCCCTATATAGGTGAACACAATCCATAGGTTTCGCTGTGGCGCAATGGCTATAAGTATAGGCCTATATCAGGCATTAAGTACAGATCATAACACATATAGGTACTGGCATGTGTGTGTATATATATATATATATATATATATATACATATATTATTAAATCATATATAATTCCATAATTGATTTATTTACTATGCACTTCTTATAAGGAACATTCCACTGGCCTAATTCTTATAAAGAACATTCACGATGCTGGACTAGAATTGCTGGTGTCTATATATATAATTTACCCATTATCTATTCTAAAAACTTTGAATATATTTATTTATTTAGTAAATGTTCTAAAATGACTAATTTGAAGCAGCCGATATCGGGCTATATTAGTTGCAGTGAGTGAGTGCTGAGACTTTAGATATTAGTATACTTGTACATTATGAAAATCATCAGAATTATCACAGCTGTAATAATTATTGAACTTTACATAATAGAATATATGATTTCATTGTAATAATAATGTTGTCATAAAATACTAACTAGATAAGAATGGTTACAATTAAGTATAGTTATAATACTAAAGTGTAGTTTAAAGTAAATATATTATTTGTTTTTCATAGAGTTCTTGACAAGAACTTCTTGTTATTATTAATATATTCTAAACTTATATCTAAATATCAGATTAGACTTATTTCTATATTACTGGTATAACTAAAAATTAATATATATATATATATATATATATATATTAATAATGTATATATATATAAAATAATTAATAGTAATTGTATTTATAAAAATTGTTTTAGAAAAGTTTAGAGAAAACAACCAAAGTTATGTTAGATATCTTATAGAGAGTGAAGTATCTTTTAAACTAGAATTATTTCAAATGCCAATCAGATACTACAAATCAGATACTATTGTAACATAACATTATAAGGTGATATAATACTGAAGAGAGATCCACAACCAATACAGGTACACTACATGGTCGGTGAGTGGTTCTAGTATCGGTGTAAACCTTCAGTGGAGAAGATCGGTTTAGTCTTGTGCGACGGTGCATAGAGTATTAGTAATCCGCTGACGTAAATATTCCACATTCCGTAGACACCTGGTGAGTGGGCGAGAGATTACACCTCCGTCAGGAAATAGTCTAAATAATACATCGCACGTATGCACCTCAGAATGGAGGTATTATTGTGTGTGAGGGGGGGGGTTGATGTCTATATCATGACGTCTACATCTGATATTGTTTAGGTCGCATCGTACAAATACACTTTTATATTTTTAATGTTCCTAAAAAAATATATAAAATAGCGTAAAATAGTCATTTGTATGACATTTTAGGTGAAATTATTCATAGAAGACACTAGGGTTCATTAGGGAACATCTATCTGGAGGATATAATGAACATGTTAAGTGGGGGAGCGACGTATGTTCTATAAATATATGATGACATGTAAAGTATACGAATAATGTGTTTACGAACAATATACATTATATTTATATAGGTACAAACACTATCATCTTTGCAAATAATATAGGATTAAATTTAAAATAAAATTTGTTTATAATTTTAAAATTTATCCTGAAGAGTCCTAATAATATGTCAAATGTAATCAAATAAAATGTTTACAGTTCATGTGATATTCGTATACACTATTATTCTATTTACTCGAGGAACTGTATTATGATACATCGGTCTATTGATGCACGCTATTGATGCACGCGCAGCATATCTATTAACCTGTTAGGAAAGCACTGTTGTACTGAAACGTCACTTCATCCCACTTCCAGTTACCTTCGCTTATCTGTAGGTGGCGGTGGTGGTGGTGGGGGTTAAAGTTCACGTAGAAGTGAATGAAAGAGAGTTAAGAGTGCTAGGTGAAACCTTCATAGTATTAATTTTTATTTACTACGTATATATATAAATATAGATATTGATGTTATCAAGGTAGTAAACGAAAAGAAATTAAAATAAATTATATGTAGGTACCTACAAAGTAAATAAACTGTATATATATAATTATAGTAGAAAATCTCGCAAAATAAATCACTTTTTTTATCTAAGGGGATATTGCCATGGATAAATTCATTAAAATCGGAAAAAAAATGTAGTATTATGATTTATTGATTAATGATATGTTATTTAGTAACTACAATTAACAAAAATTATCTATGAAATCAGTTTAGAAATAGCATCTTTTATAGCATGCTTTTTTTAAATAAATTATTTATTTTGAAATCTACATTCAAAACTAATATAATATAATGTTATATAATGTTTTATATCTAATATATACATTCTATAAATATAAAATTTATATATATATATAGATAAGAAAATATATAAATTTATAATTTTATTACTTTATAATTTATTTGAATTTTATTGAATTTATTTATTGTTCAGTTTTCAAATGCGTTTTACTCAGAATAAATTTTGCTGCTATGTTTGCATATATAAATGAGTGTTTAGATAAAAGTACTGAAGCGATCCACCTAATTTGTTTTGCTATATATATATATATATATATTGTTATTGTTGTTATTTTTATTTGGTGGAGTCCTTTCATCCCATCCAGGAACTTAGATGAAGTTTTCACTTATAACCATATATGGCTCTAATGTCCCTTCGAAGCCGCTCTCATGTTAAGGCATCCGTGGTTTTAACGAGAGCCGATCATTTATTTATACACAATTATATAAGATCACTTCTAAATAATATTTTAAGACCCATTTTATAAAATTAATTAATGGTCCGGACGAGGGTCGAATCCGTGTCCTACTGCTTGTGTGTTTGACGCCTTAGCCACTGAGCCACACATGCAGTGTTATATATATATAAATAACATATGTATGCACAATTCCAGAGACAATATTAAAAAATATAATTATGATTAGTTGGATCTTATAAAATATGTGAAAAAATAAAATAAAATAAAAGTATGTCTATTATTACATGTAAAATATATATTGTTTATTTTTTTTGTCTCTAGGATTATAGATAAAAATTACCTTTCTATATAAGAAAAAACAATTTTTAAATCTAATGAAGATGTTTTTCGAAACACTCAATAAACGGAGGAAATGCGTTCCCTATCTCTATGCATGTAAATTCAACAAAATGTCCATCCATTGGCGATATCCCTTAATAAAAGAAACTTTATTTCACTTTTCATTATCTTATACTTTGTTACCATTGTTGTACCTCTATTTATAGATATTGATGTTATTTACTTTACATACATATCATTTCCTATATATATATAGTGTTGTTAAAAAACGCGTTTTTTATTAATTCTTGTATAAAACATGTTTTGAACGGTTTTTTTCGTTTTTAATTCGTTTTATTCGTTTTTAAACCGATATTTTCTATTACAAAAAATAAAATAATTTAAATAAAGTATATGTTGTTAATAAAATAATATAATAATAAAGTAAGTACATATTATATGAATAATCATTATTAATTAGAATAATATATTATCTGTATTAGTAGCATCATTAAATCATATTGTCATACTAATAGTATGATACTATACATTAGTATGACAATTATAATTATTATATTATTTATTTTGTTACAATATAACTCTATATTAGAGTATTTCTGTATTATTTAATTTTATAGATATGGAGATTGTATCACAATCTATGTATAATATACATTGTATTTGTATATAATTAATATTATAAAACTATAGGAACTTTTATATTTATTTTATAATAAATTATTTTAAATAATAAAGTAAAATTAGATTTCTTTTATGTTTTGATATAGTAAATTGTATAATAATATATATAAAAAAAACTGTATGAATTTTCATATAATATTAAACATAATATATATTATTTATTATATCAAAACATAAAATACATCTAATTTTAATTTATAAGAATATTATATTTGTATACATTTATTAAATTATCATTCATTTTTCAATTATTATACAATTTATTATTTAGAACTATAAAAGAAATCTAATTTTACTTTATTACTATAATAATAATATTATATTTTTATACATTTATTAAATAATCATTCATTTTTCAATTAAAATTTGAGAGCATAATATATAAATTTATGTATCAGGTTTTTATCTGTTTTTTTTCGTTTTTTATTTTTTGTTTAAAATTCCTGTTTAAAACATGTTTTTTATTAACTCACAACACTATATATATATATATATTAAGTATTTACTTGTATGACAATTTTATCTGGATTCATCAAAGAGTTTAAACATTGAAAATATATTTTTTTAATGGAAACAAAGTTCTGATATATAAAGTTTGAATTGTATTTTCTGGGTAATGAATACGAATATGATGTATAATACTATTGTTTATTGTATGTATAATCTTCTGAATATGTATGTAGGTGATATATTCATTATAATACATATTCAAATTATTGATAACTTATGTTCAAGATAGAATACAATGAAATAACTTATTGTTATCAGTGATGAGTTAGTTTACAAAATTACCAAATCTAGTTGGCTGTGTTTATTATAATCAATGTAGACTAGTGCTGTAAATGAACTCAATTTTTGAAGTATCGATACTTGTTCGAACTCACTTTTTGAAGTATCGATACATGTTCGAACAAAATTTGTGAAGTATCGATACTGTTCGAAATTTTTTTTTCGAAGTATCGATACTTTTTCGAACAACATTTTGTAAGTATAGATAATTGTATATAAATTACGCCAAGCATTTTGATAGGGCCTTGTAAATGATGCCTAACAAAGACTTATACTATATAAACGAATCAAGACTATTATGTAATGGGCTCAAACAAAATTGAGATTCTTAATTAGTGATTTAAATTTTGCCCATTTTCCATTATCTCGAGACAATCAAATCCTAAAATTCATAATAGAAATTTATAATGAAAGATTATAATAAATATTATATTAAACCCGAAAAAGTGACTTTTTTTACACTAAGATGATTTTTTTGTCATGTAAAATCTTCAGCAGGTCTTTTTGAAATATTTTTTTTACATTTTTTTTAAATATTTTAAAAATTATTTTGAAATATTAAAAAAAAAATTTCAAATATTTTTTAAATATTAGGAAACATTTTTTAACATTTTCTTGAATAATTTAAACATTATTTTTAATTTTTTTTTTTAAATTGTTGAAATATTTTTAAATATTTAAAAAAAATATTTTGGATTAGTATCACTGGAAATCGTCTACATATTGTATTTTTATTAATTTTTATTAAAACAAAATTTATGATCAAAAATGTTTAGTTATAACTTTATATATATATATATATACTTTATATATATATATATATATATATATATATATATATATATACACAAATTATAGTTATATATATTTTAAATATTATTTTTATTGTACACAAATACCCGAAATTATCTACTAAAACCCGGAACGATATGGGATCATTTTATAAAACCCGATCTCATTAAATATTTATTCTTATACAATATATCCATATTTATATTGATTAAATGTGTATATTTTGATATTTTAAATATATACGTACCACTGTAAAATATATGTTAAAGTAGTATTCACGTTGAATCCTTGTATCCTCAATATTTGACAGGTAGGAATAATTATAATATAGCCTAATATTTTGTTAACGGAATCAAAGATAATAACAAGTTTTTTTTACTAAAAATAATTTAAATATATTCTACGATTTATTTATACAATCATTTATAATTTATTGTTAAATATCAATTAAGTTTACATATTAAAATTAAATATATTATCAAACATATGATCGCAAGTTCGATAATTGCATAAAAAGTTTGAAGTACTAAAGTTCGATACTTGAATTCAAAGTTCGAAGTTCGAAGTTCAAAAGTTCGAAATTTGTAAAGTTCGAAACCGAAATCTTTTTCAAAGTTCGAAGTATCATAAGTTCGATACTGTTCGAAAAATGTTCGAACTGTTCGAGTTCATTTACAGCACTAATGTAGACTGGTAGGACATATGTCCTGTCTATTAGGAGTATACATCGATAACTAAAGAAATAATGTACAAATGAAATGCTTTAAATAGAATAATAATATTTCAGATAATTTTATCGGCTTATGATTCAAATGCATATTTTTGATGCACTTATAGTTAATTGTGTATGATATATTATATAAAATTTTAAAGGTATATTATATTTAAAATATATATAATATTTTATAATTTAATATTTGTAAACAAATTAAATCGCTGGCCCTTAATAATATTTCTAGTTACATCTTAACTCATCAGTTCAATCTAACATGAGATTTGCTCCGTTATGCAATCATATCCACAACAATGGGGGTGGGGTAGGGTGTGAACTCTAACCTGTCCGACAATGAAGTATATAATGGTCATGGCCGCACAAAAGATAGTGGTCAGCAACAGGAAGTTGAATCTGTAGATGAGACCCTGCGCGAATGTGTGCATGCGATTAAGGGGTATAGAGTGTTGTACAGCCACTGTGCTAGCTTTGGTTCATATATCACACATGATTGTGAGATTGTAAGGTTAAGTACAGTAGTGGTAGTAAGATGTGTTCATACGGAATATATATCATACGGTATCTCTGACGGTTAATATACTAAACATACGGTTAAGTTTCAAGCAAATAGATATGTTATTTTTATTATATACAAGCGATTAACATATTTTCGTAGGACATCAAAACAATTTCATACGACGATTAATTTAAATAAGCATACGCACACACACACGAGCATATCAGATCGCCAGACTAACTTTGTAGTACCGTCTCCTAGGCTTACTGAAGTGCTGGAGGGCTGACTTCTTAGCGTAGATGTTCATCAACGCCTGAGGGGCGAGCAGCTTCATTAGTAACGATACGGGTAACAATGTAGACGTAGAATATGATATAGTAATGGAGAAACATTCGTTGAACGATAGAGTAACTATAAAGCTAATAAAAGTAACGAGCGCACAGTAATGATCTGCCAAATATCGTAGATATAAATTGTATCTAAAACTGTGCTAATTTAATATCGTTAATAATAGTGAATTATAAAGGTGTTTCCAACGAAGATGGAATTCTATCTAAACAGGACGCGGGCGCTGTTAAACTGTGATGTAATGTAAAGCGTGAACGCTGTTGATGACTAATTCACAATGATAACGATAGAGATGATACCATAATGCATCGATAGTACTGTAGTGATAAGATAGGGGGTGATAATGACTGACTAAACACACTAGTGCATCAACTACATAGGTCCATACACCAGTAGGAAACACTGTCAGTACTGGCATAGGTGTATGGGTAGTATGTGATACATTTATTGTTAAGTATGAACATGCACCTACACTCGATAACATCTCATGTGTTACGATTATTGTATGTTCTTTTGGCTTCTAATTCAGGTTAGTTCGATGTGCATGTGTTGGGGGGGATGCGCGACGTTTGTGAGTTTATATGTAAAACATAGGCAAAATGGCTATGTGGTATTTTTTTATATACGTAAACAAATTGTATATATAGGACAATTGTATAAAAAATATATACACTACGAAATAGCCAATTGTAAATATAATATAACTAAGTATTATTAATAAATAAAAAAAAATTATAAAAAATAATCAAAATTATAAAAATTATTACACTTTAACAAATTTTCATTTTCCTTATCTTTTACTTGTAAACTTGTGAAGGTCACCCGCCGACCCCTTAACAACCACACAACGGTGACTAACCTGAACGATCATGTACAGCAGGAACACAAAGTATACGCACGCCGAAACACACGCGACTATCACAAATGTGTACTGTAATATACGTGGTCAAGGTCGATAGTGATATCTATAAATAGACACAAAGTTATATTTGGAGTATTATATATCTCACGTGATATTTGTGGGTCGGGTATAAGCGTCTATATTTACTTACGATAACGATATTGTTTCAAGTGTGAAAATAGATGATTCAAAATCAAGACAGATTTCAAAAACATATTTTAATTTATAAATATATTATTGCATATTTGTACATACCTCTATAAAATCACAGTTTTATAGCTTTTATAATGCATATATTTCATTGCTATTTTTTACATCATAAATAACATATATAAGTTAAACCGAAATATATTATAAAAAAAACTTTAAATATAATAAATAAATATTTCTCAGGTGTGATATCCCCTTAAAGATATTATAATTTATTTTGAGAGATAGAAATGGTATAGCTAGACATGGTATTTATAATCAACTTAGGTATTTATTTATTCTGATGGGATTCATTCATCACATCTAAGAACTAGATAGTCTAGATGGTATATATAATATATATATATATATATATATATATATATATATAAATGTCTTATTTCTAAGTGTAGTATTTAATTTACGAATTTTAATATTAATAAATGAGAATTCCAATATGATCTAACTGATCGCAGTCGTTACCAGCTAATATCTCGTAATACGTAAAGTAACGGGACAAATCATTAATTATAACTATTTAATTGTGTGGCGTCGAGATATTGAATAATATGCTTTAAATGAAGCGTGGTA
>OZ025239.1:63266840-63341840 GCA_964019155.1 Osedax fenrisi | reverse complement strand
ATATATATATATATATATATATTTTATAATCTTTCGTGATTATTTGTATTAAAAAACTTTGAATGTCATTTTCTCAAGTTACAACTTTTTTAATTTTTATTATTTTTATCTGAAATTTGTACTATAATTGTACAACATATACATATATAGGAATCCTGTTGGATTTATTATTAGATTTTATATTAATTAAATAAATGATAATAAATTTGCATTTTTATGAAAAAAATAAAAAATAAATATTTTACTAATTGAGACTATTTTTTTAAATTAACTACATTTATATAAAGATAGATCCTATATGATGGAGGAAAGTATCTGTAATAAACAAAAATTAAGTAATTATCTCTATTAGTTATTTATCCTTAGCATTTTTAGATAGAGCTAAAACAGAATCGTTTAGATGAACGCGTGCCTCCCCCCTTAAGGGTGGTCTTAATACAGTGATAATGTATGTATGTTTATTGTAATATAATATCTTACAAAATCATACTTTTACATCAAATATAACTCTGAAAATAAGCATTTTTAAAAAAGTATCAATAAATAATAATAATTACTTATAAATTGTAGATTATTTAAATTATTTTATTATAATTTAATTAATATAAAATCTGTTTTAGATTGCCATACTGTATTATTGATTCAATATATAGCAATATGCCACCTATATATTAATATGAAGTATATATTGTTATTACTTATATGTTAGATATTACTACTTATATACACCAATTATCCAATTATTTATATAAAATGTGTATAATATTGTATATATATATTCATTATTATATATGTATATATATATTTTTGTATTCGAATAATACATTTCATATATATATATATATATATATATATATATATATATTTATATATATATATATATATATATATATATATTTATATATATATATATATATATATATATATATATATATATATATATATATATATATATATATATATATATATATATATATATATACAGTGAAGAGCAAAATGGCAGCATTAGAATGTTATTAAATATAACTAACATAACCTCACACATATTGGTATGTATTACAAAAATAATTGCGTATATATAACTTTAAACATAAATCTGCAACATACAATTATTGCACTTATAAATATACAAATATATCATATTATAGATACATTATGGAAATGATATGGGGGTGGGTGACTTTAGATGAATTAAGTGTATTCAAAGGGATATTTAACAAAATGTATGAATCACTATAATATACTTAGCATATTGTTACAATGTCAATATTTGATAACAAAGTAGATAGACTTTTAGTAGACAACCATTGTCCACTGTTAACACATGTACACATCTATTTATAGCTCTATTGTTCAAGCTACCCTCATCACTAACAATAGGGAGTGCTGTGTTTGTCAATACATGTCACTACCTGACTATAATAATAGGCTGACATATCTCTAATGATGAATGCTGATAGGGGCTCACACATACACACACACACACACACACACACACACACATGTTTACAAGTACATATACTTTGTATTATTCAATAACAAAGTAACTAAGTGGTATAGATTCATAGATAGGTATTTTATTTAAACACTATTTAAGTATACACTTATGATAGTGTGCAATTAACAATAAAGTATATAGACACTATGATTATACTATGAATGAAAGAATAATATTAACTTATATACTATAAATAAAGATTTTTCTAAAGACATAACACTTAAGCAAAATCATGTAATTCTAATTTGTATACAAAAAAAACAGCGCCACCTATATAGGGTCAATTTTCGGAACTATGTATTGTTTATAATGTAAATTCGTATCAAACTATGCACTTTTAAAATGAAAAATAATAGCTTTACATTATTATTTTTATTATGAAAACTAAGTGTTCATTACTAATATATAACAAATCAATAATATATACTGGTATTAAATGATATAAATATCTATGTGGCAAGTAAAAGGTAATTTATATTGCATGTAATTTAATAGAGCAATGAAAACTTGTATGCAAATCGCGGCAAACCTAAATCGATTTCGATACTGTTGCTAGCAGCGGGATGTATGAATACTAATCACGTTTCGTAGATAGGGAGTGTTATATATTTGCTATAAATAAATAATTAATACACATGAAATAGGGATACAATAAAATACGGTTATATAATGATTAACATAGAAACCCTTTAATAGCAGGAAGCTATGATTAAGTTTGCATATCAATACTAGGCAGTACCAGCACAGTAACAGGTGTCTATTTATAGAATTTGTGTGCTTGTAGATAACAGTGTTGTTATGATAACAACTAATTAAAGCAGATAACAACATAGGGAACACAGGGTGTTAAATAACAATCAAGTTGTATCAGTATTTTTTTTATATATTTCCTTGATGATATATTAGTGTATATTTAGTAAATATACACTAATTAGTAAATATTATTTACTACTTAATGAAGTATTGTTTATTGTTATCATCAATATAATTATAATATTGGTTATCTATCACTATTATTGCACTGTTTAAGGGGATATCACACCTTGTTTTGGTGAAAATAATTTTTTATTTTTAAAATAATTTTTATTTATTTAACATTTTTTTTATTTCATAAATAACAATTTAACACAGTAATTTATATATATATACACAATAGGCTATATATAATAAATATTATAAATATATGTCTATTATAGTATACATGCATATATCATAAATATAATACAAAAAATAGATAGATTCAATGAATAGAATGCTGGCCAGACTATTAATAGATCCTATTCTGCCTATTTATTTACATGGAAAACTGTGAAATGGAGTTAGCATTATCATGTCCCCTTAAATGTAAGTCACTAAAATAAAGATTAACAAGATTAAACAATTATTTACATATAACAACATTTCACTTGACACACTCTTATATACAAACTTGATCTTCCTACAAATTAGACAACATCTCATTTCTTTTGTAACTAAGTTATAATAATTAATATAATTGAACTCCGTGAAATCTAATACGTGTATATCAATAGAGTTTAACATTAATTAAGGTTACTGTAATTAAGTGATATAAAAATGTATTTGTTAGTAATTAATAATTATTATAATAATCTATAATTATAGATGATTATAATAATTTATATAATTATTAATATTAATCATACTTATCTAAGTATCATGCATAAGTTCTGAAAATTCCTAATGATAATGTTAAAAGACTAAAAAACAATATTTTATATAACTACCTAATAAAATATTAAATAATATATATATATATATATATACTATAGTATATATATATATTATAAAATGTATAAATACTATATAATTCCATAATAGTTAGGCATAATATAATATGTATCTATTGAATAAATATTATATATTTCTTATATTCTTAAATTATTCATAACCCAACAATTATAACAATACAAATTTGAAATTTTTAACAATACAAATTTTTTCAGAATTTTTGTAGTGTTCAAATGTGAAACTAGTATATATAAATGCAGAATTAATATCAATACACAAATTAATTAAACAGTATAATTTATACATATTTTTATCAAATGTGTGACATTCTATAAAATGTATTATTAATATTCTGCATATTATTGATAAAACAGATCACAATTATAGAAATATATAATTTAAACATGAATTAACTTAAAATTCTAGTAATAAGGCAAATAATGAATGAAATAATGTTATGTAATGTGCACGTGATGGTGATAGTAAGGGGGTAATGATACCCACCCCACCCCAATCAACCCTGTAATCAATACACTAACATAATGCATCTATTAACCTTTCGCAGAGTTCAAACAACAACAGCGATACAGAAGAGAATAGTATAATAGATAGATGCTTCCAGTACAATGACAGTTTATTTCTTTGTTGTTGATCCTAGGAATGTGTTGATGTTATGCAATATACTGTAGTCAATAGTCATAACATATTATGTATAAGTTATTCTATAGAAATGTAGTTTTATTTAAAATTTAAAAATACATATATTTATATATATATATTAATAACATTAATATATATAACCAATCAATATAATCTTCACAAATCAATAGAGTTGAATAATCATGAGATTATTGAATATAATACAAGTGAGCAATTAAAGGATAATAATAGATTCTAGAAACTGCATATAATTATCAACAATTTAGCAAATTTCTATTACATAGTATTCGCATACGAAACTCTCGTTCAGCATTATAGGTTTGTAAATATAATTTTTAAATTAATAAAATATTAAATATATCTGAAAGTACGTATATATAATACAAATGAATAAATAAAAGAAACAACGACCCGTAAACCCAATATACACACACACACACACATGCTGATATCTCTAGGACGAGCTAATGTAGTAGAACATGTAGCCACGTATGAGCCATGTATCATGCTATCACATTCATCATAATAGGAATGTACATGTAACGTTAATGTATGCACGTAATAAAGCTGATACTAGCATGGCCCACACACATACACAGAGAGACATGTGTGTATACACACGCGCATATACACGTGCACACATACAAGCGCATATACACATGCACACATACACGCGCATATACACGTGCACACATACAAGCGCATATACACGCACACATACACGCACACATACGCGTACATGTACTCATGTATCGTGGGAGAATTATAGTCTGCCCGTATGGCTGCACTGAGAAATGGGGGTAGATATACATGTTTAGTATACACTATTCTTCCCTATAGCCAGTCGAGAGTTCGTTATGCAACGAGGATAACAAAGGATTCAGTGACTTTGATTAATTCGAAGGCAGGTGTAATGTAAATAGAGGTCTATTATGCAATAGCCGCAGTGTTATGTAATCCAGAATGCAGTGGGTCTATAGTGGGAGATAGAGCAATGGAGATCCATGTGTAGAACTTATCATCATCATCATAGTGTTCACTATTATAGTACTATAGTATAGTTAAGATTATTATTGTAAAAAGATATAATATAGAGTATAGAAAAAGTTTTAATTATATGATAATATTGACTATAATTTAATAACTTTAATAACTAGAGATGATAGTACAATATTGTATAACAGCGTAGATATACGGCCCGGCTGGGGACCAGCCTATTTGGGCGGTATATCAAGGATGGCAGTATATCAAATTATCAAATATAACATGTAATAGAAAGGCTAGAAATCAGGGTTCCATTATTTTTGGTAAAAACCTATCTCTACCATGTTAATGTACGGTAATAACTGGTAATAACCGGTAAAAACCTAGTACTCATAAAATATAATACATTTAAAAAAAATTTTAGATTTAAATTTAAAGTAATATTGATTCATTTATATATAAATGTTATGGCTAATTAATCTAGCAGTTTTATTTGAAAATTTGACCAAACATTTTATCACTCTGCTTTAATTATGCCATTTATAATAAATTTATTTAAAATCCATACTGCATTTTGAAGTCTGCCACCCTTATTCATATTGTTAAATTAATAAGTTGATGTAATTGGTTACATTATATAAATGAAATAAAATCATACTATGCTATATATTCATGAAATTGCACAATGAAAATATTAATCTAAATAAAAATCTAAATAGTTATACAGTATAGTAAAAAAAAATGTTTAACTATATTTAATTTCATTTATAAAAATATATATTCTATTCAGTATTTATATATATATAATTAACAATATCTATAGATATATTTAATTAAATATCATGGTATAAAATCAAATAATAAATACATTCAAATAATTTCTCAATGAAAATATTATAAATTCTATTGTTTAATATATATATTTTTTTTTTACAATATTACCTTTTACTAATACAAAAATAAATACATTATTCCATTCAATATATTTATATAACATATTTATATAGCATATTATTTATTTTTTAAAATTGTTCTTTACATAAAGTCAAAATTAATAAAGGTTTTTTTTTTAAATATAAAAAATCTTATAATTATGATTTTAATTTAGTATTGTTTAACTTTATAATTGTATATTATCTATTACATATAATATCTAATAGATATTATCTATAAATAATATAGAATTATAAATTATATAGACAATAGTAGGATTAATATAATATAGATAATATTATATTTAATTATATAGACATAACTAGGTTTTTACCATGGCAAAAACTGTTTTTACCGGACAGTTTATTAACCATCGATATAAAGAAAGTGGATAAGCAATTGAATGTAGTGTATGGCACTATCCACTACGGGCGCTGCAGTCGAAACCCACTATCTGGACCACTACTTTTTATTTAAAATTAATATTTATTTATACATATATATTGATAATTACTACCAATTTTAATGTACTATCTATACTAAAAATAAAATTATATATTTAAAATACATTATATAACATTCCTCGTAATTTTATGTAGTTAAATTGAAGATATCATACTATTTTATTTATATTTATAATCTAAATCCATTGATATAGATAGAAGTCACTTTAATCTATTTCGACAAAGAGCCTACTGTTTTAATATTTGACATATATAATATGACTAATATCAAATCAAAATCACTGATGCCATTTTGTTAATTTATCGATAAAAGTGTCATTCGCGTATCTATCTTTTACATGCATTGCGTGCGTCAATTGCTTATCCACTTTCTTTATATCGATGGTTATTACTGGTTATTACCATATGTGGTAATAACCTATGGAACACTGCTAGAAATCCATTCCAGCTCTAATTGGCATTGTATCAAGGTTGGCGATATATCTAGGGAGCACTGTGTATTTGTCTTTTAATAATGCTAATATTAATAATTATAATTAATTTATTATTAAATAATTAACAAAAATATAATTAAAATTCATAAAAGGTATATAAAATGAATATTAATATAAAAAACAATTACAAAATAAGTTAAACTATAGTTTAACATAGTTTATAATCTAATATGGGTTTCAATTACTTATATATGAATATTTAGTTATAATATATAGTTAATTCAATTGATAATTATTCAATTATATTTATTATTATTAAAAAAGCTATACAAATGTATAAGTAATTATATATAGTTAATATTAACTATTTTATTAAACTTTTAATAAATTATATAATATAAATGACTCAAATATAAACTTTTGGGTGTATGTACCTTTATATCATAATCTATCATGTATCATATATGATGTGATTAAAATTGACCAGCTATGCTATGAATTAGTTTAAAGTGCTGTATTTTGAAACATTAATTGTTATTATATAACACAACAATGGGTTTAGGCATAATACAAGCATCAAGTGCAGAATTTGATGAGGGTGGAATTATATTCATATAGAATTGATTATGTATATTTATTTGTATAGATAGATTACTATGTATTTATTAGGTATGCATCACGATATGCTAATATGTATACACAAGTATAACATGATAATAAATAACTGTTATTGTGATAGATGATATCAGTGAAGTGAAACTGCTGCCACTACATCCACCACAGCACATGAGTCATGAATATCACATGACTATTGTGTGTGTGTGTGTAAGTAGTCTACTAGATGATAACTGATATTGTAATCACTGTAATTATTGTGACTCTTATAGATGCATATATAGATCTATTGTATGGTACTGATAATGGGCTTGTAAAGGCAGCTTTATATTGGGGGAAATTAGAATCTACAGCAAATTACATGTTTATTGATTACAAAATAATGTATTTTACTAGGAGGAAGGTGCTTTCACAATTTTCAATAATAAACAAAATACATTATAATACATTACTACCTAAACGAAGCATTCATGTTATTTCATGTACATGTTGTACAATGTACAATCATTGTACATTGTACTACAATGTACATATTACATGTACACCTGTTATTAAACAAAAAGATAAATGTTGTATATATTTGTATATATTGATATTGTCATTACACTATTATTTAATATAATCAAGGACATCTGCTAATGCATATTTTATAAAAAAAAATATTTTATGCTAGAGTGATTTTTACATATTGAATCATGTTCCAAAAGTAAAAATTTGAATTTGATACAAAAATCAATGCAAAAACTTTTTCAAATCAATGATTACAATATCAATATATGAAAATCGTAATATAGTGTAATAAATATTATATTATTTGGAATATTGACTTAAATAATATAGAAAAACAGCATTCAATTCAAACAGAATTTATAAATAAATTCGTAATTTTAATAAAATATTTATATAGAAAAACAATTTAAAAATTATATATTTTATTAAAAGATTGAAATATATTTAAATATACCACAGAAAATATCTAGTACAAACAGTAAGCATTGCAGAGATAGTGATCATATGTCATTAGTATTCAAAAGTTGTAGCAAGGACAGGGTATACTTTACCTTACGTTTTACATGTAAACGCCAGAAACTGTACCCCCCACCCCGTACTACATCAATCTATGCATGAAGATTATCAAGTATCACAATAGACTTAGATCTAACAATGGCATTACATAACAATTACATGTAACACTCTAAATAAATAATTTCGTATCATACAAAGATTAGATAATGAAATACAACAATGATTAGTCATTAGCCATTATATCTTTATATAATCAATCCCTATAGCATTCCTCGTATAATATATGTACATTGCATCCTCGTTATACCACCTAAAGAGACTGATCTCTAGCTGGCCGCTATATCAAGGGTATATAGAATACAATGACAAATAATATATAATCAATATTACCTAATTAGTACAAATAATAGTTCTATAAATAGCGCTAATTGCCATCGATATCGTATTATAATGAATTACGAATATAATTAATTATTTCAATTCGATTACTTAATAACATATTTCTATAGAGTGACGTAAATATATAAAAATACATACACACATACACACACATATATTAACTATAATATTTATTTGAAAACAATTATATAACACCTATTTAGTGAAATTTTGATAATAATAATAATAATAATATTAATAATAATAATAATAATAATAATAATAATAATAATAATAATAATAATAATAATAATAATAATAATAATAATAATAATAATAAAATGGAGGTGAGATAAATAACGAACAAGCGATATAAATAAGAAAAATAATATACAATTAAATTTGAATATTAGCTTGTATAAACAAGTTATATGGGAGTGTGTATGATGGAGTGAGTGAGGTTAGGTATGCTATATGAGATATTCACAACCACAGAGAACACCCACAGAGTGCTGTTTATCATAACTATTAATGTGCATGTATGTATGTATATAATTAAAGAAATAAATATATTTAAAGAATAGTGAATATAAAATAGAAACACATACCTACAACTCCGCTCCACCACTATGACGTAACTCCATTGTTACATCATCACCGCCACTATTACATCACCGCCAGCACTATTACATCATCGCCACCACTATTACATCATCGCCACCACTATTACATCATCGCCACCACTATTACATCATCGCCAGCACTATTACATCATCGCCGCCACTATTACATCATCGCCATCACTATTACATCATCGCCACAAACCACTATTACATCATCGCCACCACTATTACATCATCGCCAGCACTATTACATCATCGCCATCATTATTACATCATCGCCATCATTATTACATCATCGCCAGCACTATTACATCATCGCCGCCACTATTACATCATCGCCACCATTATTACATCATCGCCACCACTATTACATCATCGCCAGCACTATTACATCATCGCCACCATTATTACATCATCGCCACCACTATTACATCATCGCCAGCACTATTACATCATCGCCGCCACTATTACATCATCGCCAGCACTATTACATCATCGCCGCCACTATTACATCATCGCCAGCACTATTACATCATCGCCGCCACTATTACATCATCGCCAGCACTATTACATCATCGCCGCCACTATTACATCATCGCCAGCACTATTACATCATCGCCGTCACTAACCATCATGTGTTCGCCGGTGAACACAACCCAGAAGCACAGCAACATTACGTAGAACAGACTCTGCCTGATGTCTGAGAACATCTGCATGTAGGGCATGTACGCGAACAGGGTCAGCCATTCCACGGGCACTACGGGGGTCAAAGGGTAAAGGTTATGCTGTGGATGGCCACCGAGTAAGGCGTATTTAGACGATACTATTCGTTAAATTAAACTGTAAACATTTGAGATTAATTGCGATATATAATAATAATAATACTTATTAGAAGAATTGAATTTTTTTTTCTGCTAATTTACTGATGTAGTTATATAATTAGTCCTTCTAAAAAGGCTTCAAACTAATATAGCTTATATATTCTGTCGGTCATCATATAACAAACGTATTATTTATTGCGAATATTAGTAAGTATTTCATCACCTTTAATTTAAAGGCTTTAAACAAATAACATCAATAATTCTGCCGAAAGGACTTCTGGCATATGTGTACAATGAGATTAATGGGGTATACAAGGAAAGGGCGTGCGCGCGCGCGTTACGGATGCTTCGAAAAACCAACGATTCAAGAACGAGATGACCACGCCCAAGGTGAACAGCGTCCTCTCGATGAGATTCGAAGGTCGCCGTAGCGATGTCACCCTATGCCAGAACCAGACGAGCACCAGCATAACCGTCGGAAAGAGGACGGTTTTCAGGGAGAACCAAACTTTCGAGAATCCTCCGTTGGCGTATATCAACTGCGCGCGACGAGAAGTATGTTATACAATATGGCGGTGTTGTGGCTTGGAGAAGCGATGTTGGGTCGATCCATGCTATGTGATATCGTATTATTGTGAAATATATAACTGGAATAACATCACAAACTTGCACACAATTAAAACCTAATAATAAATGTAATGTACAGTGTATTAGTACGGTATTGTATTATGTATATGTTTACATTCAACAAGTTCTGTTTATTAAAAATATTGTAAAATTATATAAGTTATATATTACCTATATATTACCTTATATTTACTATATATTACCTATATATTAAATATTATCCATACATGTTAGAATTTATTTTTAAATTTAAAGACCATTAATGTTAAGAATCAATGATTATAATTAATACGAGTGGAATTGGGGAGATATAGGTTATTGGATTACTGGGTCACTGGGTTACTTGGTTACTGGGTTACTGGGTTACTGGGTTACTAAATTACGGATTACTGGGTCACTGGGTTACTAAATTACGGATTACTGGGTCAATGGGTTACTGGGTTACTGGATATTACCATCATATTGAGGTTCTTAGGGGTGCCAATATTCATGTTCAGGGAGCTGTCGATCGGAAGCTGTATGTTCACCAGGTAATAGTCGTGATGACAGGATCCTAACTCAAACAACGGCAATATGTCGCACTCCACCGAATCACCTTCCAACAGCGACTGTTTTCATTGGTCAATGCACATATTTCAATAGTAGAACATATTTGATTATAAATATTATAATGTTACATATTTGTATCAATATTGTGTAATCATTTTAGAAACTATAAAATATAAATTAACAGGTAGGGAGCATCACTAGCTTCAGCGTAAACAACATATTAGTAATACAAGTTCAATAAAGTATATGTAGATAAACGTAATCCCTTCTCAATAGAGTACACTATCGTTAGACACTAAAGCCGAGACGGGGGGGCGGGGGGTGGGGTATCATTAACATTATGGAGGTCACATTTCCATTGACGGGGAACTCTAGACGAGGCAAACTCCGTCCACTTGGAGATGCTCTCTCCTCGGTTACGGTAGGCCAGACGTACGTCCATAGTCAACGTGGGGTATTCAACTGTCGGTAGGAGAGGGTTAGGTACCGCCGTCGTGATAGGGGGTGATTGTAGTGCGATGACTACGTGAACAGTGTGTTTTGATAAAGTAACTCGTATCCTACTTAATTAAGCCTCGGTGGGTACTACACCATGCGGAGTGGTGCAGAATAGTGGCGCTGAATACCAGTCATTACGTACCATATCAGTTTATACCACACAATAATACCGTGCTAACATCATTTACTGTACAAAATGACAGCGCTGAATTCTATCACAGACGAGAGTATTAGTTAAATATCACGTAAAACAGATATTTATGACTAATATTAATGGGTATTAATGGTGTTGTTGCATGTATGTCATTACATGTGTTATTATTGAGATAAGCCAGAACGTTTAATAGGACTCCACACCTACACCGATCATGATGATGATAAGAGAGTGAGAGATAAGAACATTGACTAAGAGAGAGATAGAAAGAGATAAGAACAATGACTAAGAGAGAGAGAGATAAGAACAATAACTAAGAGAGAGATAGAGAGAGAGATAAGAATATTGACTAAGGGCGTTTTCACACAGTAGATGTGGGCGCATATATTGGTATATCTGTACCCATGCTGGGTATACCTATTTACCTATACCTAGTCTGGGTAACAAAACTAGCTGCCAGACTGGGTACCCAATACATCGTGTGAATACGATGCGTATATACCTACATAGGGTAATATATCTGGCTACATACCGATCGCTTTCACACAATAAATAATCTACCCAGATATTATTTACGAATGAATATGACTATTATATAGGTCATAGTTCAATAGTAATATTTCAAGATAATAGGTCAGAATTCATTATCAAATGATAGCATTATCATATATGTGGGTGGTATAAATGGGTGTGGTTAATGTGGCGCGTGAATACATATTTATTACCCACACTGGGTAATGTAAGAATCATACCCAAACTGGGTAATTCAGTGCATTGTGTGAAATTAAACTAAGAGAGAGGGAGAGAGAGGGAGGGGGAGAGAGAGAGAGAGAGAGAGAGAGAGATACGCCACCTATTGTTACGTTATCGGTGTAGTCTACTTCAAAGTGCAGCATGGCGATGATGTTCTGAAACCAGCGCGACATGTCCAGCTCTTGACTGTTCCTCGGTAACGGAATCTATTAATAGATTATGCATCATCGCATTAGCAATGATGTAATGATTCGATTCGGTACTCTCTAAATTGATGCGATATAAACTATAAACTATTCACATCCTAAAGTGTGTCGATATTGATTATTATCTAAACATTAGAAGTCGTAAAAATTTATTATTTTTATGTAAAAACATTGATATAACTAAATGCAGCGAATAAAGTAGTATCATTTAATTAATCTATATTCTATAAGTGGATAGATTACAGTAATGACCGCAGCGTATAACTGATACGTGACACAGATGACCTCTAGAGGTCGTAGGCGAACCTGAAACGTGAACACCACTTGTTCCGGCTGTATATCGAGTTGTTTGGCGTGTTGATCATCGAGTTCTTCGACGTCATCACACTTGCCTTCGCCTCGAGAGTACGTCATCTTCGTCACTGATTTGGAGACGTCCTCCATACTACGGATGCATTTCACCGCTTGCATCTGAAGCACATTGTTCGGAGACGGTGCTGTGATCACGTAATGATTAGTAGTGATTACGTAATGATTATGTAATGATTAGTAGTGATTACGTAATGATTAGTAGTGATTACGTAATGATTAGTAGTGATTACGTAATGATTAGTAGTGATCACGTAATGATTAGTAGTGATTACGTAATGATTAGTAGTGATTACGTAATGATTAGTAGTGATTACGTAATGATTAGTAGTGATTACGTAATGATTAGTAGTGATTACGTAATGATTAGTAGTGATTACGTAATGATTAGTAGTGATTACGTAATGATTAGTAGTGATTACGTAATGATTAGTAGTGATTACGTAATGATTAGTAGTGATTACGTAATGATTAGTAGTGATTACGTAATGATTAGTAGTGATTACGTAATGATTAGTAGTGATTACGTAATGATTAGTAGTGATTATGTAATGATTAGTAGTGATTATGTAATGATTAGTAGTGATTACGTAATGATTACGTAATGATTAGTAGTGATTACGTAATGATTAGTAGTGATTACGTAATGATTAGTAGTGATTACGTAATGATTAGTAGTGATCACGTAATGATTAGTAGTGATTACGTAATGATTAGTAGTGATTAGTAGTGATTACGTAATGATTACGTAATGATTAGTGGTGATTACGTAATGATTAGTAGTGATTACGTAATGATTAGTATTAATTTAGTAGTGATTAGTACTAATTTAGTAGTGATTACGTAATGATTAGTAGTGATTACGTGATAATACTCTATATTAAACTAGTTTTTTACTATATTTTCCAGTATTATTTAGATATCATTAGTGCCCCCAATAGCTGAACTATTCACAGTATTGTTTACGAAATTGTACTATATATTGCAATATTATTTAGATATCATTAGCGCCCTCTATAGCTTAGCTCTGTATAGTATTGTTTACGAATGTTTGCCTTTAGTTGAAATACAGCAATTCAATATTAATTAATATTTATACTATTTAAATTAAATTAAATATTTATACAATTATTATAAGAATCTCATTAGAAAATAATAATATTTAATTCTACTAATTTAAAATAAAAAAAAATCATAAAAAATAGAGGCCCCCAAAGAGGCAAACGTTATCATGCACCCCCTACTAAAATAATGGGATGGCACCCCCATGTTCCGAGATTCACATTATATAAATATAATATGTAATATATATATATATATATATAATTGTTTTAATAAATTATTTAATAATTTTATAATAATTTAATAATTATAATTAAATTATTATAATAATAATTTTTTTAAAAGTAGAAATTGTATAATAAAATAATAAATAAAATGTATTAATTATACTTACCAATTAATCCACCTATCAAATAGAATATAATCTGAATAATTAATAAAGATATCGTTAATAATGATAATTTTCGATTACTAAGAGTCTCAAGAATGACTCCTTCAACCATAGGCATTTTTATTATAAATAATAAAAAGTTTCAAAACTTTTGAAACTTTATTTGTTTATAATTTTAAAGCGCCACCATACTATAGGTTACAGTAACAAAATAAGATTTTATTTAATTTGTATAGAAAATTTGAATATATTTTGTTTAGGTAAATAATATTATTATTTATTAATATAGATAAATTTCGTATTCAACATTAATTATAAAATATAAGTCTTATACAAATAATAATACAATTAAATTAATCACTTTTGTCTCTCCTTTACAAAAATAACATCCGTTCAAATTTACATTCCATAATATTATTTTTTTTGAATATATTATTTGATAATTCAAAAAGTGCCCACTATTAATATTCCTCATGCAATATAATCTTAATTTTAATATAATTTTATAATGTCTATGCATAATCCAGGTGATCCATTGGAATGTTATGGGGTTAGACAAATTATATGTATTATTTATTTGTAATACTATCATTAACTTTAACTTAAAGTTTAAGTTAAACTTATAAACTTATTAACTTAGTTACTAAGTTAGTAACTTACTATGTTTAACTTTAAATTTGTAAGTTACTAACTTTAATTTAATCTTAGTAAGTTATTTAGTTACTGGTAAATATTATGCGGACCGCACGAAAACCGGCACAACAAATGTCTATATAATATATTTAATATAATTATTATTATAATAATTATAATAATGCTGAATATATAATATCGTATTAAATATGGCATCCGACTATTTTGATTACTAATGACAGGGTCAAATCTATAATAGCGTTGCGGGAGTTGACATACTTGCATGTATGTATGTATGAATGTATGTATGTTTGTATATGTGTGTGTATATATATATATATATGTGTGTATGTAAACTTTATATATATACAAATTTGTATTTATATCTATTTATATATATTCCAATGTAATTTAGTAATAATAGCGTATTTAATAATATACAAGTATCTTTCTCGGATCAAAAGAACATTACGATCAACGGACAAATTCAACGGACATCGATGTCCGTTGATCGTAAAGTTAATTTGATTTTATTGTAATTTAGAATATACTATTAACTTTACGATAGAAGTACATCAGTACATATCATACAATACAACCAAGTGCACTTAATGATCGACGGATATCAATTTCCACAGTATAGAATATCATATTAACTTTACGATCAACGGACATCGATGTCCGTTGATCGTAATGTTCTTTTGATCCTCTTTCTCAAATTATATTATCGTGTGCGCTCGAGCATGTCAATTCCCGCAACGCATATTATAGATTTGACACTGTCATTAGTAATCAAAATAGTCGGAGGCCATATTATATATTCAGCATATGATTATTAAATTATTAAATATTATTTTATCATAATTAATATTATAATAGTAATTATATTTAATATAATATATTATCATAATATGAAAATATAGTCTATATCGAATTATCTGAAAGCAGGCCGACGTTTGTTATTATAAGAATGTCAGAGTTCAATGTGGCCGTTACTTATATATGCACTACTGCACATTATATGCATTATAAGATATTTCATAGTAACACAATATTATATAGGCTCACTTAGGGATATAATGCAGCTAAAAAAACAGCAGAATAAAACCAAACCAAAGAAATCACACAACCCCAAAATAAAAATTGAACTCCGACATTCTAATAATAATCAGCGGCCTGCTTATAGATTCACGTCTATATTTATTATCTATAAAATCATTAAATTTAATTTAATTACATTTAATTTAAATGTAATTAACTCAAATCTACTATTTTAAATTGGCTATTACTTTGTTATAAATGTGATATAGCAACAATATTACCAAAGGATATGGTATTACTATATCGTATATATTGGATTATGGTTAAGAGCTTCGTGATTGATGCGAGATTTTAACGCCCGTAAACTTGTTTTTTGAATTAGTGATTTTACAATGGCGTATGATTAGAGCATGTCTATTTATAGATTATCATACATGCAACAGCTTATCATTAACATATATATATGTGTATTGTATAGGCTCACTCGGGATGTAATTCAGCTAAAAAAATATAGCAATATCAAAACTAAACCCAACGAAACCAAACCAAACAAGTGAAAATAACTAAAACTAAAAATATTAATATTTGTACAAACAAACTTACGCTTTTTTCAATCGCGAAGATTTTAACCTGGTATCTATATAAATAAATAATTTATAAATATAGTTAAAATGGATATCTAATATTAGTTTCAATATATACTACTAAGATGGGGTACTAATGATATTCAATATATAAGATATAGATTGTGAGCATCTTTAATTTTCAATCTGCAGATTATATAACAACGGTTATGATAATCCTATATGTAGTACAGTGAGATCATATCTATTTTATTATTTCATATAAATTATTATTATAATTATTATATTATATAATATAGGCAATAATATATATGATATATGATGTATATCATTAACTATCGTCATCATATTGATAGCTGATTGTGATAAGTATGTTGTATACGTGTTACGAAGAGAGCCAACCAAACGCAACCATTAATAGTGTAACTATAGAGGGTGCTAGTCGGTATCACATTATTATATTACTATTACTATCAGTCTATTATTTACTTGATTATACTTTGTTAAACACAAAAGTATTATACACGATATATGTGCATATTCTATTCACACATATATTCATACATATTCTATTTACTCTATATTAAAATAGAATTGTTTACTATATATTCAGATATTATTTTGATATCATCAGCCCTCTATAGTTGTACTATGACACAGTATTGTTTACAGATGTGTTACCTTTGGTCGTGATAAAAGCGGTATTATATACTTTATACACTTTTAAATTATAATGACTTAGAATATTAAATAATACATTAAAATATATATATATATATATATCTAGAGCTGATAAAAACTAATAATTGTACCAGGCTAAATTACTAATATTTAAATAAAAAGATCAGTTTATCGATTTTATGGAATGGGATAGTTATTATTTTTTATAACGAATGCTTTTTTAGATTTTCAGTGATTGTGGTTGTGGTGACATTGGTTATACCTCTATATCAATTATATAAACACAAAATATAAAGCCCCTATTACACCACTTGACAATCACTGAATTGAGGAAATATTACAATTAATTACTTGTTTGAGCGCGCACATTTCTAAAATGTTATGTTCTTGCTGTCCAACCGCTTACCTGATCCAAATCAACCCTGAGAGCAGGTAATACCTACTATTTTTATCTTATATGTATATTTTTATTATTTAAAAAATGTTGACTTTAAAATAAATGATTTCTAGCTTTTACATGTGAAAATTCATTAACAATGCTTTCAATGATGATATTTTCTAATATATAATATTCTACCTATACAATTATTCTATGACGTAATATTACCTCTAAATAATGAATTTCTAAGATTATTTTTATTAATATTTTTTTCAATAATTTAAGTTTTTAAAAACTTCTTTCCCAAATCGCATTACTTATTAAGGGATATTAACCCACTACAAGTATTTCTTGAAATATTTTAACTTTAAAACGATTTTCTATCAAGTTAACTACAATTTTAGTGGGATACCCCCTTACTTTCCGGCAACTTGCCTGAAATATAGTAACTTTAAAGTGGGTACATTATAAAGGTCCCACTACAACTTGATATAAAATCATTTTAAAGTTTAAATATTTTTGGCAAATTGCCGGAAATACTTGTAGTGGGATACCCTCTTTACAGATATATCTGAAACAGAATTTCAATATAATAGGGTGTTCACACGATGCGGATTTTAGTTGTCGTACGAACAAATGCTGGACCGAAATTTGTCGGTCCAGCATTTAAAAAACATGAGTGTTCACACGATGCAGGTTTAAATTGTCGTAGTTACGAATAACTGACAGCGGAAATAAAAATTAAAGTAAATAAACAAAAATTTCAAATTAAAATAATATTTTAAGTTATCTATTATAATTACATTTATTATAATTATGGATACTTATTTGGATACTTATTTAAATAATTCATTATGTTTAATAACTGACGAAATTGCACTAGATATTTCGTATGAAAATAGCAGAATGAGAACTATATGGGCGCATAATTATTTAAAACGATTCTCGATCTTTAAAGCATTTAATTAAACTACTTTTATTATATCTTTACTTGAATTATTTAATTTTGTATATTCTATATAATTGATGTTTATATTGTAGTAATTACTTATTACGTATTAATACGATTAATTATATACAAATTATTCAGTATAACATTTTTATAAAATATTGTAAACATTACCAAAGATAGTAAGATATTTAGGTCCAGCATTCATTTCGGTCCAGCAAAAATTAGGATATTTTCCATTTTTGCTGTACGACGAGAAAAATAGGAATTTGATTAAATGCTGGACCGAATCTATGATTTTGAAGCATTCGGTCCAGCATTTGTTCGTACGACAAGCAAAACCTGCATCGTGTGAACACCCTATTAGAATAGATCTAATTATATTTATAATTTAATCTTTATTTCAGCTAAATAGGCATGCAACAGAGGTTATGCAATGATCACATTTATTTTGTTGAATATATGTTATGTAATGTATTTCTTTAGATATAGATAGAAGTCATTATTGTTTTAATATTTGACATATATAATATGACTAATATTCTATAAAAAACTTTTTGTTATTTTATCGATTAAAGTGCATTTCACATATCTATCTTTTACATGCATTGCGTGCATCAATTGCTTATCCACTTTCTTTATATCCATGGTCTATACATGTTCACAGATGATTTAAGCAGCGCTGTTGTGAAAGTAATATAGATCATGTTAAGTACACCATCTAATATGATATGTTATAATCATAGATGATATAATATGATATGATGTAATCATATATGTTGTAATATTAGATGCATGATAACAATGAACATGTGGCCAAGGTGTGAGATATTCGATACACTATGGATAAGATCCAAGTGCAGTGTTATTCAATACATGTGTCTGTAATGCATACACCTGTTATGTAATCCACTTACTATACTGACCTTCACCTCTTGACTAATACTGTGACCTCTATTCATTATGTAGTTCTCATAGATATTCATTGAATACATCAATTATAATGCAAGTATACAGTACATGTATATTGATAATATCAATTTGATATATATATATATATATATATATATATATATATATAAACACAGAAAGGTGTAAAAGTAAAAAATATATGGTATATTAGAATTTAATTTGTCGACCTCTTCATCATCGTATTGAGACAAACTAATAAAAACATACTAATAATACATCACATATGTATAAGTATATATTCTAATTAAATATTGCTTTGATGTATATATATGTCATCTATAATGTTTTATAAACAGTGTGAAATGCACATAATAAACAAATACTGAACACTGCTATGGTTGTGTAATGAATGCTAAATTATAACTGTAGTCTTCATTTCCAATTGTATGTTCACCTACTTAGACAGTAGTAGAAGTAAAGCCATAGATTCATGGTCAAGCAATATTGGTCAAACATTTAATTCACTGTCTAATGATTTATTAAGACACGTCCATTTTGAATTGGTCATATTTATAAATGTATTTGTTATTTACATTCAATATATATTTATATAATTATGTGCATAAATATAAATAGAGTATATAATTTGGGAAATATAATATTTCAAATATTAGATCATGACATTTTTTATTATGATCAACTAATAGCTACGAGAATGACATTTGTTATATTGATGCTATTGTAATGAAATGAGTATCATTGGAAGGCTTAATAAATTCTATAATATAAGTAATATTTTAGTTTTTATCAAAAATCAAAGTTATGATTAAAAATGTGGTAAAATTGTATTGCTTACATTTATTTTGTTAAGAATTATAAATATGAAAAATAGAATTTATTATAACAAGAAATATGCCTATTAAATTTGTATTAAATTGATAATGCACCTATTTATATAATATTATAAATAAATATATGCATATATTTGATATTTTTATTGTAATAAACATATAAATAATAAAATGATTTTAAAATTAATTTTATATGGTTTCTATTTACCAAACACATTAATATATTAAAAACTATTATATAATTAAATACCCATGTTTCCTACTAGGTTGGGTGAAGTAACATATTATAATTTAATATTTAATATTTTAATTTAAATAGGCTTAATAAGCTATTTGTATCTTGTATCTTAGGTATCTTGTATTTACCTTGTATCTTGTGATTTGGTCGAAGTATATATAGTTTTTTGAAATAATAGTGAATATATTAATAATAATAAATATATTTTTATGATTCAACCTGTCACCTGTAATCATTCACTCACATTGAATTATGTCATGCTAATTATATTATAATGATTAGTAGTAGTAGTAGTAGTGGTAGTGGTAGTGGTAGTGGTAGTGGTAGTGGTAGTGGTGGTGGTGGTGGTGGTGGTAGTGGTAGTGGTAGTGGTAGTAGTAGTAGTAGTAGTAGTAGTAGTAGCAGCAAAGAAAATGTTCTAATGAAAATACAACACATCTAGAATCGTGTAATTCTATTTTGTATAAAAAAATGAATAGAGTCAACTATATATCTCTATATAGGTTCAATTTTCAGAACTTTGTTTTGTTTATAATGTAAATTTGTATCAAATTATATACTTTTAAAATGTAAAATAATATGTTATAAATTATTATTTATATGATGAAAACTAAGCGCTCAATACTAATATATAATAAAGCAATAGAATATGTTGTTTTTAAATGCTATACATATCTATGTGGCAAGTAAAAATCTAATTTATATTGCATGTAATTTAATAGAACAATGAAAACATTGTTGTATGCTAATCTGAGCAAACCTAAATATATTTCAGTGATTTCAATACCACTGTTAGCAGCATAGAACATATGCATATTAATCACTGTAGTAGATAGGGAGTGTTATATATTTGGTAGTAGTAGCTGTATAATTAACAATAGGTCATTATGTATTCAATAATACCAGCAGTATCATGTTAAAGCATGTTAAAGCAATGACTATTGTTATTAGAAACATGTGCTATTATCTTGGGTGATCACTCTGAATAGGAAATAGAGAGAGTTGTTGTCTTTATTGTGTTTGTGTCATAGTTAGCAGTGCTATCATACATGTTGTTTGTGATATGCTGACATAGATTGTTATTATATTATAAATGCTGAACACTATTTGAATTTCATTTAATTATTTCATAAAGTCAAAAACAAATATCAGTTGCTTTTTATAGAATTCTTATATTCTAATTTTATAATGTATTGCGAAATATTATCATTCGTTATTATTAATGTGAAGTGGTTACACATAATAAATGTATATTTAACTAATATAGTAATGTTGATCAATATTTCTATAATCAAGTATGTATTCATTTGATTATATAAGTGAAACAATACTTTATTATTAAAATAGTTATATAAGCTTATATAACATTTACATCCCATTATCATAATGTATACATACATATATATATATATATATATTTGTTGTTCATTGGTAATTAATGATATGTAACAATAGTCCATAGGTGATACATGACTATACCATATGCTGATTGTATCATTCCTTGTGATCTGTGCCATCTAGTGGTGGTTATATGTACTACAGTACCTACACGTGTGTGTGTGTGTGTGTGTGTGTGTTGTTGTTGTTGTTGTTGTTTAAGTATTTATTTTAATCACATCATTAATAATTATAATTCTATAATGTGTATCTAACAATATATATCACATATAGATAAAAATAGCGAATGTATACATTATATATATATATAATATTATATATATATATATAATTCGCACGATAATATTATGAATAAACGAATATCAATGTTTGTCGATAAGAAATTTTTTTAATTTCTTTTTAAAGATATTAATTGATATATTTTGATTTCTAAGTTGCGGGGGTAGTTTATTCCATCTAATTGTTGATGAAGAGCTGAATTTTCTTCTTTCGTATTTGATGCAATGGGTAATAGGTTGGTGTAGTATAGTGGAATTGTTATTACGTAAAAGTCTAGTGTTTGGTTTATGTTTTATTTTGTTTCGTAAATTATAGGGTAAGTTATAAGTAATAGTCTTTTTAAGTATTGTAAGTATTTTGTAGTTGATAGAGTCTTCAGTGTTTAGCCAGTTAAGTTTTTTACGTAAGTCAGTAATGCTAGTTGTATAGTCAGTCTTCTGTAGTCGGTATATATTTCTAATTGAGCGGTTAATTATTTTGTCTAGTTTGTCTATTTTCAGTTTTTCAGTTCCTGTGAATAGTGAGTTGCAGTATTGTAGTCTTGAAAGTATGAGAGTCTGAGTCAGTAGTTTTGTAGTATTTCTATTTAAGTATGGTCGTATTTTTTTAATATTGAATAGCTGTGCAGTCGTAGATTGAGTAAGTAAGCTGTAATGTTTATCTAGATTAAGTTTATTATTGAAGTTGACGCCTAAGTATTTAACAGAATTGGTGGGAATGATTTTGTGTTGATTAATAATAATTTCAGGGAAGTAAGTATTTGGGTCATTAGTTATATTTAATAGTTCAGTTTTATTGTGGTTTAGTAGTAGGTTATTATTTGTTAGCCAGTTTTGTAGTTCATTTAAACAGTCTTGTAGTTGGGTAGAGTTTGTTATCGTTGCGTGTAGTTCTATGTCGTCTGCGTATAAGTTGTAAGTAATAGATGGATAACGTTTCATAATTGTTTGTAATGGAATAAGATATATAGAGAAGAGAATTGGGGAAAGTATTGAACCTTGAGGAACACCGTGATCGATGGTATATGATTTAGAGTAATTATTTCTTATTTTAATGGAATAATTTCTATCTTTAATAAAATTAGAAAACCATTCCATAGTTACATCTTGAATTCCTATGTTTCTAAGTCTTTCTAGCAGTATGTCATGTCTAAGGGTGTCGAATGCAGAGGATAAGTCAAGTAGTATTAGCTGTATTGGTTGTCCAGTGTCTAGTGAGTTATATAAGTCGTCAAAAAGAGAGAGTACGGTAGTTTCAGTACTATGTAGTTTACGGAATGCATTTTGTCGTATGTCCAGCAACATATTTTCAGTTAAGTAGTGTGAAAGTTGAGTATAAACAGTTTTTTCAAGAATTTTAGTTAGTAGAGGTAGTTGAGATATAGGTCTGTAATTTGAGAATTCAGAAGAGTCAAGATTAGTTTTTTTTATTATTGGCGTAATTATTGCGTTTTTTAGTAAATTTGGAATAGTTCCTGTTAGAAGTGAGTCATCAATTATATTTTTGTAAGTCAAAGTCAGAGTTGATGCTAGTTTTTTTATTAAGTATAGAGGAATTGGGTCGTGTGGTGAAGAGCATCTAGCAGTGACAATATAATTGTAGATTGCAGTATTAGTAGGTACAGTAAAATGTGTTAGTGTCGAAGTGCATGGTAATATTTGGGGTGCATTATAAAGAGGGTCAAATGTACAAGAGAGTCTATTACAAATGGTGTTAATTTTGTCTTTAAAATATTCTGCAAATTTCTTACATAGTTGATCATCGGGAAAATGTGGGAGCGTAGAATTTTTATTATTTCCTAAGAGGGTCTTAGTTATTGAGTAGAGTCGTTTATAGTCGTGTGAACAATCGTTAATTTTGTTAGTAAAGTAGTCTGTTTTTGTAGATTTCAGTTCATTCCTGTATATATATCTATTTTTTCGTAGGTCAATTAGATTTGAGTGTGATGGTGATTTCGTAAAAAGTCTACATGATTTTCTAAATAAAACTTTTAAATTATTTAATTTGGAGTTAAACCATGGAGTTTCGTTATGTATAGTTAAGTAGTTTGTTTTCAGTGGTGCATGTTGATTTAATAGTTGTTTAAGTATAGTGTTTAAGTTGAGTACTGTAATTTGGGTTTTATTTATCATAGAGATAAAATCAGATGAAAATTCATCAATATTTATTTTCCTGATACACCTGTAAGTAAGTAGGGTCTGTCTAGGTGAGGAGTTCAGTATATTAAGTTGAGAGTTTATTGCGTAATGGTCAGTGAGTAATGTAGAGCGTGTTGGTTTATGTATTAGTATATTAGAATGGTTGTATGTAAGTATCAGGTCTAGTATATGTCCGTGGGTATGAGTTGCAAAATTAACGTGTTGAGTTAAATTCAGTTCGTTACAAAGTCGTTTAAAGTCTTGGTGGTGTAGTTTGTCAGAGTCATAGTGGAAGTTGAAATCTCCTAGAATGACCAGGTTGTCATAGTTATGTTCATGTATAAAGTTTGTAAATTCTAAAGCAAAAGTTGTATGGCAGTTATTTGGTGGTCTGTATACTAGTAGGATCGGAATTATATTATTTTTTATTTTCAGTTTAGTAAAAAGAAAGTCGCAGTTTGATGTACAAATCTCGGGCTGAGGAATAATTGTGATGTGATTTTTTACTAACAAAGCTATTCCTCCTCCATTTCTACCATCTGATCTACACTTTTGTATAAACGAGTATCCAAGGCTTTTAAGACCAGCAGGAATGACGGTGTCTACATTTTTTAGCCAAGACTCTGTAATTGCTATAATCGAAAAGCGATATTCCATAATAAAGTTAGTAATAATATCAATGTTAGCAGTTAAAGATCTGGCATTTATTAAAGTAAGAGATAAGTAGTTTATGCTGTTGTTTAGTCATGTATGCTTATTCGTGGAAGTTAATTCATCCGTAGTGGAGGTTAGTTCATCCTTATTATTAATATAGTTTGTAAAAGAAGTTGTCCAATCAGTAAATAATTCATTTGGAACATTTAGTGGTTTTGTTTTCCAGTTAACCTTATTATTATCTATTTTTTGTCTGAGTTCGTATGTGTTTGTCTTTAAGTTCAATGAGCATTTATATCCCTTAATTAGATTAGCTTTTATAGCGTGAAAATATATATGTTTTCGTCGTATTATTTCGGGTGATAGATAGTTATGTAGGAAAAGTCGGTTATAGTCAGTAGTTTTCAGTAATGGGTTGAGTGAGATAAAAGAATCTTTAGCATAGAGAGTAGTAAATGATATAAAACAATAACTATTTTTAAATATAACTTTAGATATCGAAGAGGGGTTTATATTAAAATTAGAAATAAATTTCTTTATATAGTTTAGATTACGATTAT
This sequence comes from Osedax fenrisi, assembly GCA_964019155.1. Taxonomy (NCBI): domain Eukaryota; kingdom Metazoa; phylum Annelida; class Polychaeta; order Sabellida; family Siboglinidae; genus Osedax; species Osedax fenrisi. The sequence goes on along the minus strand of OZ025239.1, from coordinate 63,315,749 downwards.
CTTTAGCTATATTTTCAATAGTAGCAGTATAGTTGATATCAGTATCGGTAATTAATCTTATGTCGGTATTAGTATGGTTAGTAGTAGGTGTATTGGCAGCTTGTGCATATGAGGTAGTGAGTGTCTTATTCGTTAGTTTTGTTGGTGTTGTAGTATTCCGTTTTTTGATATTGTTAATCTGAGTAGTATGTATGTCTAGTATTTTCAGTATATCATTTAGTTTATTTTCAATGGTTATGTTATTAGACGCAGTAGATGTAGTCGTTATATTATGGTTAGTAGTAGGTATGAGTGTAGTATTATTAGTTGTCATGGGTGTAGTATTAGTAGTTGGTATGGGTGTAGTATTAATAGTTAGTGTGGGTATAGTATTAGTAGTTGGTATGGGTGTATTATTAGTAGTACGGCAGGTAGGGCATGTATATTTAAAGGCTATTGATTGCATAAATGCTATTAATAGTTTTGAAGGTGAGTTTTTATTACCCCATTGCATCGATATTTCTTTCGCCGGATAAAGACATCTATAGTGGATTGTAGCTGTACATCTGCATACGACGTGTCCCTCGGCATGTGATGCTTCAGCTGTAGTCGATGTGTTGCAGTGAATGCATTTTGAATCCATGTTCTTATCAGGTTACTCGTTTCTCAGGTCGTTATCGATGCTTTTATGATCTGTAGTAATATAGGCAAAACAGCAGACTATGTTACATAGTATGATACTATGTAAGTGATAAATGGTAGCTAACCTCAAATGAAGTTTGGCAGATCCAACTACCAAAAGTAAATTCCCACGGGAGATCCACGGGAGTATATCAAATTTAGATATTATGATAACAATAATTTATCAATTTGATACGAATAAATAATAGATCTAATTATAAATATACATAAACAGTATATGATATATATCTGAATTATATCAAATTAAAAAATATATAATTTTATGATCTTTGTAATTATTTTTTATTTTTTATTAAATTTTGTTTTGTTGTTAAAAATGAAAACAAATCCTAAATATAATTATATCTGAATAAGAAATGATTATAATTTAAAGACAACTATTATATATTTCAAACAAGTTGTATATTAATATGTAAATAATATTAATATAATAGATAATATAAAAAATAAATGAATACGTACTTATCTTTATAATAATAATACAATTAAAAGATATTTAAAAGCTAAGCTGTTAAAAACACGTCTATATATTGGTTGCTATGTAAACAAAGTGTGTGTGTGTGTGTGTGTGTGTGTGTGTGTGTGTGTGTGTGTGTGTGTGTGTGTGTGTGTGTGTGTGTGTGTGTGTGTGTGTGTGTGTGTGTGTGTGTGTGTGTGTGTGTGTGTGTGTGTGTGTGTGTGTGTGTGTGTGTGTGTGTGTGTGTGTGTGTGTGTGTGTGTGTGTGTGTGTGTGTGTGTGTGTGTGTGTGTGTGTGTGTGTGTGTGTGTGTGTGTGTGTGTGTGTGTGTGTGTGTGTGTGTGTGTGTGTGTGTGTGTGTGTGTGTGTGTGTGTGTGTGTGTGTGTGTGTGTGTGTGATTGCATTCCATTGCTATCACCATTAGTACAACACTTTCATCCATGTTCGACTGCTGGTGTCATGGCTTTTTTGTAAACTTGATGTTATTTATGATACCATGTTGCATGTGTGTGTGCATGTGTGTGTGCCTTTAGGTATTCATTATTGCAAATAGTGTACATTAGATCAGTGTGTGTGTGTGTGTGTGTGTGTGAAGCTGTGAATCATCATCTGAGGGTGACTATGTTGTTAATGAATTATAAATGATTCTTCAGTTATACAGTTCATTTTAGAATACAATTCTTATATTCATATATGAATTTGTATTATAGTTCTTCATCTATAGTTATATTTCATCATCATTACATGACTATGTTATATATGTAAGCCAGAGAATGAATTCAGTGTAAACAGACATCACCATCAGGTGTCACCTGTTCAACAGAGAACAATATAGCCCAGCAGATGTGGCAACAACAAGCCCCCCCCCACCCCCCCCCTCACATTCATCAGTCAGTGTTTAGTCTTGGTATTCATCATATTGATGTACTACTGATGCTACTAGGTATTAATAGTTCCTTAGTATCAATCATATTGTACAGTTGTATTATATAAATAATAGTTGTGTGGTGTGATCAAGTTTATTTCAGTAAATAAATTAATACTACAAATAATAATATTATTAACGATTTATTAATTAAGTGAGCTAATTTAATATTTAATAAAATCAACAATTCAATCTTATATGTTCAGTTACCCATACTACCTATCCTATCACGTTTGAACACCTTATATAGCACACTCAGTATGCACATGTATTATAAAGGTAGTGTGCTGTACTATTGATGTCAACCTGTTCCTATTATAGCTACCAGTTAAGCTACATGTATACTCTCCACTAAATGTAATAACAACTAACTAATATCAGTACATGTGTAGGTTATCATGTTAGTAATACATTATCATCTGTATCTATTGTAATTTATTTTTTAATTTAATTAATATTTTTTTTACATAATAAATTGGCAGACTAGTCTATATTGATGATAATGTATTACACACAATAGATTGCTAACATGATAACATGGCCTATAGACCATTGACCATGGTATAGACTATAGGTAATAAGTACAATGGGAACAATAGAGTCTAGATACAATGGAAACAATAGACTCTAGATACAATATCCTAGGATTATATCAGATAAATAACTATATCACAAAAGCATAATACACTCACATGAATACTGACACCTCACACAGCTTCCGATAGTATTACATAAGGAGCCAGAGTTCAATGACCTTGGACAGCACACATTTGATGAGGAGGGCAAACAAAGGTATCGCTGTGGTTTCCGTATAGGGGGCGGTATCGATCAAGACCCCATGAAATCTCCGCAAGGATATCCAGATAACGTTAATATTCATAAGCATCATTATCATCATCAGTATCTGTATCAACATTGGCATCTCACTATCACCACCATCAGAACTCTCATCATTATCATCACCACCACCATCATCATCACCACCACCATTACCATCACCACCATCATCATCATCATCATCATCACCACCATCATCATCACCACGATTATCATCACCACTATCACCATCATCATCACCATCACTCATCCTCATTATTAAGATTCTGATTTGTAGATCACTAATGAAAAACTTAGGAGTTCTCTAATCCGCCATTACATCTATATTACATGTGTATGTTTACATGTGTAATCTGCATTCTCCAATGCAGGTATATGTTCTCTCATTGTCTCAATTTAAATATCTTATCACGCATTAACATCGATAATATTCGTAAATTATAAATATTATGTTCAAACATTTTATAAATTTTAAATTCCGTTAAATATATGTATTTACTTTACACATTTACCAATGATAAACTTTAGTAAATACTGGCTTATGATCAGTGGCTTATGATCGGTGGCTTATGATTAGTGTGTTTCTAAGTTCTAAGTGCATGAACTTATTAAAGGTCACTTCATAAACACAGGAACTATTATTATAAAGTTACTATTGTTATAACTAGAACATTATACTGTGCTTTCTACACTTAACTACGCACACACCCATACACATACCCACACACACACCTGCACCCACCCGCTCCCACACACCCGCACACACCCACACCCACATATCCACACACCTGCACCCATACACACCTGCACCCACACACACCCCCACACCCACACACCCTCACACCTGCACACACTCCCTCACACTTCCCCACACACCCACCCTCACACCCCCACACCCCCTCACTAATACGCACACCACCCCACGTATCAGGGTGTTTACATAACCCTCGTGTATGAAGGTGGCCCAGCATTCAACGCAGGTCTTCAGATACATGATAAAATACTACAGGTCAGTATGTAGTATAGGTGTCGCTAGTAGTGCTGGTGATAGTAGTATAGGTATCACTAGTAGTGCTGGAGATAGTAGTATAGGTATCACTAGTAGTGCTGGTGATAGTAGTATAGGTGTCACTAGTAGTGCTGGTGGTAGTAGTATAGGTGTCGCTAGTAGTGCTGGTGATAGTAGTATAGGTGTCACTAGTAGTGCTGGAGATAGTAGTATAGGTGTCACTAGTAGTGCTGGTGGTAGTAGTATAGGTGTCACTAGTAGTGCTGGTGATAGTAGTAGTGCTGGTGATAGTAGTATAGGTGTCACTAGTAGTGCTGGAGATAGTAGTATAGGTGTCACTAGTAGTGCTGGAGATAGTAGTATAGGTGTCACTAGTAGTGCTGGTGATAGTAGTAGTGCTGGTGATAGTAGTATAGGTGTCACTAGTAGTGCTGGAGATAGTAGTATAGGTGTCACTAGTAGTGCTGGTGATAGTAGTAGAGGTGTCACTAGTAGTGCTGGTGATAGTAGTATAGGTGTCACTAGTAGTGCTGGTGATAGTAGTATAGGTGTCACTAGTAGTGCTGGTGATAGTAGTATAGGTGTCACTAGTAGTGCCGGTGATAGTAGTATAGGTGTCACTAGTAGTGCTGGTGATAGTAGTAGAGATGTCACTAGTAGTGCTGGAGATAGTAGTATAGGTGTCACTAGTAGTGCTGGTGGTAGTAGTATAGGTGTCACTAGTAGTGCTGGAGATAGTAGTATAGGTGTCACTAGTAGTGCTGGTGATAGTAGTAGTGCTGGTGATAGTAGTATAGGTGTCACTAGTAGTGCTGGAGATAGTAGTATAGGTGTCACTAGTAGTGCTGGTGATAGTAGTAGTGCTGGTGATAGTAGTATAGGTGTCACTAGTAGTGCTGGAGATAGTAGTATAGGTGTCACTAGTAGTGCTGGAGATAGTAGTATAGGTGTCACTAGTAGTGCTGGAGATAGTAGTATAGGTGTCACTAGTAGTGCTGGTGATAGTAGTATAGGTGTCACTAGTAGTGCTGGAGATAGTAGTATAGGTGTCACTAGTAGTGCTGGAGATAGTAGTATAGGTGTCACTAGTAGTGCTGGAGATAGTAGTATAGGTGTCACTAGTAGTGCTGGTGATAGTAGTAGTGCTGGAGATAGTAGTATAGGTGTCACTAGTAGTGCTGGAGATAGTAGTATAGGTGTCGCTAGTAGTGCCGGAGATAGTAGTATAGGTGTCACTAGTAGTGCCGGTGATAGTAGTATAGGTGTCACTAGTAGTGCTGGAGATAGTAGTATAGGTGTCACTAGTAGTGCTGGTGGTAGTAGTATAGGTGTCACTAGTAGTGCTGGTGATAGTAGTATAGGTGTCACTAGTAGTGCTGGTGATAGTAGTAGTGCTGGTGATAGTAGTATAGGTGTCACTAGTAGTGCTGGAGATAGTAGTATAGGTGTCACTAGTAGTGCTGGAGATAGTAGTATAGGTGTCACTAGTAGTGCTGGAGATAGTAGTATAGGTGTCACTAGTAGTGCCGGTGATAGTAGTATAGGTGTCACTAGTAGTGCTGGAGATAGTAGTATAGGTGTCACTAGTAGTGCTGGTGGTAGTAGTATAGGTGTCACTAGTAGTGCTGGTGATAGTAGTAGTGCTGGTGATAGTAGTATAGGTGTCACTAGTAGTGCTGGAGATAGTAGTATAGGTGTCACTAGTAGTGCTGGAGATAGTAGTATAGGTGTCACTAGTAGTGCTGGTGATAGTAGTATAGGTGTCACTAGTAGTGCTGGAGATAGTAGTATAGGTGTCACTAGTAGTGCTGGTGATAGTAGTATAGGTGTCACTAGTAGTGCTGGTGATAGTAGTATAGGTGTCACTAGTAGTGCTGGTGATAGTAGTATAGGTGTCACTAGTAGTGCTGGAGATAGTAGTATAGGTGTCGTTAGTAGTGCCGGTGATAGTAGTATAGGTGTCACTAGTAGTGCTGGTGGTAGTAGTATAGGTGTCACTAGTAGTGCTGGTGGTAGTAGTATAGGTGTCACTAGTAGTGCTGGAGATAGTAGTATAGGTGTCACTAGTAGTGCTGGAGATAGTAGTATAGGTGTCACTAGTAGTGCTGGTGGTAGTAGTAGAGATGTCACTAGTAGTGCTGGAGATAGTAGTATAGGTGTCACTAGTAGTGCTGGTGGTAGTAGTATAGGTGTCACTAGTAGTGCCGGTGATAGTAGTATAGGTGTCACTAGTAGTGCTGGTGATAGTAGTATAGGTGTCACTAGTAGTGCTGGTGGTAGTAGTAGTGCTGGTGATAGTAGTATAGGTGTCACTAGTAGTGCCGGTGGTAGTAGTATAGGTGTCACTAGTAGTGCTGGAGATAGTAGTATAGGTGTCACTAGTAGTGCTGGTGATAGTAGTATAGGTGTCACTAGTAGTGCTGGTGATAGTAGTATAGGTGTCACTAGTAGTGCTGGTGGTAGTAGTATAGGTGTCACTAGTAGTGCTGGTGGTAGTAGTATAGGTGTCACTAGTAGTGCTGGTGATAGTAGTATAGGTGTCGTTAGTAGTGCTGGTGATAGTAGTATAGGTGTCATTAGTAGTACCGGTGATAGTAGTATAGGTGTCACTAGTAGTGCTGGAGATAGTAGTATAGGTGTCACTAGTAGTGCTGGTGGTAGTAGTATAGGTGTCACTAGTAGTGCTGGTGATAGTAGTATAGGTGTCACTAGTAGTGCTGGAGATAGTAGTATAGGTGTCACTAGTAGTGCTGGTGGTAGTAGTATAGGTGTCACTAGTAGTGCTGGTGATAGTAGTAGTGCCTGTGATAAGTTACCACTACTACTACTACTACTATCAGCACTGGTAACCTCTATATAAGTTATAGCTTACATACAGTAATAAGGTTGCACACACATTACCCTCCGCTACAGGTGATGTTCATTATCTCTCTTATACCTCATATACCTTTATACTCGAGTGTCATCCATTGTGAATTAGTGTGGAGAGTACACGATATTAATACATGTACGACATTAATATTAACATACACAGATGCCTTACTGCCTAACTGAACAATATATTAGTTACATTAGCATCGTTTGAATAGCATGCTAATACTGATATCGATTATATCCGTGATTTTGTTTTTATTATTACATTTTTTCCCCGATCATATTATTAATAGATTTTTATATGAAATCAATGAATGAATTCAGTTTATAGACAAAGTCTAAGGAGGATCAGTGAAAGCGATCAGCTTTATTGATTCGAAACCTCCTAACAATATGAAATCAATGCTTCTCCTCATATATCTATATCATAATCATGGTGTTACCTCACCAGGTGAATGGGCACGACATGACTGTAGTGACTCATAGGAAAGCTACGGAATACATCAAGCGTAAACCTGTACTGAATATGCTCGTCTATCGGAAGGGAATTCCTCAAATGCAGAAAATGGACGCTGGTAAACAGGTTCATGTTTTGTCCTTCCCCTCCCCCCCTTCTCTTTGATTATGTGTGTTATACAGTGTGGTCTCTCTCTGTACCTTCATACAGTGATGGTCATTATCAACGATAAGCACACCCATCACAGCCTGTATACCACACATACAAACTTCCCTAACCTCCCTCTCGAACATAAAAGTATCGTATATTTATTTACTAACATTATATTAACTACTTATTTATAAATATAAATCAACATTGTTCAATTAATTATATATATATATATATAGGTATATACTTAAATATTAAGATTATTTCTTTAATTAAATATTTATATATATATATAATTGTGATGAATATTGTAATAACGTGAATTCTAATGCCCCCTTTAGATGATGATGAATCAAGACTTCCAGCAGCCTGTGAATCAAGAGCAGCAACAGCAGCAGCAGCAAGTTATCCCTCAAGAGTATATGAATAACCATCAGCAGCAGCAGCAGCAGCATCAGCAGCAGCAAGTGTTTCATAATACAGCTGGATACTAGGCCCCCACCCCACAACCCCACCACCCCCACCCCCAATATCACTATCATTCCTATAACCACTACTTGCCCTTAATAAATACATTTTTTTATAAAATATGTCATTGCTGATTTATAATATGCTCTATTAGTATGCCGTGGTGGCATAGTGGTTTGCTATCTATGGATGAACATGACATGGTAGTTAATCTTGTGCAGGTCACATTTATATTTATAAAATGTTTTATATTTTTCATATTAACAATTTTGGTATATATATAATTTAGTTACATATATAATTTAGTTACATATAATATATAAGCCCATCTAGATATCAACCTTAGTTATAAAGAAATTATGTTTTTTTAAACCTTAGATGTTTATTATTTTATTGATTAATTTTCAATTAATATACTCATTATATTGTGTTTTATTAACTTTTAAAGTTGATATATCACACTGCACAAATTTGACACCATCATATGTGAATATATACACATGTGTATATTGAAAGTAGGGTGCATAGAAATCTATTCATTGTATTGAGCCAGATTTTTTATTATATTTATAATATATATATACACAATTGAAAAAACATCATATTTATATTATGTATATATATATATATAGAAAATAGTGAAAATACAGATTATTTTATTATTTCTATAGAAATTGTATGTTTACAAATATTTATATTTATGAAAATATGTCATTATTTTTATATTTATATATATATTCTTTATATAAATCAAAAAAAGTAGTATTATAACTATAATAGTTTTGTTTTGATCCTAATTTATACATTCAAAGTTTTTGTGAAATTATAATTTGGAGTAAAGCACCTTTGAAGTTTTTTTTTTAAATAAAAATGTATTATAACTCAAAAAAGCCACTTTTGATTGACTACAATTTCTAGACTGTTTGCATGGATAACTTATCGACAGATAAGAGATGATACTAAACAACATATAAGGCAGTATTATGAAGTACACAAAACTAAGACAATTTACTTTAACTGTGCGATCCCCTTAAATTCATCAATAATTGTTGCCTCCCTATAGTAAATATTTACCATGGATAACACATTACTTGGTAGAATAAGTAAGGCGCATGTATGATATGTTAAACAGTACATTCATAGTATATACTTTCATATATATGACTTACATAATTTGCTGCAGAATTTATTGAAACCCAAACTCAATAATATATAGTATACAATATTGATATTCTACCCTATATAAATATGCTATTTTTTTGCATGTACCATTATCTACTTGATTCAACTATATTAGTTTATCCCTAGTAAACATAAACATGGTGATTCTAGATATTCATTTGTATTTAACTATTCTATAATACCGATAGTTAGATCAGCTTATAGGTTATAATGTATCACTAGTGATGTGTATATGTTATATAAGATAGGGCATTTCTAGATTACTGCAATTTTATGAATTATAATTCTAAAAATAGTATATATATATATATATATATAACTTTTATGCTTTACTTTACTTAATTATAATAGAGAATATATATGATACGTGAAATTCAATTTCATTTATATACCTAGCTTCCAAAGTTAACGTTTTTTTATTTTCCTCTATCTATGGTTACAATCCCTTATTTATAATATATATATATTATATAATGAATAAATAAATAAACTAGATATTTTATATCATATTAAGGATTCATTACAATAAGCAAAGATTACTAAGTGTTACTATTACTATGTATTACTATAAATATTACTATGTATTGAAGGACAGAACATCTTCTATGCGTATTTTTTGAAATTATTAGTTTACAAGTGAGTGATTTTATATTATTGCATCATGGACCATAGTCCATGATTCATAGTAGAAGAAGCGGTATATTTAAACACTACATTACGTAATATGTTTATTTAACTTGTATATTATAATTCATAACACATTTTATTTTATTATATTTTATTCTTTTTATCGAGAGAATATGCTGTATATATCCTTTTTATTGTTATACTATTAACTACGCACTATTTATTATTATTGTTATTATTATTATTATTATTATTGTTATATATAATTATCATACTATAGTATACTTAAAACACATTCGAGAATAGCGCTCGCTATTATATTTGTGTATAATAAACCATCATCATCATAATCATAGTCCAGGAGTACAAATTTGAATTTGATACACAAATCAATGCAAAAACTAGTTTTTAAATCAATGAATTCAATATGATTATATTAAATTAATATTATTATTTAATACATATTCAATAATACAATGTGATATATCATATATTGTATTATATGGAATATCGACAAAAATAATATACAAAAACATATGTTTTCGTATGATATCATTCAATTCAAACTATAATTTGTATGTTGTAACAAAGTTAAAAATAGGAATGCATTTTATTTTGCAAATAAATCAATATCTCTGATATCTTAGATTCAAAGATTGAAATATAATTAAATATACCACTAACAATTATCTAGATCCAAGTATAAAGTATAACTATTGTAGAGATAGCGAGCGTACATCCTTAGTAACTTAGAAACTTATTATTATTATTAATACCAAATCCTTGTTCCTAATATAGATCTGTATAATACAACCTAACCTACTAGACTACAAGTAACATTTGTTAATCAATAGTTCAACTATAGAGGGCTCTACTGATATCAAAATAATATCACATTATATAGTAAACTACTATAGTGTAATGGAATATGAATATGAATTTGTATCGTATACAAGTTGTGTGTTTATCATATATTTATATAAAATATCATATAATGAATAAAATTATATACAAATATAATCAAGTAAAGATTGATATTTTAGTTATAAAATACTTTGATAATATGATATTGACTAGCTATAGTTGAATTATATGAATTATTGCTTTCAGTTGGCTGTATTCGATACATATAATAAATGTATTGAATAGTATTTAACATACGTTATGGATGATAATATTATAATAAATATATAACATTATCAATCGTTAATAATTAATATTATATTAATCATTAATTTAATGAATGATTATGTTATATTAAATATAAAATTGTTATTGACTCCCGATAAGTCAGACACGTAAGGGACATGGTAAAAGTGTCTGACTTATCCGAAATCAAAATCATAAGTAAAGTATGTGCCACTCGGCGTGCATCGTATTAAATCATAGTATTATAATGTATACATGTATACACTTCAGTAATAAGTCAGTGATAATAGCGATCATGAAATAATATATATCATTAATCGAAATAGACATTGTTTTTCATTTAGGCATTGCGTTATTTCGTTATTTCTGTGTTTATAAAATTAATGATTATAAAATTATTATCAATTGTAGTTATATAATATAACTCAAATTGGTTTAAAATTTCCTTTGAAACTTAATTGCCAATAATCCATTTGAACTCAATGACCTAAAATACTTGCCATGCAGCTTAGTATATTCACTCCATTTAAATTTATATACTAATTAGATGCATTAGAACACTGTGTAACCTAATATATTCACCCTTTATATAAATAGATATTCCATTTTGATGTATTATAATATTTTACTACTTATAATACAATGATAATGTTATTAAAACTGTTATTATTCAAATTTATTCAAAGTAAACATTTCTAACAACTTATAAAAAGTCTGACTTATCCAGTATACAAATCATAAAAGTGACTATAATATATGTTCGACTTATCAACAATTTTAACTTATCGATTAATTTAACAGGAAACTAGATACATATCCAAATAAACCAGTTAAATGTGTCTGACATATTGAGAAATGTGATTTATCTGTAGTCAGACTTATTGAGAGTTCACTGTAATATACCAATACTTCCTATAACCTCGAGGTTATAGCAGGTCTTGGATATAATATACTAAATATAATATATGATCATCATATATTATATTTATCATAATGATGCTATTTTATATATTGTTATTGTTGTTATTTTGGTCGAGTACTTTCATCCCATCCAGGAACTTAGATGAAGTTTTCACTTATAACAATATGGCTCTAATATCCCTTCAAAGCCGCTCTCATAATAAGGCATCCATGGTTTTAACGAGAGCCGATCATTTATTTATACACACTTATATAAGATCACTTCTAAATATTATTTTAATACCTATTTTAATAATCTTTAAATATGCCTTATATATATTCTAAATTTGCTTTATACAAATAGTAAATTAATAATACACACATTTTAAAGTAAAGTATAAAATGAATCCAAACCTATTGATTTTAAAAAATAAAATAATTTTATTTATAAACAATTATTTTCATTTTATAATGATAAATGTAATATATTAGTTCTCGGATATTTTGTCGATCTTATTTTGATGTAGATATAATTAAATTGGTATTGATATCAGAACGTATATACACGAATAAAAGTCAATTAATATAAATATTATCTTGTATGCGAATACTATCATAAATATAAGTTTAGTTTCTTTACTATTTAGAGTGTGTTTTCACAGTAAAAAAAATTGTCTCAGATTAAAATTTATGATCACCTTTTCATCGTGTCGTACGACTTTTATCGTTGTGGATATTTAAACACGGCCTTATAATATATTTATATATAACTGCCTAGGTAGATAATGTGTTGGTGTCAGATAAACAGGTAATAGTATATCGGTTTAAAGAAATCTTAAAATATGGGTACGTTAACATGATAGCAGCTTCGAAGGAACATTAGATTTGGTTATAAGGGAAAACTTCATCTAAGGATGGATGGGATGGGATGAAATTACTTCACCAATTTAAAAATAACTCATAATATTTAAACAAGTCAAATTGCATATATTATAAATTGGTTTTTCGATACGGATACAATAAACCCCTCTATATATAATAATCAAAATTAACGTTCACTTTAATTGGATTTTTTGGATTTAATATTAGAATATGTATAAACCCAACAAAGCAAAACCTCATCCCAAACTAAACTCAATCCCACTCTTTAAACCCTTGATTAGTGTTGGAGAATTTCACTAATTCGAAGTTTTCAAATAGTAAATAAATACTCTTCAAAGGTTTAAAATAGTATTATTTTTATTAAATTAAGTATTCAAAGTTTTCAAATAGTAAATTTATCCATTTCTAAGGTTTAAATAGTAAATATATTCATTTAGAAAGCTTCTAATTGTAAAGAATAGCTGTACACAACAAATCGGTTTTTGATAGTTTGCCTATCTATTACTTATTAATATAGCTATTCCTGCTTCTACATTGCTAGTATATACAATACAATACATTTTAGCTAAAATACAAACTAATGTAGAAAAATATTTTTTTTTATATTTCAAAAATTAGTGGAATTATAATTAAATATCTCAAAAAATATTTTAAAAATACAAAAGATATGTTAAAATATATTTAAAAAAATGTTTTAAAAATATAATATTTGTATATTATAATTTAAAAAATATAAAAAAAAATATAAAAAAATACAAAAAATTTAAAAAAATATTACATAATCTATTTTTTTTAAATGTCGAAAAATATAAAAAATATAAACAAATTTTAATAAATATATTTTAAAAAAATGTCGAAAAATATTTTAAATGTATAGTTGTATTTAAATTGTATGTATAGTTATTTAAATTATGTTTTAATTAATTTAAATTATAATTAAAATTATATTTAGTAATAATAAAAAGATAAGTTTCTATTATTTTAAATAAAATAATGAATTATATAATAATTACCTTGTCAGTAATTATTGTATATTCCGAAATATATTCCATATTTAAAATTAGAGAGCGAGGTTAAAATGGAAGTAAATAGTATTAATTTATTTATTTATTGTATAATATTTGTATATTTATTTATTATTATTAAATACAATAATAAATAAATAAAAGATTAATAGGGAATAATATAATATATTATTAATATATGCATTTTTATCGTTTTTTTTAAATAGTTAAATAAAATATTTTAAATTTTCGAATATCTGTCAAATTTGAAAAATTACTATTTGAAAGAATCGAACATTCGATTCGATAGTTGAAACCATTTCCAACACTATTATTAATACCAATACTAAAAACATTTTTATGAATATACCAATTGACTTGTATCCAAATATGTAACAAATCTGTATAAGAGTAGTATAAGTCCAGCAAACTTATCATGGAATGTATTTCTGTAGTCCAAAATGATAACGAAAACTAAAAGTTAATGTAATTTTACATTGGAAAGCTATATAATTTAAATTATTTTTACTAAATATAAGAATTATAATTATTAATTATTATAAATATTTAAACATTCATCCCACATACAAGTTCTCAAATTCTCAAGCATATTTTATTAATAGAAAAATGTGATCATTAATTATTAGTATCCTTATAATAATCTCTATGAGTTTTATAATCACGATAAAATATATGTATTATTATGCGAAAAATGTATAAATAAAGTATTAATATATATGGTTCTAGTGTTTCAGTAACTAATGTATATAACCTACCTGATGGAACATATTGTAGATAATACTGTACTATGTAGATCATTAAACATATGTTTAACATCTTCATTTCAACACTACTATAGTATCATTAACAGAATAATGACAACAAATGCATGTTTACCATTAAATAAGTTAGTCAGTCGCTTAAGTGAATGCAATTATATCATTGCTGTTAATAATGAAAACATATGCAAAGGGATAATGTATTTATGAATGGAATGTATAGTATATCATACACTATATTCACTCTGATGTAAGAATTCTTATTGATGTAGATTATTACTAATGTTAATGATTTCTATAATAACCCCTTTGCATATCGTATGTCACACATATATATCTCTTAATCCAATACATGTATTTGGTTTGGTATATCATTTGTGTTTTATCTAACTGTATTCTTTACTTACAAATACAAAATATTACATATTATTCATAAAATTGTACACAAATTATTTTATATATTATTTTTAAATATTTGATATACATCGTATATTATTTGCAAATTATTTTCGTATTTATTTCGTATATTCCATCAAATAATTTAAAAACTTCATGTATTTTTTTCAAAATATTGCCCAACCTAAGATTTACGATTATATTTGCTTATATATTTTTAGAAAATTATTTACGTATATTCTTTTATATATTAATTTCAAATATTTTATAAACATATTATTTCTATACCCCTTGGGCCTGCCAAACCTATATCCTCCTGTATAATAGTTGTTGAATACTATTTGGATGTATGTGTTCTATTTGTTATAGGTATCACCTAGGTGAAGCTTCACTCTAACTTCTCATGTATATATTAGTTATCCTCCCGTTTACATCAATTGTATGCGTGTTATTTTGATATGAAAACATGGTAAGAGATCACGTGGCAGGCCCAGGAAATCATTTATAGATCAGCTAAAAGAAGACGCGATGCTTAATATAGAAGAACTACTGACTGCGCTGAATGATAGAAATTAATGGAAATTACGTGCTATAGAATGCCGAGCAAGGTAAGGTAAGGTATTATGATATTCTTTGTTGTTTCATGTCATTTTGATATGCTGTACTACAATACACTTTATATTTAGCTATCTATTTATCTATCTATATTTATTTAAATGGTAATAATATATTATTATAAGCACACCATTTATATTACACTATTACGTTTAATAGTTTTTTTTGTCATTCAGATTTAATGTTAAATTTACTTTAAATACTAGTTATGCTTGTATATACATACTTGATAAATATACATATTCCTCAAGTTATACCTATTATATAATATTATGTCATAAAGGATATGTATTTAAATGTAGAGATGAACCTACTGTAGCTATATAGTATCTACTTAATACATACAACAAAGTATGTATACATCCTATATGATGCATAAAAGGACACTCATTCTCTACACATTAGATTTATGATCAATTAACACATATTATGGGATAAGTTATTTGTGTGATATTTAGCTATAATTATTGAATGAAAGCGAATATTACCTGAAATTATTTGTAAATAATAACTTGTTTGTAATTATTCTTTTCATATATTTTGTGAATAACAAATTAGTATTGTTTGTAATTATATATATTATATATATATATATATATATATATATATATTATGTATATCTGTTACCATTTTATAGATTAATAAGTTAATGCTTATTCAAATTTATGTGAATAATTTCAATTTCAATATCAAGGTTTTAGTATATATTTATTACAATCAATAAGATAATATTAGATTAAGAAAATAAATATTTTTAATAAGCTAATGAGAATATGTGATATTATAGTTAACTAATATTTAGATTTATAAGTTATGAAAAATACTGATTTATTAGATTACTGGATGATTTTATCAGATATAATTCGCATACAATGCTATATGAATCTATTATTATTATTTATCATATATTGTATAAAATGATATCAGTTATATGTAATAAATATATATATTTTATTATATGTAAATAAGTATTTATAAATAAAATAATTTGAACATATCCAAGAAGAAATAGTTTTATATAAATATAAAACTATTTATTATTATTCTAATTAAATGTACTATATTAGTCATAGTTTAAATAATATATATTTTAGAATATTTCATAGTTGTCCTATATAATTAGTTTATATGCATGGTAATTAATCAGAATATTTATTTTATAATTTTTTAAAACTTTATTATAGAGTGAAAATTTAGTTTTTGTTAATAAAGTTTGACAATTATAAATAATTAAGTTATTAAGTTATTAAGGAAGATAGAATACAATATATGATCCTATAGTTTGTAGGTCTATTATTTAAGGTAATATAATTAGTTATTATAAATACAAATAATATAGTTTCTTATAAATAATTGTATTATTAAAATAATACCAGACATAATTATTATATATTATTTATTGGGAAAATGTAAATAATTTTAAAATCATTATTTTAAAATGATATATTATAATATTGCATAGATATTAAGGTAATTTATGTACATTTATTGAATATTTGTTAACTGATAAATATAATATAAATGCAAACATTATTTTAAAAGAGTAACCATATATGGTTAAGCGAATAAACCACATTTAATTAATGTATGAAGTATATATATATATATATATATATATATATATATATATATATACTATCATGTATATATATGTGGTATATATGTGGTTCACATTCGTACATACACTCATATATAAACATACACACACAGACACACGCATAACACACTCTCATGAATATCACCCGTCCAACAGATAACTATCGTCAGGCGAATCCGACAACAGCTGAGCAAACATCATACTCAGTTCACGATCGCTGTACAACTCCGTAGTAGGTGAGTCGACGTGATTGGACGGCCCATCTTGACGACGAGTCACCACTTCGGCGGCCATCTGATCATCCTGGCTCCTAGGAGTGGGTCCGATGAGGTCGGCGATCATCGGAGCGCGACCAAGTATGTTCTTCGCGTTCTCGTAGACCTCTATTTCGGGGCCGAGTAACTCTCGATTCGATAAAACAGGCGCGTCAATTTCTATCGTAGCGGCTTTTATCTCCTGTCCGCTACTCTGTTGTGGTGCCGGTTGTTCTATGCTAGCCGTTGTCATCCGACTCCAATTCCAGTGCTTGATCTGCTGAGCCTGATACTGAGGGTGTAGTAACTGCCATTGTCGTTGATGAAGCTGTCTCTCTGGTTGCTGCTGTATAATGGTATTGGCTGCTGCTGCTGCTTCATGCTGCTGCTGCTGCTGCTGCACAGGGTTACTATGATAACTTGCGTAGTTAGAGTACGGGTGTCCATAGGGCAGAGGAGGTGGTGAGATTAGAGAGGGGACTGCACGTTGATATCCTGCAGCTGTGGAGGGCGGCTCTCCATGTCGTACATATGAATGGCTCTCGTTAGTTCTGGGTAGCCCACTATTCTCTCTTACTCCGGTTAAGGGTGTATTAAAGGACACTCTCTTCTTTCTTTCCTTCTTCGAGTTATTTACCTAGTAATGTGTTTCGTATTGTAGATTATATAGATTATTTTTATTGATTATTATCGATATTGTAAAGTCAGTAAAATGCACATTTTTAGTTGATAACAAACAAACTGTATATACATTCTCATATACATTTTTGTTTCAAATATGACATTATATAAGAAATGATAAGATAATAATATAACAAGTAATATGATCTAGTCTAGATCATCTAGATCTATATAATATCATTAATACTAACTCAAATATTAAATATATTAAACATATTATAATTCAAAAGAATATAGTAAAAATCATATACAAATATATTTCTATAGAGATTGGAAAGTAAAATTTAAATTTAATAATATAATTTTCTTCAAATATTATTGTAATATATATAAATATATGGAAATTAAAACAAAATATAAATCTCAAAATCAGTAAGGTATATATGCAAATCCTGTTTAGAATATTATAATTAAATGGGATACATTTTTTTCTTCTAAATTTGTATGAGAATTTTGTATTGAACAATTAGGTAAATCTACTATATTAAAAATTGGCCCATCTCCCTTTACAAAATGGGGAGAACTGAGAAATTTGTTTTTTAAATCTTATAATATAATCCAATTTATAACATTTAACAGCGTTATTACAATAAATGAAGTTAACTAACTATAATAATAGGGATTGATACTGTGGATATAGTGATCCATATTGTGATTGTTCTAAAAATGTTAAGAAATGTATCTAACAGAATTTGAAAATCTATATTTAATAAACAATAGTAGGATTACCTATTATCTAATTTTTATATTAAAATAATTAATAATATATTCTATGAATTAATGATAAATAGAAAATGGTAAATATAATTTTTTCGAATGATGATCATTTATAATAACAAAATTAAAATATTAATTTTTCAAATATATTAAAAACTTATTTGTTTACATAATTATATAAGATAGGTATCTTAAATGTAAATAAATTATTTAATTTTTTTATGCAAAATTTCAAAATTATATTTATGTTTTAGGGTATATTTACTAATAATAAATAATATTGTATGTATACAAACTGTTATTCAAATTAATCATTAGTTATGATATATGAACATACAAATAGGTATATAATAACCTATATCACATAGGTATTTTATCAATACTTGTTTTGTAAAATCATTAGCAGGCCCAGTTAATATGGGCCAAAGCCCATATAAAATCAGAAGCTCAACATATGAATTTTGAAATGCCCAAAATATATTATTTTATGATATCATTTTATTTTGGGATATATGATTATATTAATTATAGGTTTTAATATGTTTTTTAATAGGTTTTTTAATATCCCCTGGCTGGGATTCACAAGGTTGAACAATTTAACTAATAAAAACTATACAAATATCACATATATACATATATTTATATATACAATATATACAGATCTAATTTTGAATAAATCATTTTCAAAATTTTAGTAATTTTCAAATTTAATTTGCAAAGTATAATTATTTCTTATTAATTATTTGCTTCGAAGCAAATTGAAAATGATTATTATTACATATTTTATCTTACCATTTTTATAATATAAAGAATATATATAATTAAATATATGATAGAATTTTATAATCAATCTATCAATATAATCATTATGTATTAAATACTACAAAAATACAAATTATTTCCAATTTTCTATATATTATTACGTATTGAATATATAAGTATATTTAAAATGATATATATATATATATATCCTATATTCTAAATATAAGACATGTTTTGACAATTGGAAAAATATTAAATAACAACATTTATTTATAGTGAGAGCAGAATTTTCCTATATATGCAATGTATCCATATAAATGCACACAATAAACGTATCAAAAAAATAGAGAAAAGTATACCCTTAAAATATGTCCTACCTCCTATAATATTAAATTGAAAATGACTAAATCACAAATATTTAGAAATGACCACTGGGAAATTTGATCTAAAAATAGTATCATGCAATAATATTACAAAAGTAATAGAATCTAAAATTTACAAATTTGTGAAAATTGTACAAGAGCCGACAAACCTGGTTATACTAATTTAAATTAAATAATATTAATGTAAATTATATAAACATTAAATTTTATTTAAAACTATATTTATAATGAAATTTAAATGTTAACTTATAAGTTAGTATATATTATTATTAATGAGTGTTGTTGGTTTTGTTTTTGATTAAAAAAAAACAATTTTTAATTTTGTTATCAACTTAGGTTATTACCTATTGATAAATATATTAATTTGAATACATGATATTAATATCAATATTATTATGATTATACTGTATATTATATAAAGTATATTAAACTTAAAATATTAAAGTTATAATCGATCATAAAAGCATTGTTAACATGAAAGTAAAAGGGTTTGGTGATCTTGTCAATATAGGCTTGTCAATATAGGCTTGTCAAAATGAATTTTTTTTACGAAATAAGATATATTTGATATTGAGTTCGAATATAAATAAATGACTAAATAATATACAAGATAACCAGATTCACTTAGAATATTGATAAGTTTACATTTTAAACATGTATGGAAATATATTAAATTAACAGATTTTGTTTGAGGTATTTCAGTTATTTCAGTTATTATTCAAAATATTGCTGATATATCCAATACACTGTATTGGCAATACAGTGATTTTTTTTACTACGTTTTTAAATTTATGAAAACATTTTTTAACTTACAACCTTCTCAAGAATATACAAATGTATCGATATAAAATATAACATTATATTATTACAAAATAGAGCTTTCTAAATATTATATATATAATTATTTGTTATCAAATATTCATTAAGTTATAAGCATATATCTAGAGGTCATATAAGTCCCTAATACGAAACTCTAGATGTATTAATACGGACACCCTATAACCAATCAGCGCGCAGCGTGTGAACTCTTCAGATTTTCATAAAAAGCGCGTGCGACGCACGCGCTTTTTAATATTATAACGCACGCCGTGCGTTATAATATTAATACTACCAATAATATTAAATATAAATTTATTATTATTTAGATACTTAAATAGTATAATTAATTAAAAAAATAATAAAAATAAATAAATTATTAACTAATTAAATTAGAATAAATTATAATAAAATTAATTATAAATAATGTAATTGTAATTTGTCTGATTGATTCATCAATAATATATAGTGTATCTAGTAGTATATAGGGTGTCCGTATTATAACACAGGGTGTTGTACCATATTCGAATATATTCGGATATGGGTACCGAATACGGACACCCCCGTTATCTATGGAATTAAAAGATAAAATAAAATTTTAAAATCACAATAATATATGCCTAATCATATAATATTAATATATTGTAATTTTTGAAAATCCCAAAATAATCCCAGGCTTATTTTGGGATTGTTTCTTTATTTTGGGCCTTGGCATATATTAACTGGATCTGATTGTAATACATACATTATAAATGAATATAGTAATCATAAATTACATATTAAATACTATTTATATACTATTTATATAATATATATCAAAAAATATAATTTATATTTAATATAAATTATTAATTTAATAATGGTCATCGAATAATATAACCCTAATATTGTAATTTAATTTTATATTTATTTATATACATTTGAGAAAATATATTATTTATAAACTTCATTTCTTACTTGTTTGGGCATTATTTTCTATATTTCGATGACGTAATAGAACTATAACCTAATTATACAAATAGTAATAATATATCAGAAAGTAAAATGTAGTTAAATTAACTGTAAAAGACTATAATCAATATAGATAATGTAAAGTATATAGATAGCATGTGTTACAAAAGACTGTGCCTCGTTATGAGTCTTTATTTATTTACCTTTAAAACTATTAAGCGCGTTTGCACTAAATACGGTAATGTAACGTATATATACGTATTGATATATCATAGATAGGAGCAAAGTAAAAAGTCAGAAATTGGATCGAAGTATTCTTTAAAATATTTTATTATATAAGAATGCAATATAGTTTTATATAGATATTATAATTAAGATAGTTATAGTATTATTATTTCATAATACAGTTTCAGATATATGCGTAGTGTATTCACGCTAAAATAGATAGGTAACGTGAAGGAGATTTGTATCAGTGGTGTCTTTCTCTATAGTAGCCAGTATTACTTGGCTATTGAATATTAGTGTTTTGTTTTTAGTATGCTTATTAAAGAGATAATAAATATCTATCTCGTATTTTTATTTTCAGATGTAAAATGTATGTATCATCATTTCTAAAATACGAATTAATATAGTTAACATATCACAATGTGAGGGTTTTTAAGTAGATAGTAGTAGCATACCGATTGTTTCAATAGGTCCCTAATATAATAGTCCCTGCGTACTCGAACAATTATTTTTGCATTCAATAAAAATTTCGAATATTCATCATAAGTCGATGAAATATGTACAATGTACATTGTACAACTTACGCAATATTTAAAATAATATAATTATTTTGATTGAATATACTTTGTATCTTATATATGTGTTATATTTTAAACATTATACATTATGCATGATACACAGGTGTCTCGTTGAGCCTCATATAGGTTTAACAATATATAATTTATACATTACATTACCAAATAAATATATAAATTATAATATATATTATAATAAATTGAATAAATAATATATATGACTTGTATTTATGACATACATTTAGTAAGAGATATCATGGTATCACCTATATCTATTGGAATTATAGAAAAATTAAAATTGAAGTCAAGAATAGTAAGAAATTAAAACATAGTATATCATAAAATATACATATCATATACCATAACATATATTATATATGATATATATGTAGGACCTATATATGCATAACATAAATGTATTATAAAAATATATGAAAATGTTCCATATAGTATTTTTTAAATTAACAAAACCTATAGGATATATCAAGTTTCAATGATAGATTTCCTATACAATTATAATTTATAATTAAAATGTCAAATATTAATACATTATGGATAATTCTATTAGGAATAACTCTGATTAAAATGTAGTACACTAAATTTAAAAAGTTGTGTAGGTATTTTGTTATAATATAAAGCTTCATTTTCAAATAACCATACACAAAATTAAACAAATTAACGCTGTTTTATTGTGGTTTCTTCCATTATAATGATCTATATTGATTGATAGGTTACATTATACTAACCATAGATTTATAGTTTACATGTAAACTATAAATATATGATACTAACATTGTAGGAAAACGTACAACATATATTTTTCATAATGGTAGGTTATCAAAAACTATTTTGATTTTAAATCTAATCTTAACCATAATTAAGTAATCAAATGTAAATATTAATAATTGTATAATTTGAAGATGTATAAACATCATAGGTATTACAATTCTATGATTTAGACACTTTTATAACTGATTTTTCCATTTACCGGCGAAGTAGGTATTAAATACCTCAAGTAGCCTACCTAGGTATTGTATAGGTATCGTATAGGTATCCTATAGGAATTGAAATAATATATTTTTCTCCTGGGGGATCTCCGATATAGGCAATATATAAAAATAGTAATCGTAAATATATATAAACCTATTCGTAATCAGTGCCAAATTATCAATACTCCGAAAAATATTATGAAACAGTTTAATATATATATTATATTTGGCCACGAATAAGAATAATTACCCTAACTACATTTATCCATTTCCCCGATACGCACCATACCCATACTAACCACATATATGTATACCTACCTACCTACTTACCACACTATATTATATATTATTATTATTATAATAATTTGTTGTTATATTATAATTTGATATTAGTAGGTGATAAACATGAAACATGGAACAATTCATTATTGGCCAACGGTCGTATTCGTAATATTCAAACGGTTATGTGGAGACCTACGGACCTCAACATCTCGAACCACGAAAACGCATGTTCGTACTGATATGGCTCGCAACACAAGATCAGCAATACAAGACGAGTTCTTCGTTGAAGTGAACTAATACACTACAATTCTAGATAATTTATGGAAATTCCACGGAGAGTTAAAGATCTTTTTGTACCCAGAAGTAGCACCAATAATCTATGGCCCGACAAGTATCACTAGGCATATCACTACATATCAGACATAAAGTATCCGAGGATCTAAACGAAATTTGTGAAAATGACGTAATTATGTAATGACGTAATTAACTAAATTTCCATATTCCAACTAAGTGGGTTTCAAGTTTCACATATAGGCTTTTCATATATGCTTGAAAAAAAAGTCAGGCAAGATTCGTATATGCCTAAATCAAATATAATCTAAATATAGCTATTCGACGACCCCACTATACCTTACGAACTTATTTCATAGTTTTCCTATATAATTAGTTTGTATCTACAGGGTAATTAATCACCATATTTATTTTATAAGTTTTTAATAATTATTTTAGAGTGAACATTTATATTTGTTAATAAAGTTTGATAATTTAAATATAATTAAGTTATTAAGGAAGATAGAGTTAAGGAAGATAGAATACAATATTAATTTATTGATTAATTGAAAGTGTATTTAAACACTTAAATAAATCATAAATGATTTCTCAGAAGTTTATATATAGAATACAAATAATAGATTAGGTAAAACAATAAATACCATTATCATATAATACCGGGATTACGCTTGACCTGAGCACTAAATGTAAAAAGATAGGGTTTTTTGTTTTTTTAAAAAGTCTATTAATCTACAAATAATTAAGTTATTATAATTCTGTAAACGGCATATTATAGTGTGGATTGTTATTTACAAGAAAATAAAGGATTATAATATATAATTATTTATTTTCGGAAATACAAGACATGTGATAATGATTAGTGATGACTGTGATAGTGATTACTAGTGATAGTAAACAAAATATTTGTATTTATTTTTATTTGAAACTATTTTTATATATGATATAATGAAAATAATTGAATAAGCCTCTATTTTTATAATATAGACATATAAAGTGATATATACTGAAAATTTCATCAAGTTACGAGCATTATTTTGAGAGAAATAGACTTTTTAAGATTTAAAATTAGGCTAAAATAATCATTCTGAGATAATCAGGTTTGAAAAAATGACATCTAAAATATTTATATACAAAAAAGGTGATGTTTAAAATTAAAAGAATTGTAAAAGTTTGATTTGTATGCTTTATTGATGGTTTTATGATGTCATATTTGGATATGTTATAGATAAATATATACTTTATTACATTTATCAAAAAAAAAAAAATGTGTTATTTTGACTGATTTTTTTCAGGTCAAGCGTATCGCCTTATATATAATAACTAGGCGGACGGGGCCCGGCTTCGCCCGTGATCGCGCGTAACGTTCACTTAATGATGTAATGTACTTGGGAATTTTTATTAATATGTTTATATAGTTTCAATCGGACAGTAATGCATCTAAAAAAAACTACAAAAATTAAAACTTAACCCAACCTGACCCCAACAGTGAAAATATAATTGTATAGGCTCACATGGGAAGTAATGCAGCTAAAAAAAACCTCCACAAATTAAAACTTAACCCAACCTAACCACAACAGTGAAAATATACTTTTATAGGCTCACTCGGGAAGTAATGCAGCTAAAAAAACCTCCACAAATTAAAACTTAACCCAACCTAACCACAACCGTGACAATATACTTTTATAGGTTCACTCGAGAAGTAATGCAGCTAAAAAAAACCTCCACAAATTAAAACTTAACCCAACCTAACATCAACAGTGAAAATATACTTGTATAGGATCATTCGGGAAGTAATGCAGCTAAAAAAAACCTACACAAATTAAAACTTAACCCAACCTAACCACAACTGTGAAAATAACAATATAAATGAATATGCTTTTATAGGCTCACTCGGGAAGTAATGCAGCTAAAAAAAACCTACACAAATTAAAACTTAACCCAACCTAACCACAACTGTGAAAATAACAATATAAATAAATATACTTTATAGGCTAACTCGGGAAGTAATGTAGCTAAAAAAACCTACACAAATTAAAACTTAACCCAACCTAACCACAACTATGAAAATAATAATTTAAATAAATATACTTGTATAGGCTAACTCGGGAAGTAATGTAGCTAAACAAACCTACACAAATTAAAACTTAACCCAACCTAACCACAACTGTGAACAATTACTAATACTCTAAAATCAATGACCACCTAAAGAAATATATCAATAAACTTTTATAGGATCACTCGGGAAGTAATGTATATTGTTAAGTAGATATATTGTATACCTGATATAAGTAAAAATAATAATGACAAACAATATTAGTATTACAGGTTGCCACCTGATATCAATTGTTGTATATATTTCATGAATGTTTTATGCGATTTTATGGATCTAATATAGGGTAAAAATAATAATGACAAACAATATTAGTATTACAGGTTGCCACCTGATATCAATTGTTGTATATATTTCATGAATGTTTTATGCGATTTTATGGATCTAATATAGGGTGGGAGGGAGTAAGGGTGTACCTCCCGAGTACATTACATCACCAAGTGAACGTTACGCGCGATCACGGGCGAAGCCGGGCCCCAGCCGCCTAAGATTTACGAGTAAAAATAATAATGACAAACAATATTAGTATTACAGGTTGCCACCTGATATCAATTGTTGTATATATTTCATGAATGTTTTATGCGATTTTATGGATCTAATATAGGGTAAAAATAATAATGACAAACAATATTAGTATTACAGGTTGCCACCTGATATCAATTGTTGTATATATTTCATGAATGTTTTATGCGATTTTATGGATCTAATATAAGGTGGGAGGGAGTAAGGGTGTACCTCCCGAGTACATTACATCACCAAGTGAACGTTACGCGCGATCACGGGCGAAGCCGGGCCCCAGCCGCCTAAGATTTACGAGTACGGAAATTAATAAATATGTATGTAGATATATTGTATACCTGATATAAGTAAAAATAATAATGACAAACAATATTAGTATTACAGGTTGCCACCTGATATCAATTGTTGTATATATTTCATGAATGTTTTATGCGATTTTATGGATCTAATATAGGGTGGGAGGGAGTAAGGGTGGGAGGGTGGGAGTAAATTCCATAGTTTTGGACCAATATAACTCAGTGCACGAGTATTCATTTTTGAGGGACGGAGAATAGGTGTAGATAGAATATGAGCTGCATGGTATCTAAGAGATGGAAGGCAATATCTTTGTACTAGAGAATCAGAAATATAGGAGGGGCAATTCACAATATGTGATCTTATTAGTTTGTAGGTTTATTACTTTGTATTTTATATACTTATTATATATTATTTATTATAAAAATGTAAATAATTCGTAAATCCATATCATATAATTATATGTTTTAATATAGTATAGATATTAACAAAAAGTAATTTGTTGAACACGAACATTTATTAACTGATAAATATAATGTAAATACGAACATTATTTTAAAATAATAACCATAGTTTAATGAATTAACCACATATAATATAAGGTATACATATATGTATTAGTATATTATATACCTACTAACTTACAATTATATTACACACATATTATTGATTATCCTACAGTGAATCTTTAAATGGCGGATTGTGTATACCATGTGTTTTTCATTTAAAAATTAATCACGATCAAGTTGGAAAATGTGTCACTTCGCCCACGATTAAGTTTAAAGATGCGATTAAAGATTTAAGAAAACATGAATCTACTATTTACTACAATAACTCTTTGGAAGACAATTCTCGTTTTATTGCAGTGATGGAAAATTATAAGCAATCAGCTATAAATTATGGCATTCTAGCCTATAATTCAAGTCAATAATTCCATATCTAGGCAAATTGAACGAAACAGAGAACAATTTAAATCAATTTTAGATATAATTATTATTTGGGGAATACATCATATTTCATTACGTGGTCATAATGAGTATTCTACTGAACCAAATTATAATCTAGGAAATTTCAATGCACTTCTAAAACGATGTATAAACTCTGGAAATGGTACCTTAAAATAACACTTGTTAATGTGTAATAAAAATGCTAAGTACACCACAAAAACAACACAGAATGAATTGATATTTGAATGGTGAATATATTAAAAAAAGAATATTTGATGATATAAAAAAAGCTAAATATTTTAGTGTACTAGCTGAAGAAACCACATATGTATCTAATTCTGAACAAATGGTTAAGCAATTAGATATTTTAATGGTATACCATACACTAATAAGTGTATCACTGAAAAGTTTATTTATTTCATAGAATGTGAACATCTTAGTGGAGAACGTTCAGCTAACTTTATTATTGATACACTAACTAAAGCTGAATTAAATCTAGAAACTTTAAGAGGGCAAGGATACGATGGAGCAGGACATAGGTTATGGATTGGTATATAGGTTTAGGTTTAGGTTTATGAAATGCCTATGTATGGAAAAGTAAAAGGAGCGTCAACTATAATTCTGAATAAGTACCCTAAAGCTACACATGTAGATCACATGTATTAAATATATCAATAGTAAATTCATGCAAAATGCCATTAATTCAAAATCTGATAATTGGTAAATTGAAATTATTAAATGTATTATTTGTATAAATTATTACATTAAATTATATATATATATATATAATTTAATAATATATAATTTAAAATTTATATATATTATAAGTGTATTTTTCCTAATATCTATGAAATGCTTTTATTGATGGCTACTACCCCAGTTACCTCGTGTGCATGTGAACGTTCATTTAGCCGATTATGAACAATAAAGACATATTTACGTTCAACTATGAGTGTAGATCGACTAACTGGACTTTTTTATTTATATATATATAACATATATAACATATATAACATATATACACATAGATCGATTATGATTATATTATTCATATACAAATTTTCATTACGTAATCCACGAAGAATAAAATTTATTAATAGTTTTTATTAAATAAAATATAAAATATAGTATTAATCTATATATATATATATATATATATATATATATATATATATATATATATATATATATATATATATACATATTATCATAGTAAATATATCTTATTTTAAAAATACACTTTTAATTGAATATCAGACCCCCCCTGAACAATTATTGTATATATACCGCCCCTGTATATATGAAGTATATATATAATATTATGTATATATATATATATATATATATATATATAATGATAGATAGATAGATATATTGTTTATTGAGTGTTAAATATTCATAAAATGACATGTAACAATAATTTAATAATATATAATAAATGATAAAAAGAATTATGGTTTAAATATACCATACATTTACATTTTTACATTTGTCTGTTTTCGGACTTCGAACTGTGCTTATAAAGCAATCGGCCGTCCATATATATTTGATGTTAATGTTTCAGATTAATCTGAAACATTAACAATTTAATTAAATAAATGGATTTTCAGTAGTTTCCTGAAGTTTGGAGTTGATGGTGTACTACAGGAGCGTGTAGTGGTACTAGTTGGTAATTTAAGTTTGAGTAGGGATGCTAGGTTGTCAAGAGAGTCATGGTAGATTGCTTTATGAGCCAGTAGTATAATGTTATGGCGTACGCCGTACAGGTAGCCAGTGGAGTTTAACTAGGAATGGAGATATATGAATATGGAAGTATTTTGGTATATTGAATATACACCTAGCTATAGAATCTTGAAGAATTTGGAGTTTAGTAATATACGATGAGGTGGTATTGTAAAGGATAACATTGCAGTAGTCGAATAGAGGTAGGATATAAGCAGAAGCTATAATAGTAGCGGCAGATATTGATATTAAGTGATGAATAAGGCGTAGTGAATATAGTTACTAGTTTAGTAGTTTTATGTGGGACAGTTGTCTATAAAAATTAAATGTATTGTCAAATATAACATCAACATTTTTGACATGCGTTGAATACATGATGAGCTGTCCATTAATGTTGATTGGAGGGGGAGTTGATAACGTTTTACGTCGGAGTGGAAGGTGAAGGAATATAGCCTCGGTTTTAATTGGATTAAAGACGAGAGAGTTTAATTTGAGCCAGTTATGAATGGTAGTAATAGTAGAGGAAAGGATGTCAGGTGCACAATTTTCATTTTCTGTACATTTTACACCAAGTTGGATGTCTTTCGCATATGTATGGAAGCTAACTGGCTAACTAGAGATAAGATGGAGAAGGAGAATTATGTAAATAGTATTGGTCTAAGGACCTACCCTTGGGGAACACCGTGTGTTACAAGACGGGGAGATAAACGGGTTGAGTGAACTAAAATTGAGGAAGTTCGGTTGGTTATGAATGAGGATAGCAATTTGTATGCAGTAGGTACCTACCATTGATATTTATAAATGTAAGACGGTGTATGACAATCGAGTGGTCAATAGTGTCGAACGCGGAGGAGAGATCAAGTAGTGTGAGTATGTGCCATTTTTATTATCAAGATTAGTGAGAATATCGCTGGATATCTTCGCTAGTGCGGTTTCTGTTGATTTGGAAGGAGATGCACTTTGGAAGATGTGAGGGATTTTGTGTGAATTTAAATAAGAAGTTAGTTGTTTCGCGACGATTTGTTCCAAAGTTTTGGAAATATCGACATGTTTGATATTGGGCGATAATTGTTGAGGCTCTGAGGGTCAATGTTTGGTTTCTAAGGAGGGGTGTAATGAGTGAATGTTTATAGGATATTGGAAAGGTGCCGAATTCGATGGATACACAAAATATATTATTGAGAGAGATAGTGAGGGATTCAGTGATTTCGTGTAAATGGGAAAGAGGAATAGGGTCAAGAGGAGATGAACTTTTAGTTGCTTTAAGGAGTGTACCTATGTCTGACATGGAAGGGACTGTAAATACATTAAGTGAGCGAGTTGGCAAGGTGGGGTTGTTAAACAGGTATATGGTGGGAGATTGCTGAGAGTATTTGTGAGCTTTTGATGGAAGTAGTCATCGAATAATAAGTAAAATAATATAACAATAGACAGAATATTAACATAGAAATTAAATATTTAGTAAATAATTAGTATACATAATAAATTACGTACTATAGATGATTGTTGACCTGATATGACCATTGCAATTCCTATGTCATGGGAATATTCTAGAGCCAGTAGAATAAATACTAACACCCATACTCCCCGATACATATAACAGATCGCAAAAAGCTAAATCATTTATCACAAGCATACCCCAAAGACATAGCTAAACCAACAATTATAATAGGGGATAATCACCCTAATTATGAGAAAACAATAAATACAAAATAAAGATATAGGCATTAATAATATACCTATGAATAATAATAATATAGCTCATATTATATGGGTATATTTAAAAAAAGAGATTTAATCAACAAAGTACGTTTTTAATTCTTCACGGAAACCAAATGTTGATTTACTGGAATGCAATATCGAGGGGAGCGAATTTCAATCAGTAGACACTCAATTGCCGAAGTAATTCAGGTGTGTATACGTTATAATCATTTGTGAAGGCCCTCTACATCTATTGCTGTATATGTAGAATATGTTGTCAGGATCGCCACCACAACTTCATCCAGAAGCGTGTACGTTAACACCTGATCCGTTAGCAATCTGCCAAGTGATAATGATTTAGTATTGAGAAAAGTAAGTCTATCGGTGTAAGAACACTTGGGAATATTACATGTAGAACATAATCGTTCGGTGAAATATTTTTGAATATTTTCAATGTGGTTAGAATTTATAGTGATATAGTATATATATCCTATAATGGATCGGAATTCCAAACTATAGAATCATATTCAACCAACGATATATATGGTGATGATAATAAGGTGAATTAATAAAGTAGTACTTATAATAGGTGTGTCTACCACTCGTAGGTTAATATAACAATATAGAACGAGAACCAACAAATAAATAAATCAAATAAATAAATTAGATAAATAAATAAACAAAACGATAAAATAATATAATTTATAAAAATAGTAATGTTGTATGATTAAAATAAATATATATATATATATATATATATATATATATATATATAAAAGTACTGGTAATTAAGCATCTGAATAATATATTAATGATTATATAGGATTTATTACAAATATTACTAATATGAATATTGAAACTCATATTATAACTAAATGTAATACCCAAATATTTAAAACTTGATTGAATTGGTAGTGTTTGTACATTTAAAGTACATATATGAGCGGGAAACGAATGTCCTACTCGCATCATTACGCATTTCGTCGGAGCCAATTCATATATTGTCGTAACATTTCTGATATCATCGAGTGTATTTTGCAGAAGGAGATTACTATCATTAGGTTTGAACGAAATGATAATTATTGTCGAAAATTTAGCATCATCTGCAAATAGAAAGTTATTAATCGAATTATTAATTATATTAGGTCAATCATTTATAGGGGAAAGTAACCTAATACGGACAATGCCAGAATACAGATACTCTCGGTATCTCATAAACTATACATCCTACAAAAAAATGTTAATCAAATATTCATAATAATATAAATAGACTAAATAAATATATTTGTTTTTTAATTATTTAAGGGCACCAGCTACTTATAAACAGTATACATGTAAAAGATAGGGAAAATAGCATGTTTTAAAAATGTATAAACTCTTATAATATTAAAGTTTTTGTAATAATTTTGTAACAATCTTATTATAAACATATAGCTTTATCATATGGTTGAATATATTTTAATAATTATTAACATAAATAATATAAAAATGATTAATTATAAAAAAAAATAATTAATTAAGATATTTATCACAAATTATCACTAAATTTACAATTTATATAAATTTACATATATTATATATATAGAATAATTAATCATACTGTTCATTTATATATTATATATAATATTGTGAAAATTTGAAGAAAAAATATTCAATATTGAATAAGAAGAGACATTAATTGGAGATATACAAAATGCAAAATAATTATTCTGAGTAAATCAAGTTTCAAATATAATATATGAATATAAACAATATGATTATATAGGTACAAATAATATAATATAAACAAAATGAATAATGTAATGAACATAATTTAAACACCATTTTAAAGATAATATTTTGTATAAGTTACATATAATATAAAAAAAAAAAGTTTAAATAATTTTTTTTACATAATTTGAAGGGTAGCCCGTCCCCCTTTAATATAAATCTTATATATCCAACAACTTATTTTTTATTACGTTTTTAAATTTAAGAAAAAAAATGTCAACTAAAAACCTTCTCAAGAATATAAAAATGAATATAAAATATAACAATATATTATTAGAAACTAAAGCATTCTAAACATTATATACATAATTTCTATATTTGTTATCAAATATTAATTAAGTTATAAGCATATATCTAGAGGTCATATAAGTCCCTAATACGGTAACTCTATAGAGTTACCGTTACCATCTATATATGTCTTAATACTGACACCCTATAACCAATCAGCGCACAGCGTGTGACCTATTCATATTTTCATAAAAATCACGTGCCATATAATATTAATACCACCAATGAATCTACATTTAAAAAATATTATTTAGATACTTAATGTGTATTATTGATTACAAATATAATAAAAATAATAAAAATAAATAAATTATTAACTAATTAAATTATATTAAATTATTCATAAAATAAATTATAAATAATTTAATTATAATGTATCTGATTGGTTCATCAATAATATATATATATATAGTTTATATATAAACTTTATATAATGGTATATAGAGTTTCCGTATTATAACACAGGGTATCCGTATTTGGATATGGGTACCGAATACGGACACCCCATTATCTATTGAATAAAACGATTAAATAAAATTTTAAAATCACAGTAATATCTATAATCATATAATATTAATATATTGTAATTTTTGAATACAAATAGTGAGTCATAAAATAACCTAATACGGTTAGATTACTTTCCCCTACCTCACTAATATTTTTTGTAAAAATAATATTTTTAATTTTCCTTTAATGTTATTAATATTTTGTACTGTACGTATATTTAGATTTAATTTGTTCCAAAGAATGGGTCCAATATTTGAAAGATAATAAAATGTCCTGTCTATTCTAACTTTATTTCTAGTAAATATATCTTTATTATATTGGTTAGTACTATATAATATTTCAAGTTGTTAATGAGTTAACAAAGTTGTGTAATGCTCTATAGAGTGTTATGCATTAAGCTATATGCATATCTTTTTAAAATTTAAGGGTATAAATATAGCCATGGGACGGTCATTTTGTTGACTTTACATGTATTGAGATAGGTATTGCATTGCCTCCATTTATTGTTTCTAAAAAATCTTCATTGAATTTAACAATTGTTTTTGTTTGTTATATAAGAATGACATTCATATATAATCATAGAGGCAACAACATATATATTTTACATGTATACTAATATACCTACTTTTATTTCATTTTATTTTGTCACCAATTTTATAAAATCCAATATATAATAATTGTATTTGTGAATATGGACTCTCTGGAATTATGCATATATGTTATTTATATGTAGCAAAACAAATTAGGTAGTTCGCTTTAGTACTTTTATATATGCAAATATAGAAAAACAAATTATTCCGAGTAAAACGAATTTGAAAAGTTAAAAATAAATAAATTCTATAAAATTAAATAAATAAATTATAAAGTAATAAAAGTATACATTCAGCTAATATAAAATTCACTATATTAATAATATGCCTACCTGCATTATGTACTTAGGCAAATTACCCATACTTATCGGTTTTCAGTATATATAAATAAATATTAACAAATAGAATAATTTGATTTTGTTTTAAATATATTAATATACAAATCATTTAAATTTACAAGATAGCAATCTTCTTTTATAAATAAAATAAAATCTTATATTAGTATATTTATGTATGTTTGAATTTTAAAAGAGATAAAAAAAAGCAATTTTTCTGTGAATTCACAAACTCCGCGGGTTTTCCAAGAACGTTCGATATGTTAAGGCTTACCTTATTTATTTGACCCGTCAATCTAATATTCAAAATATAATAAGATAAAATGTAAAACTACGTTATTCCATATTAATATATAATACATATTCTTTAATTATTTTGTAATCATAATTATCCCTTAATTAAGATAACAACTTAATAAATCCGACCTCCAATAAATAATTCAAACGTTATTGATAATTGATATATTAAAATAAAGTTATCTTAATTTTTGTAATTCTCTATAATTTTCATATGTAAAGTTTGTCTGTATGATCAATATATATTGATATATAACAACCCTCGAAGTATTCATCCATGGATACTTTGTATATCCATGTGTACGTATCTCATACCAACTTCTTGCGAGCTTGTAGGACTTCAAACTTAGGATCAATTGAAATATATATTTATTAAAATAATTAATATAATATTATGCTATGAAATAATATATATATATATATATATATATATATATATATATATATATATATATATCAATGTTATATTTTGTATAAATAAAGCACGCTTGTAGTAAAACTGTCTGACGAATAAAAAGTAGGCATTTTTTATTATAAAATAAATAATCATTCATTATTTAACTTAAACATATCATCACAATTCGCCGTAAAACCTATATTCGTTTGTTAAACAAATAATTGATAAGAAAGCAAATATTTAAAGTACGCTAACGGTACCGCTACCCCAATGTAGGTATACTACCACTATAGTAGTCATACTATATTCTATATAGTAGTCTACAGACTATACTCTAGGCACTAGATGATAATAATAGACTATCACGTGATGGTGTGTCTGCACGATGATGACTCACTGATGACTCACCGATGACTCACCGATGACTCACCGAGGTAAACTACGCGTAGATATCATATCACAGGTATGTGGTTGTGTATGTCAATAGAATTACACGCTATATAGATTAGATTTGTGAATACATAACATTTATATATTTAGAAGTAATTAACGATGAAACTTGTTTAATAACATATAATAATGGAAGTATCATATTATATATTAATATACTTATAATACAAATTAATAATTATATTATATATATATATATATATAATAATAATCAGAGTTTAGGCATTATCCAGGATTGACGAAAAATCAGAGCTTATCAAGTCGTTCGCCCAATGTGATTGTAGGTGGGGAAATCTGCTATAAAATTAAAATAATATTAAATAAAATATTTTATTATAAAATGTCTATCCAGGATATCAGTAAAAAAAATAGTCATACAAATAATCTACCGGAGGCCTCGAATACCGATTGTGATGAAAGTCGATACATATGTATCAACAAGGAGGATTTAGGATTCTATATACAATGCCTATCTAAATGATTATGCCAATGCCTATTCCAATCAAATGCCTTAATGAACTTACTTTCACCAAGAGTATGAACACTTGCAACAATTACCCCTCACAACAATTGCATCTTCGTCCCCGACATGAACCATTACCGGCCACACAAAGAATCAATACAAAGTACTCGAGAATATATTATATTACATATTTATAATAACAATTATACTTCCTGAATAGAAAATAATACTGATAGCATATTAAATAAAATTTAAATAAAATTAAATATGTAAGTAAATTTAAGGTATATAAAATATGTAAATTTAAAACAAAATACAAAAATAAAATTACAAAAAACCCCACAGTCATTCTCATCATGTATTTAAAATAAATAATTGTATAATATGTAACCTAAACAA
Organism: Osedax fenrisi; assembly: GCA_964019155.1. NCBI lineage: Eukaryota > Metazoa > Annelida > Polychaeta > Sabellida > Siboglinidae > Osedax > Osedax fenrisi. Next base: position 63,279,044 of record OZ025239.1, on the reverse strand, counting down.
ATGTAAACCAATAAAAAACTAATATTATAAATTGTATAACAAATTAAAAAATATTAAAAAAATATATAGCTATAAAAGCTATAAAACTATAAAGTAAAGTATATACAATAAATAATGATAAGTATACTTATCGGTAGTCTTATAATATAAGGTAGCCAATCATGTCATTAATATATCACATATTACATTAATCAAAAATAGAAAATCTAAAATATAAACATAAAATTAATAAGACGATATAATAAATGATTTAATAATTGTTTTAAAATTATTCTTTTTTAATAAGATTTCTTATTTATTTGTGGTAATCTGTTCCACAGCATTGGACCTGTATTCGATAAACAAAATGCTTTTCGGTTCTTACTTTTATTGTATGTAACAGATTACCATTATAAGATTTAGCTTTATATAATAATTATAAATCTTAGGTAACACAATATTCCTAGCTCGAAATATAAATTTTATACTATTCATTTATACAATATCGTCAAATTTCAATTTAAGATAATTAGAAATAGTATAGACATTTTTATATATATAATGATTATTACTAATACATTCTATTGTTCTTTTTTGTAAAATGAAAATAATTTTTAAACTGTAGCTGAATGTATTCCCCCAAATATTTGAACAATAATTAAGATGTGATAAAATAAAGAATTATATAATAAAATTAAAGATTTCATATATAATTTATTTTTAACTTTGTGTAAAATTGCAATTGTTCTAGAAAGTTTACTTGAAACATAAATAAGTTGCACTTTCCAATTCAATTTACAATCTATAATGACACCTACGAATTTTATTTCACTGACTTATTTAACTTTAATGTTATTAAAATTCAAATCCAGATTAATATTTCTATTTTTATTTCTTATATTAAATTATAATACATTCGTCAATAATAATTTATATATATATATATATATATATATATACATATATAATATGTAATACATTCAGATTTGACATCTGTTACCTGCTAATAATTCCCTTATAGAATATATTAACCATATAGTGACCACTACAGAGTATACTAGAGTAGGTATATAGCAGGGGTCTCATTAAGGAATAATATTGACTGCACATAAATATATAATCATTAATAATAATTTATAAATTAATATTGTATAGTTTTAATAGTTATATATAATTATTATAATGCATATGTAGATATATTAATATATATGCATGTAAGTTGAAATACTAATAATTACAGTAACAACTTATGACTACAAAATATATTTTAAAGTTGAGGCGTTTATGTTTATTATGTATTGTTTTATATTTATAATTTTATTGTTATACGGAATTTCACTTTCTTCTTCTCCTTTATGTTTTCCTGCACCAGAAAAAACTCCCTTGAAATACTCTTGTGTTTATCCATTGATATAAATAAAGATTCTTTACATCGATGGTTTTACCATTCTCTCTATCGTGTTGTCTATGATTTCGTTTATTTATCCTAAACATTGTAGGTTAATCTGACATTTCATTAAATGAAAGCTAAACTATTATTAATGACTTTTAATTAAATAACTAGCCAAGCTAATACCGCAGGTCTTGGATTCCAATTTTCAAGATCCTGCATATTATAATGAATAAATAATTGATTATTCTCAGTTTCTATTTTCATTCTATTTCTATGTACAGACTTAAGTAAATTATGTGCAGATATGATTCTTTACACATCGGCACTGCGTGATTGTGCGCACATAATTCTACTATATGTAAAATATAATGTAGACATTTACCATACTAGAAAATAATAAATTTATATTAGGTATATTTTATGTCTATTTCATACATAGGATTCATACATTTCCTACCTTGATAGCTTTATAACAAGTTCACAAATATTTTATTTTCTGAATATATTAATTTCTAAATGCAATACTAAATCGTTATATTGTAAGGATAATATATTACATCAGCACTCATCAAAGTATGTACTTTCTTTATGTTTACTTCTTCTTTTAATTTAATAAAATGTTCAAGTTTTGAAAATATGAAAATATCTGATGAAAATATCTGTTGTAAATCGCTCCTTAAGATTATTTATCCTACTAAAGTTTTTATAAGTTCTATTTTTATTGAAGATATATCTCTCATTTCAAATATATATAAATTATGTATTACTTCACGCTTGTTTGTTCTCTTCAACTCAATTCCTTTCAAGTAATGAGTACTATTGGTTTTGTCAATTAGTTTGATTAACTTAGTAACCCATCTACCAATTAAATCGTTGTTAATAATGTATTCATCATAATCTATTAAAGTTACAAATTATTATGAAACATTATTTAGTTTACTCTGAATAGCAGGGGCTATAGGATTCTATTCTGTAATATTAAATATATAAATATGACAAACCTCAATATTATTAAGTTGTTGATGAATATCACATATCGTAGTGAATCGGATTGCATCTTTTGATATCGAGAGAATATAATTAGTAAATCGGCCATAAAGCATAATAGATGAAGATTATGTTCATTGCAAGGTACGTTGAAAATACACGGGCTTCATTTTATGTCGTTGAATTAAAATACATTAATGCATTCCATGATTTTTTATATGCTTTCAACTGATTGGTGAGTGAATTCACTCCATCGTATTTAATATCTTTGGAAAAGAGCAAACAATAAGGTTATTTTACTCTGCAATATTTTTTAACTATCTACATCTGACTACAGATTTATCATTCTATCATTGCTTGCTGCCTTCCATGCCAGACTATACTTGTGTGCACTACACCATATTGTAAGTAGAGGATCTAAGGGTTGCTGAACTTCTCCAATCTATAATCTTGAAATATCTCCCATAAACCATTATTATTTCCTTTATTTACAGATGTACCATCTTTTACCAACGACGAAACCTCTTTCATAATTAAATTTGTTACGTTACTTCCAAGTAGATTTTACATTGATTTAATCTTTATGTTAAATATCCCACGAGCTCTACGTTCCAAAGGTAAAAATATAAGCGATTCGTTTCCAACTTTATCTATTAATTTCGCAAGTATGTATATCTTATCAATATATATCCTGTCTACACTACCGTCTGACCGAAGAGATATTGCAGTAGAATTGTTATTTTTTTATTGTAATGTTTCCATATATGTATCTATTATAATGGATAATAATTATTTAACAGTCAGATATTGTAAATCTGTATTCGTAATAATATTATCATCAGAATTATATTTAAATTGTGTTGCCATCATATTCACAACTGCTCTAGTAGGGAAAGAATATTCAGGTAAAACCAACTTATTTGTATCATAATATACCATGATCAATAAAGATCCTAATTTATAAGCTAAATAACTATTTGCCTTTAATATATAGTTTGATAGTGGTGTATTTTCTGATTGTTTTATCCCTTCAATATTTTTTTTGATAAGCAATAATAAATTTGTTATGATATTCAGAACTTATATAATGAATATATTAACTCAGCTTCATAATTGTATCTTTTCCATATATTTCACAATAATTTGTTAATATTGATTATCTTTTGTGCTTAGTAATGTAATGATATCGGGAAACTCCCCGCATGGTATGCATCCTACATATTGCCTCAAATTAATTAGAATAATACAAATATTTTTACTAAAAATTTAAAAATTGACTGCACAAAATTGAAACATTGACTGCACAAATAAATTATTGACTTCCCATTTTTGCGTTGACTGCACATTAGCGCGACCCCTGCTATATAGATCATATATGCCTGCCTACTTAGTAACTTTTTCAGAATTGGCTCGAACCCGCGTCCTACTGGTTGTGTGTCTGATGCCTAATCAAACTGAGTCACACTGTGACTCACACATGCAGTTACTATATATATATATATATATATATATATATATATGTATATATATATATATATATATATATGTATATGCCGGTTGAGATATACCTATCTAGGCATACTTTTACTATTTTGCTTTAAAGGACTTCTTGACCGGAGAAATCATAAATCAATGAATGTATATGAACTAACACTGCGCCGCACGATGTATGGCATAGTATTAACACACGACTACTTCATATATATATATCTTTAAATATCTCTATTAATAAAATAAAGTAAAGAAAAAGTAAAGAAATCTAGGTTAAAGTAACCTATACGGACACTTTAAAAATACATGGTCTTAAAATTGTATGACTCATTATTTGTATTCAAAAATGACAATATATTAATATTATATGATTATAGATATTATTGTGATTTTAAAATTATATTTAATATTTTAATTCCATAAATAACGGGGGTGTCCGTATTCGGTTCCCGTGTCCGAATACGGACAGTGTCCGTCGGACACCCTGTGTTATAATATGGACACCCTAAATACCGCTAGATAAACCATATATTATTGATGAATAAAACAGACAAATTACAATTACATTATTTATAATTAATTTTATGAATAATGTATTCTAATTTAATTAGTTAATAATTTATTTATTTTTATTATTTTTTTATTAATAATACAATTTAAGTATCTAAATAATAACAAATTTAGATTTAGCTTTATTGGTGGTATTAATATTAATAAGCACGATATTTTTATGAACATCAGAATAGTTTATATATGAACTATTCTAGCGTATACGCTGCGCGCTGATTGGTTATAGGGTGTCCGTATTAATACATCTAGAGTTTCGTATTAGGAACTTATATGACCTCTAGATATATGCTTATAACTTAATGAATATTTAATAACAAATATAGAAATTATATATATAATTTTTAGAATGCTTTATTTTTTAATAATATATATATTTAATAACACTATAGTGTTATATTATATATCGATAAATTTATATATTCTTGAGGTTTTAAGTTGACATTTTTTTCATAAATTTAAAAACCTAATAAAAAAATCAGTTTATTAGAGATATCAGAACTATTTTAGATAATTAAAAAATTAAAAATACTTTTTTTAGACTATTTATATAATTATGAAAATGTTATTCATTACATTTTTTTTGTAGGATCTATGGTTTCTGAGATACCGAGAGTGTCCGTACTCGGGCACTGTCCGTATTCGGTTACTTTCCCATACTAGACGTCAGTTAATATATAATAGATATGCAGCTTTTGGCTCGAGATATCCAACTTCATTGAAAAACGGTATATTATAATTAATTAATTTAAGGGAAAAATACATATTTAGTGATGAGGTTTAAAAAACATCAAACTGATTATATAGGGTAAATAAGATATTATGTTATAAATAACTCCATCACCTGTCTTAAATATAATATTTGTGATAAATATTAGTCGAAAGTTGGAAGAATCATGTATTCTTTTATTTTAACTTTTAATAATAGGTAACATATATGTATAACATATATATATATGATCATATTCTTAATAGTAAACTTATTTAGAAAATATTCTTAATAGTAAACTTATTTAGGAAATATGAAAAATGGCAGAGTATTTTAAATATTAATTCTATTCATTTTAAATAATGTAAATAGATAACAATTATATTATAATATAAATATAAATACTATTATGACCTATTCACTTATATCCTTTAATTGAATTTAAAATCTATGACATATCAATATCAATATTGCAACAAGGTTCAGTGTTAAATATGGGACTATTCAATATTAAGTTATTTTTAAACTACACATTAGTAAGTGCATTAATCTATGCGCATGCGATTATCAATAGTAGCTAATATAGAAGACTTTGTTTTCATTCTATTTTTAATATTTATATATATATAGTAAAAATATAATAAAAATAAATTATATATATATACATAATTGTGTTATATATATATACTTATATACTTATATATATTCTTATATAATTGTGTAGGTATATATAAATACATTATCGGCTCTCGTTAAAACCATGGATGCCTTAATATGAGAGCGGATTCGAAGGGACATTAGAGCCATATATGGTTATAAGTGAAAACTTCATCTAAGTTCCTTGATCGGACTCCACCGAATAAAAATAACAATAAGAATATATTATTTATGGGGGTGTGTAGTACATTTGGGTATATGGTGTACCACAAGGTTCAGTTTTGGGACCAGTATTATTTTTAATGTACATAAATGATTTACCTAATATAACTAATAAATGCAATTTTACTCTTTTTACTGACGATACCACTTTAACATTTAAGTTTCATAATTTATATGATCTAGAAAATGAAATAAATTCTACTTTAGTTTTAATATGTGACTGGCTTTGCGGTAATAAGCTAGTTCTTAATATTGATAAAACAAAATTAATTTTATTCCATCGCACAAGAGTTAAACATAAATTGAACATCAAAATAAATAATATAGCCATACAACAATTAACTAATTTTAAATTCCTAGGTATTTTAATTGACGAAAATCGTAATTAGAAAATGCAAATAAATAATATTAAAAATAAACTTTACTATGGACTTAGTTTACTACATAGATATAAATATAAATTTAATATTAATACTTTAGTTTTGCTATATTTTTCTTTTTTTTCATAGTCATATTAATTATTGTTCTATTATATGGGGAAGTATTTACCATAGCAATATAGAATGCATTCAAATTTTACAAAATAAATGTATGAGAGCAATATATAAACTTGATAACAAAACCAATATTGATTACATTTTTTTAAGACATAACATTCTTAAATTTAAAGATATAATAAATATATCTATTTATAAATATATGTTTAGAATATATAACAAGCATTATTTTCATAGTTCAATTTGTAAGTTATTTACCTATAATTGCTCCATATATACTTTTCGGTTAAATAGAACATTCTTAATACCAAAAATAAGATTTGATCATGAGAAATGTAGTATTCGTTACAAAGGCGCATGTTTATGGAATTCTTTAAATACAACCATATCATATTTGACGAATTTGAATACTTTTACAATGCATATTAAAAACATGCTTTTAAATAATTATATTTAATAACTTACACCTTATCTGTATTGTTTGTTATTTTATGTACATGGTTATCTTTTCTTCTTTTTAGCTCTTTTAAATTGTTCGTATTGTATACATATTTTTTATCTTTGTAGCCTTACTTTGGTCTTTAGTTTTCTTTGATTTTTATAGTTTAACTTATTTATTATTTTAGTAGCTTTTTACATTTTTAAATATTTTATTATATATTTTTATTATATTTTATTATTATTTTATAGTTATATACATGATGATTTCTTGGTATTGAGAGATATATTTAATTTTATATTTTGTAGTGATTTTTTTATGAGACAGAACACGAATGAACAATATAGAATTGTAAAATATTTATTTATATTTATTCGTTTTTGTATTAATTCTCTCATTACCAAGAGCAGGTTGGTATCTCGATAAGTTCAATAGAACTTCTATACCATACCTGGGATTTTGATCTCGGTTATCAACTGAATCTGATATTATTATTATATTAGGGTAAAAGTAGCTATAAATGATTATATGGGGTATATATTAGGGTAAAGGGGGGCTATTAAAGGCTATATTGAGTATATATGTGCGTAAACGGAGCTATAAAATGCTATATGGAGTATTTTTACAATCATTAATATTTTAAAATGACATCGATTGAAAGCCTATAGGGTTAGCCTATAACGTATACGTTATATTTAAACGAGTAACTCTATGTGATATACGAATCCGTTAGTTATGACGTCATAGATAGAGACTAATGTGCAAATGATATCACGCCTTTATATAATAGTAATTCATAGTTTAATTAATTTCAATTAATTTATAATTTAACTTAATTCACTAAATTATAATTGAATTAACTAAACTCATGTGTAATATGCATTATTCTCTAAAACCCCTTGCTTTACAATAATTCACGTAAGGCGAGCGTGTTAAAGTATCATATATTGCCACATGGTAGTTATATTAGGTTTCTCCTGCATCTAGACCATGTGCAGAATCATTAAACATTTCCTCCTCGATCACGGGGACATGACCTCGGTTACGCGTCTTAGACACGCCACCTAGAGGTTACAGTTAGTGCATCAAAGAACCGTCAGGTAGCGACACTAATAGACGTTATAATAAATGCGCATGATTAACGGTTCCACTCACGAAGAGCGTCGCACGAACGTCCTAAATTCCTACCAGTGGCGATGTAGAGTTTAATGCATGTAGAGGTCAACGTAGAGGTAAACGTAGAGGTCATTACTATTGTTAGTAACAGTCAGATACGCATTTGTTATTTTGTATCGATATAGGTATGACATAACATATCGGTATCGCGAGCGGTGACTCCATGCATGTTGATATATATATATATATATATATATATATATATTGTTATTTATTATTTGTTATTTTATTTTTGTGTAGTTCTTTCATTCCATCCAGGAATTTAGATGAACTTTTCATTTATAACGAAATTGATCTAATGTCCCTTCAAAGCCGATCTCATGTTAAAGTATCCATAGTTTTTAAGAGAGTCGATCATATATTTATTCTCAATTATATAAGATCATGTCTAAATATTATTTTATTGGTTCGGAAAGGGATTGAACCCGCGTCCTACTACCTTTATGTCTGACGCATTAGTCAAATAATTATATATATATATGTGTCATATACTATACACATAAGCATATATGCCTGGGTATACTATGGTATACCACTACATATACCACTACACACATCACTACACATATCACTACGCATACTATTATACGCATCATTGCGCAATGACTCGTGACTAATTGTCGTAAGTGTATTTCAATATTACCTAATAACCATATTGTTCCCACACTTCGCGCATGCGCACACGCGCATACACACATAGCACATATTTCATGTAACAATACATATACATACCACGCGTGTGGGACATGTACACACTTACATTCATGTGTAACTGTATATCAGTACATACATTACACATACATGTACACCTATAGACCTATATTCACTTATTTCGACGGTGACCTTGAAGTTTAGACCACGTGACCACCTAGCTATTACGTAACCGCCGCGATTAGATAACGCGTCGGTCTCACCCTATCTCGCCGTATCTCGCCGTATCTCACGAGATAACGCCGATAACGCCTCGATCAGATACTAGCGTGGTATAGCACACGCGCATGCCGCCAGTACCTCTAGTAGATAGCAGATAACCAGCCGAGTACCGCAGACCACGGTAAACAAACAACGCCGTGACGCCACCGAAATATTCGTGGAGGAATTCGTGAACTTTGAACTCTGAGACAAGATCACCGCGTAGCAGTGGAATCATCGAAATACCGAATCGCGAATAAATAATAAGCCGCCACTTTATATTCAATTGTATACATATATAAATGCACTTATACCAATACACATACACGTGCATATACGCATATACATATACGCATATACATAGACGTTCATACATACCGCACGAGTAGAATAACGTATATGATTATACATACATGCTTGCATACATACATGCATACATACATACATGCATACATATATACATATATGTATACATACTTATATACACACACACACATATATACAAACATACATACATATATACTTACTTATATTCACCTATACAGTATATAGAATGTATACATTATATTATATACACTCGGGTAATCTATTTGATTCCATCATTTTTAAAGCCTGATATTATATAAGCAATGTTTATTATTGTAGATAATGGTTAAATAATTACTTAATTAATTACAGTTAGTTAGCTACGACTTCAACAAACACACGCACAGCGCTCATGCAGACATCTCTACCTACTTACTAAAACACTCATACACGCGCTTATATAATAAATTAATACACATTTGTGAAACGTATATATACATATATATATATACAATTTATACGTAGAGACAATTTACATTTTGTATACATCAAATATTTACATAAATAAATAAATACTTAACATTATTACAAAAAAATCTCGACTTTTTACGGTCAGCGGTAAGGCATCGCTAATAACGAACTCCCTTACAACGACGTATACATCGACGTGTTCCCTATAGTACGACATCCGAATATCTCGTCCTAACAGTGACCGCAATGCCTGACCGTCCGTCGGTAGTTCCAGCGACGGCCGCTAGATGGAACCGATATCGCTGGGTGGATACGTAAACACGCCTACTACACGAATTACACCACGCCCATTTCGATGAATTAGACCACGCCCCTCGCTAAAGTATCGTCGCGTCCTCTGCACTAGTTAGCCGGGTGATTTTTTAGACTGCCCCACCACAAGGTAGTCCCCCACCTCTACGCATCTCACCGTCGCTTTATGCGGACACATTACGTACGAACATCGAGTATTACATCATCTTCACCGTCATCGCGATGCGTCACCATGCCCGGTGCTGCCCCTATCGGTAGAACCAACCCCCCGCTTCCGCTTCGGCTTCTGATAGTGATTCTCGCGATTGTCGCTGGAACCGAGTCGCAGTTTCAACTTTCTTCAGGTTTGTATCGCAACCAGGTCTGCATTAGCCTCCTTCTCCTCATCCTCCTCATCTTCCTCCTCCTCCTCGTCCTACTTATTCACCTCATCCTCCTCATCCTCCTCATATTCTTCCTCTTCCTCCTCCTCCGTCACCACATTAAATATTAGCGATCTCTGCGCATGTCCACCCCTATTGTAGTCATTAACACTTACATTACGTATTACGTGGGAGATAGAATGGTGTATAGAATGGTGACTTTACAGTATTAAGTTATTAATAGTTAATATACTATATGATTTATTAAACAACCTAGTTATATATTCTGCGTGTCTATATATATATATATATATATATATATATATATACATATTAATATGCCATTTAGTTTGAATGTTTATATTAATCATCGGAGAGTAAATACATGTATTAGGGTAGTTTTACTATATATATATATATATATATATATATATATATATATATATATAGTATACATACAGTAGTATTACCCATGACAGGTAACATATGATAACCGTGGAACTTTATTATAAAACATGTCCATGATATCTATATCGTGTTATTTAAATGCTGTTATTAATATCCTATCAAATAATTATGTAATATCTATAATATTTATATTTCTGTAATATTTATATATTTATATGTATACATATAGATGTACCTATAGGTATAGATTTAAAATATGTGTCCGACTATTTTATAGTATTATAAATATTGTAGAATACAAAAGTTAAATCAATGTACTTAATAGAATTTAACAATAATCCATACACTACACAATTTAAATCAACGTCTCTCTGTACCGACATTTACGTAGATTAAATAACTATAATAGAGAGTGTGGGAGGTATTACTAACTATTACATAATGACAACATTCCTTTTATCATTATCTCAATTAAAATCATTTGTTTATTTAACCATTTTAATGATAGTTTATTTTGTATGTACAAGTATACTTGTATATAATACATAGAGACATGCGATGAACTATTAATACACATATAGTAAGTGTTCATACTCAATTCTAATATATTAGATCTGTTTGCACAGGCATTCAACTTAAACTATTTACTATATGTATTATGTATTATAATTTGTATAATTATTATTAACATTATTGATAATAATTATATAATTATAATATTAATATAATTATTATTATAATAATTAATATTATTATTGCATAGTTATTATTATTATTATTATTTTTTTATTTTTAATTAAAAAAAATATATATAGTCCAAAGCATAAATATTAAATTATAAATATATATATTTAAACTATAAATATTTGCTAGCGAAAACATACGTTATTGAAATAAACAAAGAATAGAATAATAAAATTTACAAAAATGAAGAATGTAAACGTCTTATAGTCACCATGATATGCATAAAAAGAAATGAAAAATGATCGAAAATAGAAAATATAATATATTGTACAAAGCCTACAAATAATCTGAAATGGAAATACATTTATTGGAACATTAGTGAATCTAAATAGTCGGCGAATATTTATATACACGCATGTATCGATCAATGTATTTCCATTTTAGATTACAATTACAGGTTACAAAGTTAGGTATACCTACACATACACATAACTTTGTAACCTGTAATTGTAAGATATATGTGTATACATTATTGGTTATAAAATAGTATTATTATTATTAAAATAAACTATTAGAATAACTACATTAATTGGACATCATAATTATAATATATATATATATATATATATATA
>OZ025239.1:63254340-63264340 GCA_964019155.1 Osedax fenrisi | reverse complement strand
TTCAACCCCTTATTACTATCTCCCGTGTTTTCTCCAACTCCGTACCGCTATACCGTGAAGGACATTACTGTCATCGCTTATAGGTGTTACACACGCGCGTGTGTGTGCGCATGCCTGTACGCATACATGTACATACGATTACAATAGACTGATCGATTATACGGTATCGTAATGATCGTAATCGCGCTAGTGTTTAGTGTACCTTTATTGTACCTTACTTGTACCTTTATTGTACATTTATTGTATCTTTATTGTACTTTTAGTGTACATTTATTGTACCTTTATTGTAATTTTAGTGAACCTTTATTGTACTTTTATTGTACCTTTATTTTATCTTTATTGTACCTTTATTGTACCTTTATTGTACCTTACTTATACCTTAATTGTACTTTAATTGTAATTTAATTGTACATTTATTATACCTTTAGTTACGCAAGTATTCTTATAATTCAAGATAAATAAAGTTCGAATGCATTTTAAATAGACACACACACACACACACACACACACACACACACACACACACACACACACACATAGACACACACACACACACACACACATATTAATTAGAGAATATAATATTAGCGCATTAACCCAGGCGTGATCACCTGCACACGTGCGCCCCTACTTAAGACATCAAGCCATCACTACCGTTGTACACTGACCACTGGTGGTGTTGCGGACCCATGTAGCACACACATAGTAACATCTAGCGTATCGATACATCACTAAAGGGGGCGTGGGAGGGGGGAGTGGCCACGTGACGTTTAACATCGAGGCCCCTCCCTTATCAAAACATGAATAAAGAATTCGGTCCGCCTAGATCACGTGCCTCTTACACCGGTACACGGGTCACGTGTGAATGATATACACTGCGCACACACATACGCACACACGCACATACGCACACACACACACGCGCACATTAGCGCGGGCCGATAACGATATGTCGTTAACGCGATTCTCGTGTGCGCGTAACGTTATACCGCGAGATAGTGTATACTATAGTCGTACTATACGGTACTACCGAGGACATGATGTCCTCTGTTTGAATCAACCATACACTGTTAAAAATAATAGCGTTCAAAACCTTTTACTTTATAAAATATCAACAAGTAAAGGGTTTCGTTTCAGTTTATTTACCAACCCCTTTACTTGTATTTCGTATATAACTAAAGGGTTCGTCGAAACCCTTTAGTACTTTAAATGTGCACACGGTTTCTATGTATCCGTTTCGCACGTATACGTGCGGCGTGAGATTATGCGGTATCACTCAACATAGGCGCCCTTAAATCGCACCCCCCCCTACAGCGCACCCCTCCTATAGCGCACCCCTCATATAGCGCACCCCCTATAGCGCACCCCCGCTCGGAGTGACGTAATAATCATTGTATTACGTAACACGACACCTCTGCTGCCACCCCTGACGTCACCTGCCACCACTGACGTCACCTGCCACCCCTGACGTCACCTGCCACCACCCCGACAGGTAAGAACTTCACGTGTACCAGACGACAGCAGGGCAACACTATAGACGTCCCGTTCGTCACTTCGGAGGGCTGCTTCAGATGTATCTGTAATGTTAGTCACGAGAGTGTGCGAGTGTGTGCGAGTGTGCGGGTGTGTGCGAGTGTGGAGGTGAGTGTGCGGGTGTGGAGGTGAGTGTGCGAGTGTGGAGGTGAGTGTGCGAGTGTGCGAGTGTGGAGGTGAGTGTGCGGGTGTGGAGGTGAGTGTGCGTGTGTGGAGGTGAGTGTGCGAGTGTGGAGGTGAGTGTGCGGGAGTGTGCGAGTGTGGAGGTGAGTGTGCGGGTGTGCGGGTGTGGAGGTGAGTGTGCGGGTGCGGGTGTGCGAGTGTGCGAGTGTAACGACACATCGCAGATAGCCGAATAGCTATCACGATGTCAGTGTTAATGTCTCTCCTTAGGTTAGGTGTTCTTTAGTAATCATTCGTGATTAGTATACTAACTTCATTGAGGGGGTTTGCGTTATAGTTACGACTTTATATATTAATATTGTATACATATTTATATACACACAAACATACACATACGAATATACACCATCGATATAAAGAAAGTGGATAAGCAATTGACGCACGCAATACATGTAAAAGATAGACACGTGAATGACACTTTTATCGATAAATTTACAAAATGGTATCAGTGATTTTGATTGGATATTAGTCATATTATATATGTCAAATATCAAAACAGTAGTCTTTTCGTCGAAATAGATTTAAGTGAATTATATCTGTATCAATGGATTTAAATTATAAATATCAATAAAATCAATAAAATAGTATTATATCTTCAATTTAAATACACAAAATTACGAGGAATGTTGATATTATGTATTTTAAATATATAATTTTATTTTTAGTATAGATAGTACATTAAAATTGGTAGTGATTATCAATATATATATGATAAATACATATTATTATAAATAAAAAGTAGTGGGCCAGATAGTGGGTTTCGACTGCAGCGCTCGTAGCGGATAGTGCCATACATTACAGTCAATTGCTTATCCACTTTCTTTATATCGATGATATACACACACATATATGTGTATACACACACATACACATACACACACACAGGAAAAGCATTGCGGTTTCACACATACACACACACACACACTCATATATATATATTATGTATACTAGTATTAAAATACTACTATAATATAATATGATACATTGTTATAGGAACATAACAATAATATACATTTGATGTGTGTAACCGCAATGCTTTTCCTGTTATTATTAGTTAGTGAGAGTTGTGGTGCCGCGGTAATGAGCAGCCCGCACACACGTGACAGTACGATAATGCCTCCGCAAGGTGGAACCTCTGTCGCTGCGAATATTTATATGTGTAAATATATTTATATATATATGTATACATATATATTTTTATTATTATTATCAGATATAGGTTTACACCCGGGTTTTTGTAGAAGCTAAATCTTATCAAGACAATTACCCTTACTTTTATATCAAGTCCACAAAACTATATAAATAAAGATAATAAAATATTAATTGACTTCCTGTTTACATCCACAATAGAATGAATAAATTAGAAAATAATATAAATGTATTGAACTTGCCATACAATTATGAAATCATCATTTAATTATTTATAAATTACGCCAGTAAATTTTACTAGAACATTTTTCACATTATAATCATTCACATTACATCAAAATGATGTATACCTATATAATATATACTTGAAAGTATCAATATATACATTTATTTTCCCGTAGATTATATTAGAAAAATATATTTACCTATAGGTTATATTTTTTTCTATACACTTCATATATATATATATATTTAAATACTAGCGTGCATAAATACAACTGCCAATCAAGAGAAGAGCACCACAGTGTGTGTACTAGTGTTAAGCATTGTTATCATACATCAGTCACGTGACATCGGACATCACGTGGTACAAGTCGCACTATAGAGTGACATTAGCTCGCTGATTCGCTCCAGTAATTGCGACACCCTCACCGAATCTTGATTGACGTGTTGCGTAATCAAGATGATTGTCGTGATTACGTCATTTCAAGTATTTTGATGTGAACTGCCTAAGCCAAGGAGTAATAGGAGTAGTGGTGGTAATAATAGCTATTAGTAGGTATTCGCTGGTAGTAGTAGTTATAACTTATATTACAAGTGACCGATACTATATGAATACTCCTATAGATGCAGCTAAACGCGTGTATCTATGCATGTATGTATGTATACACCTACATGATACATCACGCGTATTTCAATAGGTGTTTGAAATTTCTCTGAAAATAAGCGATTATTATAATATATAATTTCGAAGATATTACGGAAAATGATGCTTTGTAGAATCTTTGATAATATTTACTAACAATTAACTACATAATCAGGTAGCCATACTAGCACATACATACACTGTGTGTATGTCATACACACGTGAACATATATAAATATATATATAGAAAAACTGCATGTGTGGCTCAGTGGCTAAGGCGTCAGACACACAAGCAGTAGGACACGGGTTCGAGCCTCGTCCGGACCATTAATTAATTTTAAAAAATGGGTCTTAAAATATTATTTAGAAGTGATCTTATATAATTGTGTATAAATAAATAATCGGCTCTCGTTAAAACTATGGATGCCTTAACATGAGAGCGGCTTCGAAGGGACATTAGAGCCATATATGGTTATAAGTGAAAACTTCATCCGGATGGGATGAAAGGACTCCACCAAATAAAAATAACAAAACAATAACAATATATATATATATATATATATATATATATATATATATATACGTATACATGTACATACATATAGAAGATCATCTAATCTGAAAGTGTATGATTTATACAATAAACACCGATAATAAACTGTGGTAATTAGTGGTATACTATGATCTATGTTCAGTGCATAGTAGACACTAGTACACTACATAGGGGACAGCACCATCACACCTACATATAGTTTACGTTGTATGGGTAGTATGTTCTGACTCAATGTTTATATTACTCTTTTGAATATGCTAATTGTAAAGTAAATAAATCATTTAAATATCATACACATACGAATTATATATATATATATATACATAGGTATATATATATATATATATATATATATATATAAATTAGGTATATATACCCACATATAGGATTTCAACTATTTATACTATGTTATCGACAAATCAATATGCCTATAGTATATATATATATATATATATATATACCCTGAATAAGATTGGGGCTATAGCCACAATGTAAAGCCATACGTAATACATCTGCATCTTACGTAAGATAGCATAACTTCTAGCATCTCGGTGATGTGTTGACTACACTAAAGGAATGTTGCTACAACCTACTAAATACATTTTACACTTAAAGTTGCTAACGTAACCAGATCACAAGACGGATAGTAGGAAAGACCAACAAGTGCTCTTTAGAGCTGATAAGAAAGCTATCCATCATAATACGATATTAAAGTGAGGTATTAATTAGCGAGGTTTCGTTATCCGAACATAGGTTCCATTAGAGAGAGAGAGAGAGAGAGAGGGCGCGAACATGTGCTAAACGGCATAGTCACACTGTGATCTCATCGCGTTGATACGGTTGCCATGGAAACGTCGTGCGCTAAGTGAGCGATATTAAGGGAGATAGAGTATTATACTTATAACTTATGGCGTCTGCTAAATATAGATTACATACTCGGGTACCGTAAGTTATTAACATACGAGTCCGACAGTATTCAACGTAATGTTAGAGATCTAGAGATTCATTGTTTTAGTTTTGTTTTGCCTAATAAAATATCATGAATAATTATTTTATATATTTATAAATACTATAGTATGAAATATTTAATTTTTAATTATCAAACTAAATCCTACTTTAAATGAAGTTACCATTTTTAATAATAAAATCATATAGATAATTAGCCGAAATATAATGAATTATAATATACATTGTATATATATATATATATATATATATATGTGTATATTATTTATATAAATTCATATTGAAGTTAAAATTAGTTCATATTTTAAATTTAATAATCTTAAATTTATAAATTTTAATATTTAAAAATATTTTCCCAAATGTTATGAATTAAATCCAAACTGTATGCATATATCTACTATATGCATATACAATTAAAATTAATATTTACCATATTGAATACATATATTCATTTTAATAATTTGAAAATCATTATTTTTAATCCAATATATTTAGACAGAAACAAATTAAATATATTTATTATATTAAGACATTTTTTATTTCAATTTCATATAATAATTGCAATAAATTGTTGATTTAAACATATTTAATCTCAAATTGGGATCGTATGTATCAACAATTATTTAAAACTAGTAATTAAGTTAAATATAAAGTAAAATAAACAAGAAATATTAACACAAATTTGTATTGGAAAATAAAGAAGAACAACATTGATAAATTATTATTTTATAACAAATATCCAACTTCGTGCGATCTCTTCGCACGTGATAGCACACGGTACCTCGAGATACGCATGCGTATTCGGTTATCTATCTTATCACGTATCATATAATGTTATTGTGCACACGGTAACCTATAAATACTAATTATAGTATTGTACTTAAAGTATTGTACTTATAGTATTGTATTTACCGAATTGTACTTAAAGTATTGTATTCGAATATAATATATCTTAAATACATGTTTATAGCGTATCCTATCTAGTTGGCACGTGACCCAGTGAAACATAATAGTATAGGGGAAAGTACCCGAATACGGACAGTGCCCGAATACGGATACTCTCAGTATCTCAGAAACCATAAATCCTACACAAAAATGTTTAATGAATAAAATATTCATAATTATATAAATAGTTTAAAAAAATTTTTTTATTTTTTTATTATTCAAAATATTACTGATGTATTCAATAAACTGATTTTTTTATTACGTTTTTAAATTTATGAAAAAAAAAATCAACTTAAAACCTTCTCGAGAATATACAAATGTATCGATATAAAATCGTTAAAATATAACACTATATTATTAAAAAATAAAGCATTCTAAAATTATATATATAATTTCTATATTTGTTATCAAATATTCATTAAGTTATAAGCATATATCTAAAGGTGATATAAGCCCCTAATACGGACACTATAGATGTATTAATACGGACACCCTATAACCATTCAGCGTGAAGCGTATACACTATTCTAATTTTCATAAAAATCGCGTGCGTTATAATAGTAATACCACCAATAAAGATAAATCTAAATTTGTTATTATTTAGATACTTAAATTGTATTATTAATTAAAAAAATAATAAAAATAAATAAATTATTAACTAATTAAATTAGAATAAATTGATCATACACTTTATTAATACATTTTATTATAAATAATGTAATTGTAATTTGTCTGATTGATTCATCAATACTATATAGTTTATCTAGTGGTATATATATACCCTATAGGGTGTCCTTATTATAACACAGGGTGTCTGTATTCGGACATGGGCACCGAATACGGACACCCCCGTTATCTATGGCATTAAAATATTAAATAAAATTTTAATATCACAATAATATATATATAATCATATAATATTAATATATTTTAATTTTTGAATACAAATAATGAGTCATAAAATGTTAAGACCATTTATTGTTAAAGTGTCCGTATTAGGTTACTTTCACCTAGCTATTTGCTCGAAGTCATGTGATTCAGTGACACATAGTTTAGCTGTAGATATTATATTAGTATCGCTAGGGAATTATTCTCGAATATTGTATACATCACATGCATGACATACTCTTTAATTAATAATGATATATAATTACATAAAGTACCTTCTGTTATTTAATATATCACGAGCATATATTACCATTTTATGTTTATCTCATATTACAATGTTATTATAAACAATTTTATTAATTATCATTTAAAAAGTGCATAAACTCAAATAAATAATAAAAATAATAATATATATATATTTAGGTATATATACCTAAAAAATAACACCAATAATTTTTCGAACCTCAATTGTAAGGATTAATCCTTTGTTAGATATGTAATAATAATATGATATCAATTATACGATCACGTAAATGATATATAAATAGTAATAGTATATATATATATATAAATGTAAGCCTATTATCAATATTGTCATTAACCTAATACGACTACACACGTCTATACAGAAACTAGTGGTGCACTGCGAGAGTGTCTGTCTGTCTAACGAGGGCTGCCACCTAGTGGTCAATACGGACGCTGGTCACTCGGGCAAGAAACCGTGCTGCCACCTATGTTTAGGTAGGTATACTAACATCCCTTCCACTAGGGGTTACTAGTGGTTACTATACCCCTCTGCACCCCAGGTGTGGGCAGATTGTTAGGTTATATTTATATTTACAAATATATTAATATATATATATACGTATGTGTATATATGTATATTTTTTAAGTCTACATGCACATATGTGTGTATTTTGTAAGTATTATTAATTTTGATTACACCATATGATACACACATATGATACACACATATGATACACACATATGATACACCCTATTTCAACGTAACCCTAGTCGGACGATAATCACACAAAGATCATAGAACGATTATAACGCCGGAAGTACATATCCTATTTATAGACTACTTAGAGAATACTAGCACTAATGTAGTTATGCTGTAATACTACTATTTTTACGTAGTAGTAGTAGTAGTAGTAGTAGTAGTAGTAGTAGTAGTAGTAGTAGTAGTAGTAGTAGTAGTAGTAGTCGATTAGTATCCACTTATTACAATACCTATTGTTAGTACAATGTCTATTGTTGACACTATTGCAGCTCGTACCTCCCTTATCTTTAGTGGCATGTGTGTGTAGCAGTGGTGGTCTACTACACATAGCATACAGCATACAATGTAACTAATGTAGTGTAACAGATGTAACAAAATGTAGCAAAAGTGTAACAAAATGTAGTGCGATGTAACGAAATGTAACGAATTGTAACGCTATTAAACGATATATACTACAATTCAACTGATTGTTAATATATATATATATATATATATATATATATGCCAGTCTCCTCTGAATCAACTCCCTCCACCTCAACACCATTAACGCATCATTGATCACTATCAAACACAAACAAAACAATTACCTAATTGTTCACGATATCCGAACTCCAAATATATTCGTTGTACACTTGTCCCTACTATTTACTACTTGTGTGACTTGTATTGTATATATTATTGTCATACTATAATAATGTTATAATTAAATTATTATTTAAATAAATCAGGTTTATCATCATCGCAATAAACCCATTAACAGTAATAACATTTTAATAGCAACATAATAGCATAATTAAGAGCCTCGTATGTTTACATTGTGTTATTATGCTGCTTTTATGTTGCTATTAAAAGTATATTATGTTATTATTATGCTGTTATTAATTTTAAAAGTCTATTATGCTGCTACTATGTTGCTATTATTAGATTATTAACATAATAGCAGCATAATAAACTTTTAAAATAGTAGTAACTAAGTCGATGATCAGTTACTTTGTGTCTAAATGTACTTGGCCTACTCGTTGCGCCTATAGGTGCAACTAGTATACCCCTCATACATATGTATAACTAGTGCACACGCACCATATCTATTAATACACTGCAGTCATGAATATATAGCTATATCTATATACATATACATATATATATATATATACATATTAATAAAAGTAGAGTCTGAGTAAACATCATCATTATATCAATTGTACTATTAATAACTCTTTATACGTGGAATATGGTAAATAGTATTTACTAAATACGATATGATATGTTATATATATAGTAGATTAACGCATTATATTAATGTTACGAGTGTGAATTAGGACGAAGTGCATTACTGTGAAGTGCTTACACACACCGCACACTCATTATCACACCCGCACACTCATTATCACACACCGCACACTCATTATCACATGCGCACACATACATGTTGTATGATAGGACTTATCTGCAGGAGTCACGTTTAGTGTATATGTATTAATTAAGTGCATAGTATAAAGAGGGTTGATGACAGAGTTCACCCGTGATGATGTGATACCCCTTATAACGTCATATGTTGCTAAGGATGCTTATCGACTTCTTATGTTACCTATTATTAACTTAATGTCATAAAATAATACTATCGTAAGTATAATTCATTTTTTTATAACAAATTATAAAAATAATAGTTGATAATTGGTCAATAATTTGGACAATATCAACATAGACTTAATAAAACAGTAATTGATTTTTATTTAATTGACATATCAACATTTTGTAAACATAATAAAAAATATGGATACATTATAAATACATTATAAATATACATCAATAATTGTATAATTTCTTAAATTTACAAGTTTTTATTTATTTATGTTATATAACTAAGATAACGAATTCCCTAATATGAATTGTACACACACTTATTTAGTGT
>OZ025239.1:63159340-63251840 GCA_964019155.1 Osedax fenrisi | reverse complement strand
TAGACCTATATATAAGAGATAATTAGATGTGTATATAAAGTAAAAAGATAGATAGAAATTATTTAATTAGATTTTCAAATTCAATAAATAAATTTCCTAAATTATATTAGTAATATTCCTCCTAAATGTGTTTTAAAATATATAAATCCATTAAATTTATGTCTATTAATACCAGTAATAAATAGGGTTAGACATTTTAATACATAAATAAACAAATATAGACTAATATATATATATATATATATATATATATATATATATATATATATTATATAACTTCCGGTGTAGTTAGGTTGACTAACAGTGTTGACTAACAGATCCGCACAAGTTGTAGGACGCGGGACCCATGTCGAGTTTTCAAGTCTCATCCGGACCAATAAAATAGGTCTTAATATTTAGAAGTTATTTTATATAATTGTGTAAAATAAATGAGCGGTTCTCGTTAAAACCATGGAGGAATTAACAATAGAGTGGTTTAGAAGATACATTAGAATCATATGGTTATTAGTGAAAACTTCATCTAAGTTCCTGGATAGGATGAAAGGACTTCGTCAAAATAAAATAAAAATTACAATATAAATATATATACTAATATAGTATATTTAACATATACAGTCAACTCTCAGTAAGTCGGACTACTGATAAGTCGGACTTCTCGATAAGTAGGACACATTTAGTTGGTTTGGTTGGATTTGTATCTAGTTCATGTTAAATTAATCGGATAAGTCGGATAAGTTGGAATGGATAAGTCGGACTTTTCTATAAGTCGGACACATATTATAGTCATTTATATACTGGATAAGTCGGACTTTTTTATAAAATGTCAGAAATGTTTACTTTAAATAATGAATATTATAATTTTAGTAAGTAATATTATTGAATACACAATTTTATGTTGTTGATTGTTGCATAATTCCACATTTCGGTAACCATTTAACTCACGCTGCGCATCTCATGTCGTATTTGCATGTAATTCTGAATCTCGGATAAGTCGGACATCTCGCTAAGTTGGTCACTTATCCCGGTCCCTTGCGAGTCCCACTTAGTCCAACTTTGTATATGTGGTATACTATTTGATGACATATAACCTATAAGTATATATATATAGCCTACAACGTAAATAATAATATTTAAAAGTTTAAAATATATAAAAAAATTCTATATCTCACAATGCAATTTTTTCTTTTTATTATTGATATAATCGAATTATGCCGACAAATTAGTTCCGGCAAATAGTTCAGATAAATATGGAACATGTTTTGTATTTATCGGAGCTAAAATAATTATAGAACATCTCAGTTTTCAGTGCTAATTATCGTTTCGGAGATAAACACTGAAGTGATGTGGATACTGGGGTCATGTAATAGGCTGTAATACCTGGTACCCTTCACATAATACTTATATATAATTGATAACGTTAGATTTCCGTATAAGCTGTATACGTAAATAAAAAAGCAGATTAAAAGCATAGTATGTATTTACAATAATTTAAGTATATTAATAATTATTTAATTATATATATATATATAATATTATATTGTAAGTAACTTTTTTTATATTTGTTTATCATATTACTTTTTTAATGTTAGTTTATTTATTCGATTTCGTATATAATATAAACAGTAAATCTCACTATAGTAACCGGAAGTCTCACTATGGTAAGACTATGTCATTAAGTCATTAAGTCATTAAGTAAGCCATGTTATTATTACGCTACTGTATTCGGAGCAACTGATGATGATTATTATTAAAAGTAACTCTCTCTCTCTCTCGACTAAAATGTAAGATTATAATATTACTCCGGCATACCGCTTCACTTTACTCCCCTCTGTCTGACACCACTAGACACCCATAGTATGACACATAGCTGACGTACACAAGTGTGAATGTAACGCGTGTCACTAACACCTACCAGAAAGGCTCCATTATATGTGAACTGAATGCGTGCCCGGTGCTGAACTGTCACCCCACTGACGTCATAGCTCCAACGATTCACGAATGTTGTTCAAGGTTACACGAGCGATATATAAGCATTGTTGTGACATAATAACGACAATAGGTATTGTTATCAGTGTAATAACAACAACGATACTACTACTGATGATGATGATAATAATTATTAGTATTATAATTATTACAAATATGATGATTGTGTAAACTATACATTCTTATACACCAATCATATGCCCGCACACTATATCTGGTATACATGCTTAAGTAAGAGGTGGTGGTATGCGCATGCTAAACAACAAGTGCACACGCTTACATCATCATAACAACAATCACCACTACTTGGCGCCACTACCTCTTGAGCTATAGTCGAGGACCGACTCACGACTTCCGGTCTATGTATATTATGACATATTTCGTAGCTGAAACCTGTCATGCGTGACGGTATGCAACGATGTGTGTGGATACATGCAACATCGTATATATGAAGGATGGGGACTTTCTCACGCGATTGCATGTGAATAGATGTGAAAATAACCATTTTTTAAAACTATCCAACTTTATTGATTTTAAATAATGTTTACATAATGTTTTCACATTTATAATAATAATACATCATTCTATACGAATACCTCGTTTTATATGTAAAATATATATTAAAATAAGAGTAATTTAAGTGTATGCATTTGTTCAGAAGTGGATCTATTAATAAAACATGATATAACATTTTTATTATTTAATTATATTATTAAAAAACGGAATTCCTATTAATATATGAGTTATCTAAATATACTTCAAATATCAACAGTGTATATTACAGAATAAAATGGTTTCGGAATTTGTAGTATACTATACTCTATAGAGTAATATTCATAAAATTAATATACTGAATAATTGTAAATATCTGTCAAAGTTTAGTCAAATATGTATAATATAATATAATAAATTTTAGTTATAACAGGTATTAATAATACCGTATTATACAACATACTTTATACTTATTAATATATACAATTTGCGTACGATTTTGCATGAAATGATAGATATATGATTATATAAATTATGAAGGAATTTGTGCCTTTCTTAACCATGGTTTAAGCTATATATCTATATGATATATTATAAAGAAAATTTAAATATATATTTAAATATCTGATAATTAATTATGCCATATATGGGTTGACTCCATTACCATACTGTATGCTGCTCTACACATTATACATGTATACATGGGCTAGTTACCCGTTGCTATTAGTGATAAGTGTTCGAAACCCGTCACAACGTTACGAACATACGTAGATACCCTAATGAATTCCACCCCATTACCGATAGTGCATGTGTTCAAACGGGTATCAACCCATCACCTAAACAAGCATAACCCATTACCATTATGTAAAGCGAACCGGTAACGCGTCGTGCAATGACATATGTGTGCATCATCACGTAGCGACATATGTCGTATGCGATAGGTAGTCCATGACATATGTGAGGTAACGTCTTGTAAAGTATGTAACACAGTATATATGGTTGATATACCATGACTCATAAGTAAGTACTAGTGATGTAAATGATGCCGATCCGAGACTTTCATTTTCGGAAAAAAACGAGCCAGAGCCGAGCCGATATTCTAACCAAACGAGCCCGATCCGAGTTTAGACTTTAGGTAACTGTGACTGAGACTGCATCTATAGATGCATATAGCATATATGCTTTATATTTGATCATCATTTACATCACTAGTAAGTACTATAGTACTTACTTATATCCTAATCACTCGGAAACGCTACTTTCCCCGTTAATACAGTCGTACTCATTCGTTACATGTGTATATACATTGTAGTACATCATTATTGTATGGTAAGTTACTTACGTTACATAGACTACCGTTCTTACTACCGAGTACTTCTGACAATACTTGTAATCGTACTATAGTACATGATACACATACTTCATGATGTATACTTCAAACTAGCATATCTTTCTACTATAGTTTCCAGTAAACTGATATATTCAATTTCAGCTTAGAATGTTCACTAACATATATTTACCGCGATGTATTTACATAATATTTCCATATATGATGTAAGCTAATATAGCAATAGATGCACCATACTATGTTATGATTGTATAAAATATAATATATATATATATATATATATATATAAATATATGTTATATATATACACACGCATATTTACATAAGTGAACAATGTTTAAGTACGGGTATAATTGAAAGCTAAGAGTAATTACGATCGCTTACACACAATCCGTACACTATAGTAGACAAAGGTGACATGGTAGACATAGTAGCCAATGGATACTAGCCGTAGTAGACGTTAAATTAGATAAATTGAGTATCGTGTAAATGCGCGACAAAGAACTATGCCCGTAATAGGGGTGAGCCAATCGAGGGAACGCGTCACGTGATAGGTATACATGGACACGTGACCATTAATCATCATATCATAGTGTAAGTATTAGCATACGTACTTAGTATGCCATCTACCTGCACGGCATACAGTGTAGGTGTAACTAAATATGTATAGTTTGTACATGAATATACATCATATGTTTAAATACTTTTTTTTAAATTGTAATTATTTATATATATACATATACAAGTATATATATATATATATATATATATATATATATATATGTACACGCATATATGCATGCTTGTGTATGTCTGAGAATGCGATTTATATAGATAGTTATATATATAGAACTATTGTTTATACATATTTTTATATATATTGCCTCTGTGTATACAGGGATGTGTTATCTAACAAAGGGTTATACGTGCCATTGTTATCTATAGCACATTGTTAAGCTTACACCTCTCGTACCTGTTACACTCCTACACCTGTTGTCACGTGTGTTTACAGCTAGTTACCATGGTGACACGATATGTTGTTTAACTTTAATGACAAGCGTCTCGTAGTCATCATCATTAACATTATCATCTTCGTCATCATTATAATAATAATACAAATTATTATTATTATTATTATTAATTATTATTAATAATTAGTATTATTATTATTATTATTCATGATATATATTCGCGATTAAAATATTTATATATTTAGTGGATCAACATTTTCAAATAGTTAACATTTCTTGAGGAGTTACAATAATGTAAATATCGTTCTCGAGAACATAACATTAATACTCAAAATTAATCGATACATTTCTTAACTATTCAATATTTATATGTTATAATAAAGTTAAACATACAAGTTATACGTCGAGATTAATATTACAATATCATATATCATATATCATTAAATAAAAAAATACATACATGTATTTATAAATTTTGTTGTTTAAAATATCTAATATTATGAAATAATAAAAATGAGATATTTAAAACATTAACATTACCGTTAAACTATTCACAGTAGATCTCCACCCCAACATTAATACTAGATACTCGGGAGTTCATAATGCTACTATAAATGTAAACCCACCAATATCTACACATATATATTAAATCTCTATTTCTAGCTCTAAGTCTAGATTCAAATTGCATTACAAGTTACTCTTTCAGGTCGCATTATGTAAATCTTAGCCTATCTTCACCGTGTATATCTGATAGTCTTCTTAATTCTCGTTCCACTCTTATTAACTCTTCCTTCAAAAATCTGTATGTCCGCCCTTATTTAGAACCCGCCACATTAAAAACCGGTAGAATTTATTTTCATGCACACAAATCCTCTCTAACCGAGTTGAAATATGTCTTTAATAAATCAACAAATATTTACGAACTTCATCCACTTAAACACCGTGAAAATTCATCTAGTATGTATATTGATTGGAAATGTGACCCGTATATACCAAATGATGAAGAACATTCAATTTGGAGTAAATCACTGGATTCCTATAACGAGGAAAAACAAAAAAAACTGACTAGAAACAGACTTTACTAACCATACAGACTTACTTATTCCTCATATCCGTGCTGCACTTATGAACTCACGCTCTATACGTAACAAGATTCCTATGATTATAGAATTTCTTAATGACTTTAACATTGATATATTAATAACCACAGAGACTTGGCTATCCCATAAATATTGCCCATTACTGTCTTCCCTAAATATAGATCCATACTCTATCTCTCATTTACCGCGATCAGTAGGAATGCGAGGAGGAGGACTTGGCATTTTATACAAGTCATCTCTACATATTTCACCACTAATTGACCACAGACACGTTTATTGTGAAGCTTTTTCTTGCTCGGTAAGCTCACCCCGCTCACGCACCTTTAATATTTCTGTCTTTTATCGTTCACCTAGCTATCCAATCCCCCCATTTCTCGATGAATTTAATAATTTCATCACTCATCCCTATAATTCAAATATTATTTTAGGAGACTTTAATATCCCTACTAACTTACTCTCTCAATATTCTACTAGACTTAACAATATACTCAACTCTTCAAATTACTCGCAGCTTGTCAACTTTCCCACCCATGAATTAGGAAACACACTTGATCTCATTATGCACCCTATTGATTCAAATTTAGTTCATTCGATAAGAGCTGGACCTCTTTTCTCCGATCATTTCGCCCTACTATTTCAAATATCAGTTAATAAGCCTAAACGTCCTACGATTTCTCGCTCTACTCGCCATCTAAATCATATATCAATATCTCAGTTCTTAACTGACTTAAATATGTTGCCTACACATGATGCTCAATCTCTTCATAATTCACTAATCCACACACTTGAAATCCATGCTCCTGTACTTAATAAAACTACTATATTACGCCCTAATACATCATGGTATACTATTGACCTTTATCGTCAAAAACGATGTCTACGCATGCTTGAATCTAAATGGAAAAAAGAAAAATCTTCATCATCACTAACCATATATAAAAATTTGAAAAATAAACATCGTATCGATCTCATTAACGCTAAAGCTATGTTTACTCATGACAAGTTTATTTCTATGCAACATGATAGCAAGTCACTTTTTAAATTAGCAAATAGCATACTTGGTAGAAGACAAAAATCGCCATATCCTGACTTTACTAATGATGAATTACCCAATTTATTTGATTCATTTTTCAATGATAAAATCACCAATATTATTTCATCATTACCCAAACCTATATCTATAGCTCTATCGTTCTCTACAACTAATACACTAACTTCCTTTTTTCTACCTTCTAATGATCAACTAATTTGTTTACTTAAAAATTATCGCAGCTCTTCTTCTCTTGATCCAATTCCTTTAAAATTACTAAATGATATTGCTCCTTATATAATATCAAATATAGCTCATATCATCCATGAATCACTTATTTCTGGTACTGTCCCCCTCATTTTCAAACATTCTCTTATCACTCCTATCATTAAAAAACCTTCTCTTGACCACTCATCCTTTAATAATTATAGACCTATTTCCAATCTTTCAATACTTTCTAAAACCTTAGAAAGAGTCGTTTCAAAACAACTATCTTCTTTCCTGACTACTAATAATATACTTTGTACTTTCCAAAGTGCTTATGTACCGAACAAATCTACTGAAACAGCAATAACCAGGGTAACAACAAATATATTATGTGACCTTAATAATACATATGGAACAATTCTTGTTCTACTTGATCTTAGCGCAGCATTTGATACAATTGACCATAGTCTTCTCATATCACGTTTGGCTAATATTGGTATCACCGGTATTGCACTTAAATGGTTTACGTCATACATTTCTGATCGTACTTCTTCTATTCTTATCAATGGGCACATATCATCTCCTAGAAATATTTCTTACGGAGTCCCCCAAGGCTCTGTATTAGGACCGATTCTTTTTAATATTTATCTACTTCCTATTTTTGATATAATTTCTAAATTTCCCCTTATATCAGTCCACTCCTACGCTGATGATATACAACTTAACGTAAAATGCACTTCTGATATCAATTTTGCTCCCAATCTTATGTCTAACTGTATTAAATCTATACATACTTGGCTTTAAAATAACTCTCTATCACTGAATCACAATAAAACAGAAACTATATTTCTTCACCTCCCTTCTCCCAGACGCCCATTAACAGTCCCACCATTTATCATGGTTAACAATCATAATATCTTATATTCTGATAATGTTAAATATCTTGGTGTTTATTTCGATAGTTCTTTATCTTTTCATCACCATATCTCAAATCTTCTTCGATCTATAAACTTTCATCTTCACTCTGTCCGTCTTATCCGTAACTCCATCTCCCTTTACATAGAATGCATTGGATACCAATAAAATTTAGAATAATTTTTAAAGTTCTTCTATTAACTCATAACTCTCTTCACCACAACCGACCTGAATATCTATCTTCCTTAATCTCTATTCCTACTCACACTATCTCTCTCCGTTCAACTACTTCTTACCTTCTAAATCTACCCTCTAAGCTTAATCTTCATACCACTAATATTCGTGCATGGCACATATCGACCCCTTATCTATGGAATAAACTACCACATAATCTACGCTCCACTCAATCCACCACCTCTTTTAAATCTCTATTAAAAACATATCTATTTACTATTGCATTTCCCTGATCATTTTTTTTATCACTATTTATCAATATCTACAATTTTATTTACAATTTATATTAATGTTGAGTACCTTCTGTATTCCTATTTATATTATTATTAGTTTATTATTTTCGTTTATGTTCCGTTTTATTGTTTTTTGTTTTTACTTTAGACGCTTGATTGCTATGGCACAAAGAGTCTTTAAAATAAATTGAATTGAATTGAATATATATTGTAAAGTAACACATTTCGTAACTACTAGATTATTAATTAATACTTTTAATATGTCGTCACTGAAATCAGTATACGGATTTCTAGTAGTATATATACTAGATATTATGATCTTGAAATATTATTACATTTAGTTTAATACCTTTTTAACATCATTCGCTGCCGTTAAACTATCATCAATTTCTTAATAATTATAAGTATTAACAATATGTGGGAGTCGTGTTACAGTATATATATATATATATATATATATATATATATATATATATCCTTACGTGTACATATATGTATATATAAATAATTATAATTACATTTTTGTTATTTAAAAATATTATGTATATGCGTGTATAAAATATACACATACAGGTATACGGGTATAGGGAATACTTAGTACGTATGCTAATTCTAATATATATATATATATATATATATCTTAATAATAAAAATAACATAAAACAAATAACACCCATATTTTAAACAACAATAAATTATAAATTCATATAAATCCCGTCTTAGTAATTTAAATGTAATAATACCTATTCTTAACATGTATTATCACTAATACTAATAACGTACTGCAACGATCATAAGGTGTAACGGAACAAGGAAGAGATTCATACTGAATCACGTGTGCATATTCCGCAACAAAATATACAGACACGGAGACCGGCTTAACATCGACATGTGTACAACGTGTAAATGTGAGGTTTGTAGCTGGCTTATAACACTATTGTACAAGTAACTTATACATTATCTTATAGTCATTAATATATACTATTTGAACATGTAGTGATACCCATTAGTATATTCTATATTAAACTAGAGTAAACCGTATATGGTATAAGTATAATTAAATAAATTACAAAATTAAAACAATAATCGTTCAATATTCGTTAATCAATCTAATCGTGACTAAACCGCGCCACGCCCCTCGTTACGCCCTCGTCACGCCCCTTATCGACCACGCCTCTCACAGGATGCTACGATGAAGTGCGACAGGCAGGTGTGTCCTATACTGAGGTGTGGTAGAGCTGAAGATGTATTGCACGACCCTCGCACTCAGTGCTGTCCCGTGTGTAGGTATCCGGTGAACGTAGACTGTCAATACGATAACGACGATTACAAGGTCATCTCTCGGTAGAGGTCATTGATGAGTCATCTCTCGGCCGGCTATGATTAGCGATAAGATAGCTTACATGCGAATAGTTACTATATTACACTATATTAAATGATCGCAAGAATAGCTACATTAATAATATCGTGACTATTCTATAGAATATATTCAATGTATACATTAATTAAAATTAGGAAAGCATATATATTGTTTTATCGTTTTTTATATTGTTCCTATTTCCATTATTGAATATTCATATAATTATATATATATATATATGTATATATACATATATATATATATATATATATATATATGTATATATTATAACTGCCTGTGTGGCTCAGTGGCTAAGGCGTCAGACACACAAGCAGTAGGACACGGGTTCGACCCTCGTCCGGACCATTAATTAATTTTATAAAATGGGTCTTAAAATATTATTTAGAAGTGATCTTATATAATTGTGTATAAATAAATGATCGGCTCTCGTTAAAACCATGGATGCCTTAACATATATGGCTCTAATGTCCCTTCGAAGCCGCTCTCATATGAGAGCGGCTTCGAAGGGACATTAGAGCCATATATGGTTATAAGTGAAAACTTCATCTAAGTTCCTGGATGGGATGAAAGGACTCCACCAAATAAAAAATAAATAAAAAAAAAAAATAATATATATATATATATATATATATATATATATATATATATATACATATTTAATTTGTGTACACAATGAAGACTATATATTAGTAACCTAAATATAGTGCTAGTTATCTCCCGAAGTAACCTATTATAACTCGTGGTATCTATTGATGTTTTAGCACGGACAGGTGTGGAAGGGCAGACAATGCACCGACTGTCACTGCAATAATGGAACTACGGCTTGTCACGTGGAACAATGTCCTCGGCAAACATGTCCTCCGGTTTGAAAACTATAAGTTAATATTGTTTTAAATCTATGCCTCATTAATATTCATTTTAATATTCAACAAAAAAAATATTGATATTCTCATATTAATGATATTACAATATATTATTATAAATAACAATTCTATCTGTTACATACAATAATAATATAGGTATATATAACTATATTACTATTTTATGTAACAGATAGAATTTTTATTTATAATATTTATTCATAATATACCTATAGGTATCATAATATTATTAACTATATTTTTATTATTATAATAAATATATTTATATATATATACTATATATATAATATAGTATTAATATATTATGTATTTTATAATTAGATTATATGTATATATGCTTATATATATATTTTTGTTATTCTGTATTATACTTTATATTAATATACACACACATATATATATATATATATATATATATATATACTATAGTATACTATATATAGTATACTATATACTACTATATATATTTAATATATTATTTAATAATGGTTTTTTCAATTAATAATTTAATAATTATAATATATACTATAGAATATACCAGATTGCATTGAACCTACAGGTAACACATAATGTTTAAACGAAGGAATTCACATTAGTATTATATAACATGTTAACTATATATTAACTGTATATTAAATATAGACTTAACAAAGAGAATATTGCAATACATCATGTTAACATACTCATGCGAATACATTACAACATTGATAATTTATTGTATAAACAATTCTTGACCAAGTAGAACATTTAAATATTAAACTTCGTTATGCACTATAGTGCATATATTATAATACCTATAACTATACATATATATGCAGGCCGACTAATATACATATCATATATATACCTATATATATAATTATATACTTATTGTAGGATATTACATAAAAAAAACATATATATATATATATATATATATCTAAATATCTTACTATGTATTTTATATATATATATATATATATACATATATATTTATATATTTATATATATATAATATTTTATATATGAAAATAATATAATACGAATAATAATTATTTATTAACAATTTTTTGTTTATAATAAATAAAATGTTATAATATTAGTTACCTTACGTGTGTCTTAAGTTACGATGTTTATAGCGTCATATTACAATGATTGATATGCCTATACCTCCCATACCTTCACCATCACATAAGTCCACACCTTACAAGGTGCTACAGAAAACTATTTATTATTTCGGCTTTTTTATTTTCTTTATGATTTTTTTTCTTGGGCCCATTTAATTATATTTCTTTTTTGTATTATCTCTATTGTTCTATAGAACAAAGTATACCCAAGAAAGCCTACTTTAATTTATTTTATATTTTTTTAATATAATATTAATATAATCCTTGTATTTTATAAGTCCATAATATAATATACTAATATATAAATATATAATGTATATAATGTATTAATATTGTGTTTATATATACAAGTATATACACTTTATATATTTATACAAATAGTTCAGATTTGGATTTGGATTTAAATTTATAAATTCAATTAAATATATATATTTGAATATATATATATATATATATATATATATATATATATATATATATATATATTAATGTATCAATATTTTTTATATATATACAAATAGTTTTTGAGTTGGATTTAAATTTGTGAATTTAGTTGAAAATAATTGAATTAATTAATATATTTGTATATATATATATTATTTACAGTAACTAATACGTTGAAAAGGTTTTTGAGTCATACATGAAGTCATCGAGTATATTAACTAATATATATTTTCAATTTGAAAAATAAAACTTTTTGTTAGAAAATATTAAATAGCTTATGTATGGTTGTTGTGTAATATATTAAACCTTATATTAACATTAATATATATATATATATATATATATATATCCTATAGGATAAAACACATTTTATTATATAACAAGCTTATATTTTACATGTATTTTACATGAATTCCTTCAAATATGTTAACAATATCTGTGTATAATACATAAATATACTATAGTATACTTAGTATATATATATACTATAAACATTAAAATATAATCAAATCGATAATTTTAAATTTGTCGAAAACGATAATGTTTATATAATATTTATAAATTATAATATATTAACTATTATAAAGATAATTATTAATATTTGATTAACATTGAGAAATATACTAAATATAAATAATATATAATTTTTTAATAATTATCGTTTACAAAATTATAAATTATTTAATTGTGTATATATATAAATTAATGTATATATATATATATATATATATATATATATATATATATATATATATATATGATATATAACTCCGTATTTTAATTGATGTATTGTAATGTTTGTCATATATTAATAATAATATTAATAATCTGATAATCTTAATAATGAACTAATATAATGCGCACGTACCACACGCACACACACACGCTCACACGCACACACACCCGCACACAGAATCAACAATTGAGATCACGTGGGAGATGTTGCCCGCGGTGCGAGGACGGTTAGATATTACGCAATCATTACGCATAACATTCGTAATGACGTCATCCCTCTCTGATCACACAGTGGCCGCTACTTGCGTAACGTTCGCTCACAAGAATTACGTCACCTTCGATAACAGCATGTACAGTTTCGAGGTATACCTTATATAATATATTCACCTTCACGGATTGAAATCATAATATATATTAATTTAATATATATATATATCAAGATTTTAATTTAATTATATTAATAAATCATTGATTTCAAAACGAGAATTTTCATTGATTTTATATTACAAAAATAATCTTGGACCATAATATAGTCAATAATTCAATAAGACAATTATTCAAGCGTAACATAACAACTTCCAAATATATGCATAAGTATACTTCATATCCTTGGTATATATATATATATATATATATACAATATTTAACCAGTTTAAACCTACTATTACCATCACTTGGAAATCTGCGGATTTAACCTAAGCGTTGACAGATATATCTCGCATTATAGCATATATGGTATATATGGTATACTTACTTATATTATAGGGGAGATGCGATTATATACTGGCGAAAACCTGCGGAATACCACCCAAGGGAAGAGGTTCGACCTTCACGGTAGGTGTCACGTATAGAGGTCACGTTATATGACGTAATCGCCACTAACATTGATGTCGTGCATAGGTGAAACTGAGGAACCGCAAAGTTAAAGGAAAAGTGAAAACTAAATCCATCTTCATTCGAGTAGGAAACTATAGAATAATGTTCTTAAAGAAAGCACGTCTATCTATAAATAGGTTAATAGGTTAATCATTATTCAATATATATATATATATATATCCGATATATATATATATATCCGATATATATATATCCGATATATATATATATATATATATTCGATATATATATTATACACTTAAATTCCGAAATAGTAATTATATGATATCCTACCTAGCTAACATCCTATGAAATTGCATTAGCTAATATCTTGATTAGCTTAAATATAGTTCAACATATATTACCTATTCTGGAATCTACAGTATATCTATACATGTATATATATATATACATATTGATATATATACATATACATATATAGGGGAAAGTAACCGAATACGGACACTCTCGGTATCTCAGAAACCATAAATCCTACAAAAAAAATTGTAATGAATAAAATATTCATAATTATATAAATAGTCTAACACAGTATTTTTAATTTTTAATTATACAAAATATTGCTGATATATCAAATAAACTGATTTTTGTTTACGTTTTTATATTTATGAAAAATAATGTCAATTTAAAACCTTATCAAGCATATACAAATGTATCGATATAAACATAACAATATATTATTAATAAATAAAGCATTCTAAACATTATATGCATAATTGCTATATTTGTTATCAAATATTAATTAAGTTATAAGCTTAATATCTAGAGGTCATATACGGACATCCCTAATACGGACACTCTAGATTTCTTAATATGGACACCCTATAACCAATCAGCGCGCAGCGTGTGAACTATTCTGATTTTCATAAAAATCGCGTGCGTTATAATATTAATACCACCAATGAAGCAAAATCTAAAAATGTTATTATTTAATTACTTAAATTATATTATTAATTAAAAAAATAATAAAAATAAATAAATTATTAACTAATTAAATTATATTAAATTATTCATGACATTAATTATAAATAATGTAATTGTAATTTATCTGATTGGTTCATCAATAATATATGGTTTATCTAGTGGTATATATGGTATCCGTTTTATTTATGTATTAATATTATTTATCCGTTTTATTACACAGGGTTTCCGTATTCGAACATAGGTACCGAATACGGACACCCCCGTTATCTATGGAATTAAAAGATTAAATACAATTTTAAAATCACAATAATATCTATAATCATATAATATTAATATATTGTAATTTTTGATTACAAATAATGAGTCATCAAATGTTAAGACCATTTATTGTTAAAGTGTCCGTATTAGGTTACTTTCTCCTATATACACATACGTGTGTGTTTATGTGTATACAAGTCATTGGTATTTGTATATATTTGTGTATATATCCTGTGTATATATCCTATATACAATGTATTAATGAGTAGATATAAATAAAATAAATATGTTAAAACTTCACATTTCTCAATACAGAAAAAAGATAACTAGATTTCCGCACAAGAATCGTTACCTGGTGATCAATAGGAAGCACGGCAGTTTATATTTGACCTCTAAATACGGCTTCGTAATCATGTGGAACGGAGAGTCTTTTATAGAAATTAAAATAAGCTCAACTTATAAAAACTATGTATGCGGATTATGTGGTTTATATGACTAAATATCTTATATGTCTATATATATATAACTACAGTATACTGTAGTATACTTCTATAGAATCCTGATTATCTAACATTCCGAGGACCATCACATATAGTTAGCTATGGTATAACGAACAGTCTTAGTTATGTTGTGATCAATACAAATACCCAAACAAGTTATTCTGGAATAGAAATGTGGTCCTAGACTGTATCCACGAGTTACCGCTAAAGCATGTATTTATTTTATTTAAAAAATCTGTTTATCTAATGAGGTTAATTTAAAATTCAATATTATAAAATTTTTAAATTATGTCATGACATTAGACATATATAGATAATCATTATAATGATATATTAATTGTATATGAATTATGTTAAAATTAAAAATTATTAATAATTAATACACAACGATTGTTAGCTGAAATACGTAGTACCTATACTGTATATGTGTATGTATGGATGCTTGGGCATGTAGATAATGTGCATACATGTTGTATGTAGGCAAAAGTAAGCTAATACGGACACTTTAACAATTAATGGTCTTAGCATTTTATGACTCAATATTTGTATTCAAAAATTACAATATATTTATATTATATGATTGTGATTTTAAAATTGTATTTAATTTTTTTATTCAATAGATAACTGGGGTGTCAGTATTCGGTACCCATATCCGAATACGGACACCCCGATACATTAAAATTACATTATTTATAATTAATTATATGAATAATTTAATATAATTTAATTAGTAATAAATTAATTTATTTTTATTATTTTTTTAATTAATAATACAAG
The DNA here is from genome assembly GCA_964019155.1 of Osedax fenrisi. Taxonomy (NCBI): domain Eukaryota; kingdom Metazoa; phylum Annelida; class Polychaeta; order Sabellida; family Siboglinidae; genus Osedax; species Osedax fenrisi. The sequence continues at coordinate 63,235,424 of OZ025239.1, read as the reverse complement.
TTAAGTATCTAAATATTAACATTTTTAAATTTAATTATATTGATGGTATTAATATTATAACGCACGCGATTTTTATGAGTATTAGAATAGTCTACACGCTGTGCGCTGATTGGTTATAGGGTGTCCGTATTAATACACCTAGAGTGTCCGTAATAGGGATTTATATAACCACTAGATATATGCTTATAGATAAAAGCAGTTTATTGGATATATCAGAACTATTTTGAATAATTGAAAAATAAAAAAACTTATTTAGGCTATTTATATGATTATTAATATGTTATTCATTAAACATTTTTTTTGTAGGATTTATTGTTTCTGATATACCGAAAGTGTCCGTATTCAGTTACTTTCCCCTATAAGGGTAGGGGTATATATAGTAGTGTATGGTTATGTCTACATAAAGATACACTATACTATATATAGCACAACACACATACGTAGGTAGTTATAACAACAATGCAGCCGATGATTACATAGGAAGATACGCAACCCCTTACTTAGACGCCAAGGATATGGCTAATAGCTGGCAAGTTCCCAGTAAATCATGCAAACCACGGAATGTCAAGGTTTGTTAACTTATAACTTAAATACACACACACCTACACATACACATACGTATACACATACACACATATATCCTCTCTTTATATTTATCGTATTACTTTCCCTACTTTTTTATCTGAGATATTAACCTTACAAAATTCTGTTAAATCTACTTTCTGTATTGACTTATCCTTCTTTTAGATTTAAAAATCTTCACATTTCATTATTAACTAACTGCTATCTATCTTCTCTTTAACATGTGGTATCTTTCCGGCATATTTTAAACTATATTATATAAAACCCATTATTAAAAAGAATATTATTGAGTCATCCATATTAACCAAGTTTGAACCCATATCTTAACTTAATTACGAGAAGGATTCTCGAAAGTATTATTTATAAACAAACGTTCAGTTACTAGTCCTTTAATAAGATCCTTGAATCACATCAAGGTCATCTCACCGTTATGACCTACTTAACACTATAGATGTTAATCGATTAATACCAAGGGTTCCTTTAGACCTATCAACGGTTCCTTTAGACCTTCCAAGGGTTCCTTAAGACCTACTAAGGGTCCCTTCAGATATATCAAGGGTTCCTTCAGACCTATCAAAGGTTCCTTCAGACCTATAAAGGGCTCATTTAGACCTACCAAGGGTTCCTTCAGACCTATCGTCTACTTTTCATACTATTGATCATGATATCTTATAACATAGATTACATTATCTAGTTATTTGTATATTAAACTCAAATATTTAATAGTGGATCATAGTGCAATAAATTAAAACCTTGCAAACATAAAATAAAAGCTTCAGAATATTGCATAAGCAGTCAGAATGGTGTTGGTTTATTGGTATTGTTTCTCTGTACAAAGTAAGGAGTGCAACACCATGGTGTTCTTCACCTGCTTAAAAATTAAAACCTTGCAAACATAAAATAAAAGCTTCAGAATATTGCATAAGCAGTCAGAATGGTGTTGGTTTATTGGTATTGTTTCTCTGTACAAAGTAAGGAGTGCAACACCATGGTGTTCTTCACCTGCTTACTTGTGCAGTTCCCGAGGGATCGGTGATTGGTAAATACTTTGTAATATGAAAAGTCTTCTACTCTCTAACTAATCTATCACTTCAAGATATCTCTTAACATCACTACATTAACACATGTATTCTAATAATACTCATCCCTATGTTAACACATGTATTCTGATAACATGCACTCATCCCTATATTACACTGACCATTAACTCCATCTATGGTTCTAATGCATCCCTGTAAAAGTGTGTACGACATAATATATTTTGGCTGTTTAATAATTGCCACCTGTTAAACACTGAACAAAATGCTTAAGCCGTTGATAATTATCAATATTTCACATTCTCGATCAGAATTTAATTTTCTTTCTTAAAATAAATTTTAAAATCACCCTTATCCTTTTATAAAAAGCTTGGAATATACTTATATTCAACAGCTATCTTAATCAGGATAAAAATATACCAAATACATGTAAATTATCTAATTTATATATATATATATATATATATATAAAATCAGTGTACCTACCTATATATTTATCATTAACTATGTTATAAAAAATAATATATATTTATATAGTTATATAGATAAAATAACATATAAGTTATATAATTTTAATAATAAGTTATATTATAAGATAATTAATATATTTCAATATATTTAAATAGGTAAATATTATATATGTAGGATATAGTAGGTATATAGAATATACTGTATACCAATGTATACATATATAATATATTCATTTTAGTCTAGAAAAAATGAATGTAATAGGAAAAAACGAAAAGAAACGAAAGAAATATGTAAGATATTGAAAAAAGGAAAGGAATTTGATGAATGTAGAAATAAAATGAATATGATTTCACATTACAGGTAAGCGTAGTGCTATGTGTAAACTATACGTAGAAGTATAACTAATCATATTTAGTATATGGTTATCTATATGATAATGCATATGATTAATATACAGTGGTTAATTATAGGTATATATAATTATATTTTAATTATATATGTATTAATATCAAATTATCATGGTATACAATGATAAGTTAATAGATAGCATAGTAAATACGGTAATTGTCTCTATAAGGAGCAATTATTCATGAAACTATCATGGCAACACGGATATCTGATCAATTATATATATATATATGCATATATGTTAAAAATAAATAAATATATATATGTATACGTGATATTGAATGCTGATGACATAGATCATGTCTACGAAGAGTGTGCAGATGTACCGCTACAGAGAAGAACTGTGTCTGTAAGATGCTATCTAGGGTGGATAAGCTGTGCAAAGATAGGAAAACTCCAGCGTTACCATGGAAACATAAATACGACTGCAAATCTAATACGTTACGTTAGTAGGCCATAGTTCACACCCATATACTACACTGCAGTACAGGCCTCCCATAGTCGTAGAGCTGTCAATACATACCTCCGACACGTGTACTGTAATTGTTATATTAATACTTGTTTGTATTGTTTTAAACAGATGTTTTAAAGAGAGATTATAAAAGTTAATAAGTTACTTCTATATAATATGATATATATATATAATATATAGTATACTATATATTATATATATATATATATATATATATATATATATATATATATATATATATATATATATATATACACTATATACCTATAAGTATGTGTAATTATAAAAGATGATTCATGATATCCTAAGACTTAACGCCTCTTTAGCCATACCATTACCACGAGGACATACCTGTCACCCTATTCTGTATACTGATATATAGGCACATTATTTAATGAACATTGTCATCATCTTATTAGTAGAATATTTGCTAATCATTCTAATAAATGAAATATTTAATATAATTAAGTAGATTTATATTACTGCATACACGTATATATATATAGAGAGAATCGAAAATAATTATTTATTTAAACATCAGCAGTTAATAAAAAATGTGGTATATATTGGTGAAGAGACAACAAGTATAACAAATAATTAATTAATTTGAATATTATATCTTTTTCAGCATATATTTGTACATAAAAGTGTACTTATCTTAATAATCAACGAATCGAATAATCGACTAATATCTAAACAACGATTACAGTATGGAAGAAGAAGACGGGGAGGAGGAAGAGGCGTTGCCACAAGTGGGAAAAGTGGTCGGAATGCGCGCCCGTCTGTCAGCGGACGTGTCGTAGTAAAGTAGGCGGGGCTAGCGGTGGAGGAGGCGGGGCTAGCGGAGGAGGAGGAGGTATAAGAGCGTTGCAGTGTTTGAACACAAAGGAGGACGGTTGCCAACAGGCCTGCGTATGTAGAGCGGGCAGGGTGCGGCATAATAGAAAATGTATACGCCCACGTAGGTGTAAACACGCCCTTAAAAGGGGCGGGGCTTAATGCATGCGATCCACATGAGATACTCTAAATACACACACACACACACATATATATATATTTATATCGATTAATAGCTCTTACTTTATTATTACGCATATATAAATGTGTGTTATTTTACATTAAGTTGTATATCTTATATACGCTTATATAATTCAGGATATCATGTAATTGTAATAGTTCACTGCTATATCTCGTAGTGAAACAGTATATTCAATTCTAATATATTCAACATTTAAATATAAAATAAGTAATACTAAACCATTATTTGCGCTTATTTTTATACATTTTATACTACGATTATTTAAATTATTCTATTCTATTTTTATTCAATTACAAATTATTTATTATACATTTAAGTATTATCCCTTATTATTGATGGGAGTTGTTGTTATTTATAAGTATGTAATGATCTTGTTAATTATTCAAATATTTGTTTATTGTTTTAATAATTTAATTAAACTAAAATTTATATATTAAAATGATAAAATAATATATATATATATATATATATAAATATTATCACTTAATATTATTAATTAATTATGTATAAATAATTAAAATATGTTAATCTACTATAAAATATTGTTATTTAGAAAATAATATATATATGTATTTTATACTAACTATTTTTATATATTTTATAATTTTTAAAGAGAAATAAATTTTAATAATAAATGTTTTTTTTATATATATTACACATATATGTAACCATATAGTTAATTAATTATCTATCATAAATATAAATCTATTTATTATAATCTTAAATCAATAAAATATTATTAAATATTTAAATAACTTGTTGCAAGTAATAATATAAATAATTAAATAGCATTGTTATATGAAATAATAACATTTAACACACCTACAAATTATTATTATAAAGATATCACTGCAATATGATTAAGTGGGCATGATTACGGAAGGGTACATCATCATGTGTAGACAAGCGTACACATTATAGAACTTACTACTTAACTCTGCAATGATAACATAATGGTGGGCAGAGTAATAGCTCTATGTAGAGTTCATACAAATGAGACATTTTGAGAAGTTAAGCTTTAAATGTAATAAATATTTCTATAGAATTTAATTCTAAAAAATTAATAATATATATTATAATTATAACTATATAACTATAGTTATATAATTAGGTAATACCACATTTATTATTATTTTTTATAATAGGAGTAATAAAACTTAATTTGTACTTATTTTGTATACATTAAATAATAGATAAATAGAGTTCTATATGTTAATATGTTAATATTGATATTCGATTCGAAAATTTCCTATAGGAAATTTTTTATTAAAAATTTAATTTGTGAAAATATGATTGTTCCATGAAAGAGAATCAAGGTAGAGTTGAATATATATGATATAAGAGTGATGTGTTGATATCACGGAATGACGTGAGGAGCTTGAGCATTGTGGTTTACAGAAAGCTAATGAAATGTCTAATATGATGAAGGTATCACAAGAAATCACATGTATCATCATCGTCATCATCGTCATCATCATAACCACTACTACCACAACCATCACTACCACTACAATTACACAAGGGCTATATTTCATTAAAGAAACACAAAACTCATACAAAAAAGCTTTATTTATTAATAGAAATGCATCTAAAGGTGATACATTTCATAGGAATCATATTATCATGTTATTATTCTATGTTCTGTGGACATAGCGAGGTAGGAGGCGTCCTACGTTAATACTCTCTCACGAAGCATGGGGAATGGGGCCCCTATTTCTTAGCCGTGAGATTCTTGCGAAGTTTCACGCATCTCTCTGCCATTGACTTGTGTCCATTCTTCATGCATCTGGCTCCTATCTTCATGAGCTCATCCTCACGCTTTCTCTCGTACGCTAGTTCTATAGCCTCATCCGTTTTACTGCCGAATATCAATATTAACATATATATATATATATTAGTATGTATGTGCATGTGTGTATACATGTGTGGGTGTGTATATGTATACCCATGTATGTATGTGCATGTGTGTGTATGTGTGTGTTTGTGACTACATAAACATAATCTAATCTATGGTTCGCATATAGAAGATGTCACTATTTAGGAACAACAGATGGATTTCTAATGTATCAGTATTAAGTTCAGTGTCAAGATTAAGAATAAAATAGATTTAATTCACTTCATGGAATAATATTTAAAAATACATCGATGATATAATCAGTTTGGGTGCGCATAGAAATAGGCGTACTTCGGAGCGATGCTAACCCCATTAACATCAACAACTTCACTTTGTTATCCGGAGAAACTCGGCCGATGTATTTCTCAGCTTCTCGTAGATTTCCGTGTTCAACGCACAGCTCCACGAATGGCTGAGTAAATATGGGAATGTAGTGTAGGGCTTAGTGATGTATGCATTTAGTGAGCCTTAGCGATGTTGTATCTAATGATGCACGTAATGATGCCTGTAACATGTTGCATCGTGTTAGCGCTTACTAAGTTTCTACGCAATATCAAGTAATCAATAATCAATAATAAATGATATATTATTGATATACGTATCTACCGTATTATTCTATAGGTATTGAGATCATTAGAGTGAATTAATTTTATTTAATTAAAAATAAATTCACTTTGGTTGAACAGATTGCTTCAGACTTATAGATACAGAGTTTGATACACAGTGTAATGGCTAATGTTATTAGCTTGGTTCAAAGATTTAGTATAAATATATATATTATATTATATTCTGATATATTAGCTAAAATATTATATATCTATAAATGTGGAATTGTTACTCGACCTAGCCTGATATTCTACACATTCTGGTTTGCACTCTAGTTATACATACACTCAGTGATCTGATGCTTATAACACCGATAGTAAGATGAAAACCTCGTAACCAATCGGGGACTTCTTACTCTTCGTGAATTTCTCCAATTCGGTGAAATCTGAGATTTCGCAAAGTGCCGTGCATTTCAACCACCAGAATCTGAAATGAAAGCTTATTGGTAACATAGAAGATGCTTATATAGGGGTGAAACACGATTATATCAGCCAGTACATTAGCAATGTTATCTACTACTCTATCACACTTTATGTTCAATATATGAACAGAATTTAGCTGACAATGTACCACTAGCTCTGGTATTGTGGTGTCATTATTATTGTTATTGTTATTTGGAGGAGTCCTTTCATCCTATCCCAACTTAAATGAAGTTTTCACTTATAACCATATATGGCTCTAATGTCCCTTCAAAGCCGCTCCAATGTTAAGGCATCCATGGTTTTAACAAGAGCCGATCATTTATGTATACACAATTATATAAGATCACTTTTAAATAATATTTTAAGACTCATTTTATAAAATTGTAATGGTCCGGACGAGGCTCGAACCGAGGTGTCCTACTGCTTGTGTGTCTGACGCCTTAGCCAACTGAGCCACGCAGTCATTGTTTATACATTTGTCATATATTGGTTACGTATTGCTTACTAAGTAGGGTACACTAGTAACCTCCTATCAGGTACTTTGAAGTCCCTTCTAATCTGATCACAATACTTGTTGTGGCCATCTTTTATCAGGGATTTCATGAAGTCATGCAGATTCATGTCCTTATGATGATATGCAAGTTAATACAGTATCAAAAGAGTGTGTCAGTTTGTGCTGTTATCAACAAGACGTCAATATATATACATACATAGGAAATCACTAACTAAATATTCTGCATTTAACTCTGCACTGTATTTCCTTTGTAACTTCCTCAGCTTAAGTTGATCTTCTGTAACCTATGATAGTAGTAGTAGTAGTAGTAGTAGTGGTAGTGGTAGTAGTAGTAGTAGCAGTAGTAGTAGTAGTAGTAGTAGTAGTAGTAGTAGTAGTATTAGTAGTTTTAGTAGTAGTAGTAGTAGTAACCTTGGAATAAAACTCTTTTCTGGCTTTAGAGAAACATTCACGAGAAGATTGAAGGCAAGCTTGTTTATTCTCAAACATCTGAAGTTATAGAAGTGTTTACAATAATATATATATACATAGAATGCATTATATATATACAGAATATAGGTAGCATATTGGTATTAATATTATCTATATTTATATTGAAAATTAATAATTAAATATCCATTCTGAATTTGTGATATAGTGAAGTCAAAGATGAAATACTAAACATGATTATAGTTTATTTATTTATTTAGAATTTATTATATTAAAATATATATATGTATATATATATTAGTGATCTAATTGAGTTAAAATTGAAACATCCAACATTTTTGTTTCGAAACATCTGAAACATCCGCTTCGAAAAACATCAACAAATATGTTTCGTATCATATATAAGTGAATTATTCAAATTCGATTTATCGTACTAGATTGTCAAACTTGTGATTATATTTTTTAAATTGACTTTATATATTATTTATATATATATATATATATATATATATCAACATAATATCAGATTATAGAAATGTTGTAATTTTATCATTCTATTTGTAGTATAAATGATAATATTTAACATAAATATACAATATGATGATAATACCATATGAGGCTCATCTCTCCAACATATTAATTAACAAATAATAAACATAGATGTATATGCAATGTATAAGATGTTTGCTTAAATGAGGCGTTCACACTTGCATATCTATAGATATTAATTACATAAATTAGATATAATTAAACTTTTCAAGTCTATAATAAGGTCGAATCAGTAATATCGTAACTCACGAACCTCCTCCTTGAAACATTCGATGACCTTCAGAAGACCTTGACCTACATAATTATCATCCTGCACGTAGAGGTCGTAGAGGTTATCGAGGTTCTCGCGCCGATGGTACTGCGTAGTAGTGTGGAGATGTATCAGTAGTGTGGTATGTGGTAATGATAACGTGTACACGACAGGTGTGTGAACGGAGTGAAAGTCACGTATGTGAATACTGTAGATGAAATGGGTGCAGGCGAATACAATAGAACTTAGGAACGAAGCCATACTGAAGCTGAGGTCATGATTGTGAATATTCGTGCATATTTGGAATAATATTCGTAGTGTTTTAACAAATATGTTGCCTATTTGTGAGAATATTTCTAATATAGCATCTTAAGCAGTCTTTATAGTGCTAACTATGCAATTATCAATGGACTGTTATAGGACTCTTCCATTAGAAAGTATGTAAGCCATACCTCGATACACAGCCCATACTACATCTCAGTCTGAGTGATATTCTCAGTCTGACAATGTCAGCCGTGCTAAGGTTTAACGTAGTCTGTGTGCATGCGCCTTATAGTGTTTCTAATTTAAAGTCTGATATCACAATAATCTTAATTCAAAACTAATACAATTCGTACAAATTATAGAATTTAACCTATATCTTCGTGCGCTTAATATTTAATAATCACTAGGGGTCACTGAGCGATAGGGATCATGTGAGTACCTGTAGATAGAGGGCGTGCGCCGTGGGGGATTGTCTGATAGCCATGAGGAAGTCACTGGCCGATAGTGTGTCCTTGAGGTGTAGCAGAACCGTGTAAACTGTGCACAAATGTATGAGATTGTTAATGTTACTGACACGAGTTGAACACAAGTATTGACACGAGTTGAACACACGTATGATATACTATAAACTTGTGTTGAACACATCGATTATGCGTAGTAAGGTTGAAGTAGTGAACACCTAGTGGTGACCTACTGACCTAGATCTGTGTCCCCGTACACAATAGACTTATTGAGGGCTCGTTCATCTAGTCTCATCTTCATCAACAGAGGAACCTGTTCACTAGCTCTGGCTTCAAACTCCAACAACTACGACATGATATAGGGGGAGTTAATCATTTGGGAGAGGAGGAGGAGGATGAGGATGAAGAGGAGGAGGTGGAGGTACTAATTCAAATGGGTAATTGGTTGATTTTAAAATTTACTAAATAATTTAATTATCAAACTATGCTAAATTTTCATGCAAGGGTATTTTTATAAGATTGAAATCTTTCATCGATTGTATGCAATAAGTTTAATAGTAATAATAATGCTATTAATCAGTAATTACCAAGTATTTATTCATTTTAAAATTAATAATATTTAATTTAATATGACTAATAAAATATATTCGTAAATCGTCTATTATACGAATTAATAAAAATGTAAAAATACACGATGTCATATCTATATTCGCACACACAAACATTAACGCAGTTAACACTATTGCACACAAGCGCTGGTAACTAACCTGAGTGGCTAGTTTATGTCTACCGGCATCCAGCGCCCTACTGGCTATCTCGGCGTAACTAATGCCTGAGCCGTCTACGTTACACTCCTGAAGCTTGCAGGAGATCTGGTGCGCTGTTTCATCATCGGATACGTTAGTCTCCGATACCTGTCACCACGGGGGCGCGGGCGGGGTGGGTAGGCTTATTAGTGGAGTGTATAGGTCAAGGGTAAGGCACGATACTCTATTTGTCTTGTAATACAGGTTATATACAAATGTATTATTTTAATACATTTTATATACAAATTTATTAATCCTATTTAAATTAATAATTACGTTATTATTATTCACACCAACGTAGCCACTATAGGTATTCGTAAGTTTAATAGTGTATCGCGGAATCTGTATATTCCGTTATGAGGCTATATATGTATGGACAATGTATTCGAATATTAGTGAACTATAAAGTGGTACAGTTAACGAGGATCAGAGGGTAGGATAGAGTTACGAGGAAAGTGGTAAACAAACGCTACTATATAAATAATTAACGTAAGATATGTTGCATAGCTATCAATAGCGTGATATGGGTGTGTCGAATGAGGGCTTCATTATGGCTACATAGGAACATAGTGTAAAGGAACTAAGGAATGGAATAGTAAGTATCCGATAATAGCGGAAACATAGCTTTAATATTGGTGTGTGTGTTATGACTGATTGAAATGGGGTCTGGAGGAAGGGTTATGGAAGATGGGGTGTGGAGGTGTAACAGTACATCGTTATTGAGACAGTGCTAGTAGGGATTCAGTGCTAGAGTTCAGTGATAGATTGTAGTTAAGTAGCAGGTGGGGAACATCTGTTGATAAATAGCTATGGTTTGTTAATGTAGTGCAGCAAATGCAGGTATGGTATGAGGTAGTAGATGGTGATAATGTGTAATACGCAATACATGAAAGGTGTCCGCTGTAATGGAAGTGATTAAGCATTGATGGCAATAAGAGGCTGACACAGAGGCTGATACATAGACTGACACATAGGCTGACACATAGGCTGACACATAGGCTAACACAGAGGTATGTGTATTGATACTAGTGCAATCAATACATGTATAATGTATGCTTATAACACAGTGAGGACTGAGCTCAGAAAACAAAGAGCAACAATAGAATGAGTATGATTCATTAGAAAATATGTACAAAGAATGAGACGTAATTGTTATCTATCGGGAAATATTTGAGAATGTAATTAGTATAATTAGTAGATCTTGAAACTTATGAATTTTTGTTAGAATACATTTTGTAAAAAAAAACAGATAAATAATTTGATGTACAAATGTACTTTTATTTCAATAATACCTATACATTTGTTATGTAATTATCAATAAGTAAATATATGCTATATAAGTATCAATATCTATTAACGTTATATATGATCTGAAAATATGCGTCACTGTATTCATTGTGAATTCATCTCAAAATAATAAATTCATAGTATAAAGATTAATTTTCATTGTCATTGTGAATTCATCTCAAAATAATAAATTCATAGTTTAAAGATAAAACTAAAAGGAATTCAATGTGTTACAGTATATTGCATAACTAATTCATCTATTATATATATATAATGTATATATATATATTCACGTTTTCAAATAATCATAATATGTATCATATCAGTAAATAAATGATTGCAGCACTAGCTACGAGTGAAGAGCGTAAAATCTAAGCAGTGATGACATTGAACGACCTTGTAGTATGCCCAATGAGCGACGATACGATGACGTCCCTCTTGTGGTGACATCTTCAGGTAGTCTGCAATCAGAGTAGCCACTGCGTAATGTTTTCTGTACACGAGCCTGTCCAATAGAACGGGTAGTCCTAGCTTCTCTAATCTTTGTGTGTTAAGTTAACGAAGCAATACCGAGTCGGATGTAAGCTTGTATGGGGCGATATCTACTGCGTTGTACACTATATACACTATATACATACACTAAATGCAGATATTATATACATAAACTATTACTATAATTACAATAAATAAATATAAATATATATATTTATATTACATTTGAATAAGTGATACGCAAATAATATATTAGGAAACCAAATTAGAATATATCTCTCAGAATATAGTATTATATAATATATTGAAATCAAGAATTCATGAACGAGTATACTGCTTATGAAAAAAATCTATTATATAAAGGGGTAATTGTCTCGATAAGCAACACTACTTCTATAATTACCCTGGCATTGCCTAAATCTGATAATAATAATAATAATAATATAGAATATATGTTAACTTACTACGAGCTAACGCCTACTACACCCATACAACACACTAACACCACACGCTGGCTAGCACACACACACACACACACACACACACATAGATGATAGTTGAAGGTAAGGATACTGGCAGTAGGTGAGGGGTAGTCCGTACGTCCTGATCGCATTCAGTACCCGTGTCAGCTGACACATGTTCACAAACACATCGGGAGAATAGTTCGACAGGAAACACTTGCCGAAACTAGCGGCCTGTTAGGGCAAACGCTAGTATTATATTCACTATCTTTCATATATATATATATATGTATATAAATATTCCTAACGTGATTTCAATAGATAATTATTATATTATTAAATAAATATCTATAAAATAGTATTGTGATTGAAGCCATTGAAAGCATCGGTATCCATATTAAATCAGTACAACATATGTTATTATTGGTATTGCTTTAAATATGTGGGTATCGTTATCGGTTAAACAGTTTTTGCCATCTTATACATGTACCATTATACATGTACCCTTATACATGTACCCTTATACATGTACCATTATACATGTACCCTTATACATGTACTGGTACAGTCTATTTGTTCTCACTTCAAAAAAGGTTATTCATTTGACACTTGTGTGTATAGATTATTTAGATTACCAGAGATACTCTACAGGCATATGTAATGTAATGCGTTAATAAGAGGTTACAATACAGATATAAAATAATTCAGTTCGAAAATAGTTTTATAATATTGTGTAATAGATCAAGTATTTATAATTTCGATTATATATTTTGACTATATATTAGCTTAAATAAAGAAATGATTAAAGGTTAAGATCATTAAAGCTTAAGATCATAAGTTTGTTAAGAATCAGTACAAGTTCTAAGAAAATCAAAAAATTGAGTTAAAGTTTGGGTTCAATAGTCCTTAGTATCAGTTCAAAGTTCATAGGTTCAATGACAACACTACTATATATTATTGTTATTTTGGTGGTGTGCTTTCATCCCATCCAGGAACTTAGATGAAGTTTTCACTTATAATCATATAGCTCTAATGCCCCTTCGAAGCCACTCTCATGTTATTCATGAATTTAACGAGAGCCGATCTTTTATATATAAACAATTACATAAGATTAATATAATTCGCAGACCTATTTTATTGCTGCGGACGGAGCGTGAACTCGTGTCCTACAACCCGCTCAAGCTAAGAGATACGTACACATGATAAACAGGTACAAACCCTAAGATATGACTTCTGTCTGGACGGCAGTAACTCAGAGCCCGCTGCCTCAATACACATCGGTACGGCACTGTCAGCCAGACTATTCTGACCCACTGTTCTCATGTATTCATCAGCTTTCTCGCTTCCTTTCTGATACACGTGGGTGTGGGCGTGTGTGCGTGTATGTGTGTGTATGTATGTTTGTATAAGTTATTGTTATTGGTATTTTACATTTAGTCGAATACTTTCATCCTATCCAGGAATTTACATAAAGTTTAACTTATAACCACATGGCTATAATATCATTACTAGGCTACTCTTGTGTGGGTAAGGTGTACATGGTTTTAATGAGAGCCGATCAATTCTCTATACAATTATATTAAGATCATATCTATATATCTATTTTAATGGACAGGGCTTGCACCCAAGTATTAATGCCTGTGTGTATAATGCCTTAGCCTGCTGCATTAAGTATTTCTAATGATATCCTCATTTTACTAATTGTATATAACTTTATTGATTATTGATTTACTTACAACATTTCTTTAATTGTTATATTTGTATATAATATAGTTATTAAGTCTATAAATAATGAGTCAATGAAACATGACCTATCCCATAATGGTAATAACACCTGCTACACCTAGTACACACCTGATATTCCTGGAACGCCTCGTAAAGTAGGGCGGCGGGTTTCATAGACCCTATCTTGATGATATCTTCCACCGCATCTGTATGAGGTGCGCATATGTATAGGTGCCCTCGTGTTGTTGGAGGTAGGGTATAGTGGTAATGTGAGCGTACATGTTTGTACACTGTACAATGTACAATGTACAATATACAGTTGTGAACTTTTATTAACTTTAGATGTAAACGTTTCTACAGATTTAATTTTTCAAACAATTAATTATAAAACAATGTAATTGTTATAAAACAAAACCACATTAATGGATGGCGGGTATACACAGAATTAGAGTAAACTTGGTACTTTCTGAAGGAATTCATGCCTCTGTGTGTTAATGATTCGCAGTCCGTCTATTTCAGAGATCAGCAGCTGAGGCTGGTCTACTGGGTATCTGTTTGCATTAAGGGTAGTTAAGATAGTCTCTCTCACACACTAATATGAATAACAACTCATCTCATTGGAATAAACTCCCCAAGACTATAACTAACGAACAAATTTCAACAACATTTAAAAACAAACAACACTGACATAACAGCATGAATTGCACTTTAACCATTTGTATTATAGATGTCGCCATATCTTAATTGTTATTATTATTAGGTATATATTACCTATATATATATAATTATATATTAACTATATCTCACTTTCAAACAATTTATTTAAAATTGGATTTTAATTAATAAATAAAGTATACTACTACTATTACTACTACACATATACTGAAGAAATATATTTGAATATAAATATTTGTAACATTAATTCATATAGACATATACACATACACACACACATATATATATATATATATATATATATATATATATATATATATATATATATATATATATATATATATATATATATATATATATGTATACATACTCTTTAATACTTGTAACTATAGAATATTATGCCTTCACTCTATCCCTAGCTAAAAGAGTCGCTAACAGGAGGTTCACAGGATTAGTACCAATACTTGTGGTGTTAAATGATGGTTCCTCGCTACATGTTAATATAGAACAGGTTGAATTGTTGTCAGGCGTTCAATAGGAAACCTATGTTTTGTGTGTGCTACCTAAACTTTGCACATCAGGTATCACACAGCAAGAGATAGCAAGCATGCGCACACCCTATTAGGCTAATGATAAGCTTAAGAGAGGTCAAGTAAGGCTAAGTAAGGCTAAGTAAGGCTAAGTAAGGCTAAGTAAGGCTAAGTAAGGCTAAGTAAGGCTAAGTAAGGCTAAGTAAGGCTAAGTAAGGCTAAGTAAGGCTAAGTAAGGCTAAGTAAGGCTAAGTAAAGTTGAGCTAACGAGAAATAGTCTTCAGTAGGACCTATCACCATCATAAGATCTCTCCAATAAGCTACTACTGCTCCATTGGAACACCTGGTGAGTGGCAGGGATATTAGTTGTAGTAGTAGTAGTAGCAGTAGCAGTAGCAGTAGCAGTAGCAGTAGCAGTAGTATTAGTAGTAGTAGTAGTAGTAGTAGTAGTAGTAGTAGTAGTAGTAGTAGTAGTAGTAGTAGTAGTAGTAGTAGTAGTAGTAGTAGTAGTAGTAGTAGTAGTAGTAGTAGTAGTAGTAGTAGTAGTAGTAGTAGTAGTAGTAGTAGTAGTAGTAGTAGTAGTAGTAGTAGTAGTAGTAGTAGTAGTAGTAGTAGTAGTATATATTAACCATTCTAGTTGTATAGGTGATGTAGTATTTCCAGTATTAAAAATACAATGTGTAGTCTGTAAAGTTTAGTATCCACGTTATTAATATTAAGGTTATTATTTAACATAATTATATAAATTTAAATAAATAAATATAAATATAGTAAAACTGAATGATAGGTATTACACATGCTAATATTAACTGTTTAAGAATGCTAATATAAATAGATAGTAATAGATATATATATTAGTGATTAACATTTTCAAATAGTACAATTTTTAAGATGTTAAAACATTAAAATGTAGTGTTTCGAGAAGTACAAATATTAGAATATATAATAATTTTGGTTCTCAAGAAGATGAAATTAATACCTAAATAATTAATCAATAAATATTTATATACTTACTAATTTACAAGTTATAATATGTTAATGTTGAGAATTTAATTTTGAAATTTTGAATAATGTAAACTAATTTAATAACTATAATTTAATGAATATAAGATTGTTTTAAATAATTGAAGGCTAACTAAAGAACATATATTTATGTAATTTCTGCATTCAATAGGAGGCCCTTTATTTATCAAAGATAGGATCTATTTATAATTATTATTATTATTATTATATAATTATATAACTTATTACTTATTATAATTATTTTATTATTATGCTGTTTTATTTATATGATTATATATATATAATATATATATATATATATATATATATATATATATATATATATTATATATATATACATATATATATATATATATATAAATATGTGTCATCCTAATAAGAGATCTATAGAAAAGAAAGGTATTTGTAATTACAACTTTTATTTTTATATATAAATATGTTAGCGTATTATTATTAATATAACATTTTTTATATTATAAATATATATATTTATATTTATTTCATAATAATATCTTTAGTATCAATTTACTCGAATTATTATTTTAAATAAAATCTGTAAATTTAGACATAATCATATATTGAAAACATTAATTTAAAAACAAAATGTAGCACTGATTTATATTATATTCAAATATGTCTTATGGGCGTTCACATCAATTCCGTTTCCTTACGTTACGTGCAATCCATACAGAAAATGAATCATTTACAGAAAATTTTCTGTAATGAGTCATATTCCTATTTTTCTGTAATAGTTTTCTGTACAGAAAGTGAAATAGGAATAATTCTATTTTTCTGTACAGAAAAATAATTCACGTAGCTGAATGAACCTTTTTATTAATAATATGTGGCGTTATATGATTTCATAGTTGTAAATATAATATTTTCTGCTTTAATAGTATTGAAACCTTGATTATATATATATACATATATACACTATTATACTAACATATTATAGTAATATATATATATATATATATATATATATATATATATATATATATATATATATATACATATATATATATATATATATATATATATATATATGTGTATGTGTATGTATATGTGTATGTGTGTCTTTGTATGTGTGTGTCTGTGTATATGTATAATATTAACTAATACATTAACACATTAACAGCTGCATAAATATGAATTCCTGTTGTTAGAGTGCCGTGCTATTTTGTATATTTTTCATATTTAGTAGTATAAATGTTCAAATACGCATTTCTTTATGAAATATTGATTTCTTAACATTACAAGTTATATTTATTTTAAAGATAATAAAATACTCTTTAAGAATATCTTAAAAGTTTTAAATATAAATCAATAACCAATGATATATATTAAAATCAATATGGTTTTTTTTTTTTTTTTTTTAAATTAAGGTCAAAAAATAATTTGTAATTATTTTATTTAATAAGTGTAATTTTATAATACATATATATTTAATAAGTTATAGTAATTATATTACTTAATAATAATCTATAAGAAATATAGTATTTTATCAATTATTCAATAAGTTATCTACAATATAGTATTTGAATATTTTAACATTTTTGTGTATTTTATATATGATTTACATTTATCAGTATAAATTTCCAAATATAAATTTCTATATGAAATATTGATTTCTTAACATTACAAGTTAAGTTTATTTTAAAGATAATAAAATACTGTTTAAGAATATCTAATATTTTTTAAATATAATTCAATATCCAATGATAGATATTACAATAATGTTGTATTTTTTTAATAAAAATAAATAAATTACAATATATATTTTATAATTATTAATTGTTTATTTTAAATACTTAATACTCTTGAATTAGTAAACTTTTATAAAACAATCATATTTAATAAGATATAGTAATTATATTACTTAATCATAATCTATAAGAAATATAGTAATTTATCAATTATTCAATAAGTTATCTACAATATAGTATTTGAATATTTTTGTGTATTTTATATATGATTTACATTTATCAGTATAAATTTCCAAATATAAATTTCTATATGAAATATTGATTTCTTAACATTACAAGTTAAGTTTATTTTAAAGATAATAAAATACCTTTTAAGAATATCTAATATTTTTTAAATATAATTTAATATCCAAGGATAGATATTACAATAATGTTATATTTTTTTAATAAAAATAAATAAATTACAATATATATTTTATAATTATTAATTGTTTATTTTAAATACTTAATACTCTTGAATTAGTAAACTTTTATAAAACAATCATATTTAATAAGATATAGAAATAATATTACTTTATAATAATCTTCTTTAAAATGTTATATTATATCAAATAATCAATAAGTTATACCTATTATAAAATCGTATCATTTCTTAAAAAAATAAATTACTAAAATTAGTGGAATAATATTTACATAATCTATATAATTATTATTGTATATGGTTTATATACTTAATATGGTATGTTCAATGGAATTATTTAATTAAATATTCTTTTTTTCTGAAATAAACTATTTTACTACTATAAAATATGTATCATAATGAATTGAACAACAAAAAACTATCAATTTAAATTTAGAATATAAGATTTTATTACATATACAATTATAATAGGATATGGAAATATATATATATATATGTTAAAAAAAAGAGTATTTAATAGACGGAAGAGTATAATCTAGAAGATGGTTTTACAATTTACACAAAACAATTATGTAGCATAGGTATCCAGATAACGCATTTGCTTATAGGTATGATTTCGTTAACACCCCTTTTTGGTGGTCGGTTTTGCATGCACGATCACGACACGAAAGACAACTCTTTAGAAAATCATGGCACATATTTATACGACAGGCGACCTCTTTAGCAGCTTGACACGACAGTAATCCCTTGATGTTGTGGTATTTCTTCTATCCATCCATGAGGAAGGTATCGTTCCTAATATGAAATTATATAGATTTTAAAAAGTAGATAAACTTGTCTGAAACTGTTTCTAGTTATTTCAGAAAGGTTTTGAGCATGGGTAAACATTTTTAAATAAAGAGTATACACTTAAATTTGCTAATATTGATGTCTAACATTGTATTATTAATATTATAATACTTATAGATATATAGAAATTATCATTGCGATCATTATTTGAACATTTATGTAAACAATATAAAAATTAGAAATACTTGTTTACATATATATATTTTTTTCTATGATATATCACATTAGAATAGTGTATGCTACATATAGTATGTATTATACTCAATTACATAATGTATATGAATGTATTCAGTTTATATTTATAGACTAATTAGTAATTATAATGTGTCATATATGCATGCATTGATATGGTAACTTTTTAAGGCATTATTTATTTACAAAGTACCAAACACATGGCGCTCAAACTTTTTGGAAACATTTACAATTCCCAAATATTAACAGTTAAAAATAATGTAATTAATAAGTTATATATACAATTACTATTATACATTATCTATACATATGATGGATTATGGTCACAATGTTCGCTATTTAAAAAATTTGAAATAATGATTGTATAAATGTATATATGAATGGCATACATGTATAGTATTATAGTATGTTATTATATATTTAATATATATTTAATATAATATATTAGTATACGATTAATCGTGTATCATACTTGTATATCCATACTAATTTTTAATATTAGTATAAATACTAAATATAAACAAATAGTACACGTTATTTTAATTTAAACAATATTTACGACACATTCTCGTGATTGAGATATCTATATATAATATATTATATATTTATGTAGAGTTACATTATCATAAAATCACTAATTAGAATAATTATAACAATTTTTTCTGCATTCAAATTGCGAAGCTTTTGATCATGTAACCACATTTTATACACATAAATTATTAAAAAGTATGCTACTAACGTTAAGATTTCAGTGATATCTCAGCATCTTCTTATTTCTATTCCTAATCTTCTTCTTCATCTATCTCCTTTTTCTGGTATAATTATGATGTCATGTATTTGATTGATAAATAATATATACAATTTTAAATTATAATAAATTAAAACTTTAATTTCTATAAATTTATACATAAATAAATTAATTTTATTATGTCATGTTAATTTACATTTTAATGTTATATTTTATTACATTATAATATACTTAGATAAGCTAGTAATCCTCTTCTCAACTTTCAAAATTCATCTAGGATAGTATACTAAATAATAGATTGTGTTGATTAGCAACAAACTATATATTAGATTTTATATTATTTTGTTATATATAATATTAATATCACGTTTTAATTTAGTTTATGGATAATATACATAATTATAGATTATTTATTTCTATGTTATATATAATCAAAAATTAATTACAACTTGTAATTAATTATTTAATTTACAAGTACTATAATTATTAATATATACAATTTTAGATGAGTAGTCTGAAATGGCGACAATATTTAAAATAATATACATAATATTGTATGTATATAGGAGTTTTATATAGTTTCAGAAATACTTTTTAATTCCAAGTAGAAGCAATATATTATGTGTATATTAATATAACACAACGATACGTAAATTAGTAGAGTAGTGGTCCTAATACGTTATTTTCCTAAAAATTCATTTTCGAAAATATTATAAATATTAAGTTTGAAATTACTTAATTACAATGCGAATATCGTAAGTACGTAGGAGTTGTATATATTTTCTGAAAACTATTTAATTACAAGTAGAATCTACTATAATATGTATATAACAGTATCATTATATATTATATTAAATATAACACTTTATATAAATATTGTCGCCGTTTCAGACAGACCCCCAATTTTAGATCATTTTAAATTTATAAAAATATTAATTTCTATTGTAAATTTATATATAAATAGTTTCACTAATATATCATTATTTATACTGTATAACTTATACAATATATTTTAATTAAAATATTATAATAACGTTATCTTGTTGAATTCCGTCACTTGTGAGACATAATCATCTTCTGAATCCGTAGCGCAATCCTAATTTAAAATATGTTTACATTAGAAACAACTTGTCAACAACTTGTCAATATATTTATTTGTATATTTGATTTTAATTTAAATATTACATATCATAAAATATATGTATCATAAGATATAAAATTGTATGTTAATACATACTATCTATTAATTATAATAAGTTAATTAATAATTTAGATATAATACATAAAGTATAATATAGGGAATAATACCTAGATATATATAATTATAAAAATAAAATTGATAAATAAAAATAAACAATTTATTTTACAAAATATATTATTAATATCTAAAATGATTAAAAATATGTATTTAGAATACAATAATAATTATAATACTAACATAATACGCTATTGCCGGAGTATTACAATCAAATTCAACATCGTTAATATCGTTATAAGTCCATAAGTTAATTTTAGAAGTCATAATAAACAATTTAAAAATTGACGATGCTATCAGAGTAACAATAAAATATGAAAGACTGAATTTCACTAAATCCTAACCGTTTTCCATATAGGAAATGTTAGTGCATATCACTACGCGATTATTTGTGCATAAACTCGTAAAAGTATTATAAAATAATATGAAAAATTGATAATTATATAGTAAAAATAAGTATACTATATAATATAAATATTTCTTTTATGAATTATTTTTTATTGATTTATTTAGATCGATTAAAGATGTTTTATTAAAGTATTGGAACTATTTTTTTAAGTGTATTAAAAAAGCAGTGGTTTAACGGAATGTTTTGTTTCTAATGTAATCAAAATTATAATTTGAAGTTTAAATTAGCTATGATACTTTTTAATTATATAATAAGACATCATATAATTGATTATTTATTAATAATTAAATAATTAATTATGAAAAGAGTCAATAAAGTGTATTTATTTACAAAAGTAGAATATAATGCCCTCAAGGTATCTTATTTATTGTGTAAAGCATTTTAATCTATACAATTATTACATACATATAATATTTTTCTTTGATATTAAAAATACGTAATTATGATATTATAAGTTAAGTATTTTTCGCGATGTATTGCGCCTTCGGCGAAATGCCCACTGCGCTGTTCCGCGCCTCCGGCGGTTAAAGGGTTAATTATATTATAATTTTATAAATTTATAAAAAAAATTATATATTTATAATAAATGTCATTGGATTAACAATATATTTATTGATATAATTAGATATTTTTTACTAATTTTAATAATTATATAATATCTAGATAATAAAATAATATAAATATTATCGAATAATTCATCAGTGTAACAATTATTAACTAATATATATAATTATATTTATAATTTTATAATTGTATAACAAAAATTATAAATTTATAAAATATGTAATTCTATTAACTTATTATTTAATAGTATTATATAGATTATTTTATTTATTAAATTATTAATATAATATCTATATAATAAAATAATATTAATATTATCGAATAAGTCATTAGATTAACCGGTATTAACTATTATATTTTTATATTAATTAATTATATTTTATTTTTATATGTATATATGTATATTTTCGAATTTAGTTTTTTCATTTTCTGTACGGATTTCACGTAACGAAAATATAACAAAAACGGAATTGGTGTTAACACCTAAAAATCTGATTGCAGAAAATTGTCTGTAAATGATTCATTTTCGTTACGGTTTCAAGTAACGTAAGGAAAACGGAATTGATGTTAACGCCCTATTACAGACAATAAAGCATTACAATAACATTTTCGAATAACATACACAATCTGATGTGTTCTCCTTGATTATATATATATATATATATATATGTAGCAATGTGAATTAGCTGTTTAATAAAGTATTTTTAATGCACAACTATTATAGGATAGCAATGCACGTCATGCGTAACGTTACGCATGCTAATGTCTCGCTACAGTAAACACGATGGCGAATGTTTAATTTAAATATTGCTATATCATTTACCTTTGCGATTGCTATAGCATATATGCTAGCATTAAGAACCCGGACATATACGGTATGTACCACACACGTATGTTATATGTTATTGTTATAATGTTTATATATATATGTAATAGGTTTATTGAATAAAGATTACGAAATAAAACACTCTTCTTCACATACGGAGTGACGCGGCTTACGTCGTGCAACTTATATATATTTATAATAGGAATATTGTAATTAGATAGAGGTTCATACTAGAATTGTGATAATTAGATAGAGATGTATTCTATAAATCACATAATTAGATACACGTTTTAATAAGGAATCACTGAACTAGATACGGATTACCTGCAGATCTGAACTTCCTATCCATATGCGGCCATCCTCCATGTACATCGCTATGTATTTATTAGTGAATGACAACGATAGTAAGAGATATCCACTGGGAAGATTGGACATCTCTGGTGTCTGTGAATCATGTTTATAGTGTTGAAATGGTCTGATCTAGTCTGATCTAGTCTGATCTAGTCTGATCTAGTTATATCTGGTTATATTTAGTTATATCTGGTTATATCTACTTATATCTGATTATAAGTGGTTATATCTGGTTATAAGTGGTTATAAGTGGTTATAAGTGGTTATATCTGATTATAACTGGTTATATATGCTTATATCTAACTCAATATAATTTTAAATAATAAGAATAGTAAAAATATACTCCTGCTACAAAGAAATGAAATGACTACAAATTCTATGGTTTATATCTTAAGATATGCGATTATTATATAATATAACTATGACTTACGACTATTTGACAGCGACCCGATTGGTCTAAAATGTAGATATTAGATTGACAGGCGACCAGTATCTCCGGTTGTTTATTATCTTTGCAAAGAACAGTCCATGCAGTGGGAATTAAATCTAAACCTGAAACACATTGCATATTTATTATATATATTATATTATATAGTTATATATTATATTATATAGTTATATATTATATTATATAGTTATATCTAGATAATCTATATATTTATTGGGATTATAATATTGAACTAATATATTGAATTGAATTGAAAGTTTATTTAAACACTTAAATAAATCATAAATAATCTCACAAAAGTGTATATATAGAAATTTTATATTAGAAATATGAATAATAAAAGTAGATTATATAATAAAAACCATTTAAAATAATAAAATAAAATAAAATAGCATAAAATATATGTAAAATGTATAAAATAAATGTATAAAGGACAATTATTTATTGTAAATAATATATTTGTTATCAAAAATATGCGTTATGATATTTTATTTTAATAAAATATCAATATCTATTTATATTTGTAACATTAATCTGGTACTCTCTATACCACACACTATTACCTCATGGATTGTTATACCTTACTGTTAATCTATTAATAGCAACACTCTTATAACATACTATTAACCCCCATATCACAATATGCCATGATTAACTTATTATCCAATACTATTAAGTTAATAGTATTAACCCTTAACCAATAGCTAACCCATACCCCACCACTTATCTCTCTATCGTTAACTTGTACATCCCTTACCTCTCAATAGATAATCCCTACACCCCTTACCTCAATTACAAACCCCGACATACCTCACCACCCCCCTTCCCTCACACCTCCTCCCCAGCCCTTACCCCCCTCACTCACCTCACCCTCCCCCCACTAACCAGGTATAGTAGGCAGATGTTTCAGACGTACATCCTTCACATCAGAAGTCATAATGAAGTGTCTCTTAGTGGTCAAGATAGCGATGCCTACCCTATGTCCACTACGAAACACCCTACAGTCTACTACCGCTGTCTCCTTGGCAACCTGAGCGGGGTGTAGTGGCGCTATTATATAATACATGATAATCTAAAGGCTTATATTTACTTGACTATAGGTAATAATTACAAAAGAGAGAAATAATTATATAATAGTATATAATTGTATTTATAATAGAATATATATATATATATATATATATATATATATATATATATATATATATATATATATATATATATATATATATATATATTATATATGATATATATATATATATATATATATATATATATAATATATATATATATATTATGAATCTATCTAAATGATGGCTTCGAAGGGACATTAAAGCCATATATGGTTATAAGTGAAAACTTTATCTAAGTTCCTGGATGGGATGAAAGGACTCCACCAAATAAAAATAACAATAACAATAACAAAATAAATATATATAAATATTATAAAAATTACTATGTAAAACATTAATAGTATAATGAATGAATACATAAACAGTTGTCATTACTCGTACTATGATTACATAGATGTGATTGGATGACTACTTGTCGATGAGTCATCAGCTTATCCACTATTGTAAATAATCAACAGACATACTAAATAATAAGTCATTATTTGTGATGATATGATCTATAATCAGTGTTGTTATTATGGTGAAGGTCAGCCTCCCATGCATGTAATCATCACTATACAGATGATTCATGATTGCAAGAGTTGATGTGTTCCACAATATTCAATAGAGAGAACACACTCGGTGTGAGTCATGTCACCTGGTGTTAGTTCTCACTGTTCACTAAAGGATGGCGGCTTGACCTCTACACAACCTTTCCGAAGCTGAAGGTGCCCTTGAAGGTCGCGTGGATGTCGTACCGTAGAACGGTTCCGTCCGTCTGTACGCATAACAGCTCTTCGTCTGCAGACCACGCCATATCCAGTACCACACCACTGTTCCACTGGCAAGAGGAGAGAGAGAGAGGGGTCAAGGTTAGTAAGGGTGGTGAGATGTAACCATGGTAATGTAACCATGGTGCACGAGGGTAAACAACAATCACAACATTAATAATAGTAGTAACGGCCTGACTGATATAAGCATTAGGTCAGTAGCATGTCCTCTGTTATGTCCTCTAGTATAGGACTTAGCCCCAGCTAACAAATTTCATCGGCTAGAAATAGATTTTCAAATTGTTGGTGTATTAATATTATTTTATTTAATTATATGCATTTCGAATTTATTTTCAAATAAAAAATCTATTAAAATTATGCACATTGATTAAATATTACTGGTGTAGTATAGTATTTCATTTCACTGTTAAATAAGCATGCCTCTTAGAAAATAATTCTCAGAATGTGTGAACATTTAAACGTGATAATTTTATACTAATAAAGTGATATATATATATATATATAGATTCGTGTGTATTAAAAAATAGTTATATTACCACCTTATAACATGTGATTTGACATACTACTAATGACGTACACCTAATAAATATTACTAAAACCTTAGATAATAATTTATATGCATTTATTTATGATTTAATATATTATCTATAGGCAAATGAGAAAATCTGACTCCTAGTTCAGTCGCTCAATGACTTTAGTTAATAGTACAATACACACCAATAGTAGTAGTAATGTAATATAAGTAGCGGTGCGTGAGGCTAACTTTGATCGTGGACAGTAGATCTCCGGCGGATGTGAAGATGTGAAGGGGATTCTTAACTCTTGAGTCTGTACTTTGGTCCCGTTTCATAATCGCTATGGTAGTGTGTAGCGCCGCGGGTTAATAGTAAGTGTTAATAGTAAGGGTTAACGGTAAGGGTTAACAGTAAGGGTTAACGGTAAGGGTTAATAGTAAGTGTTAATAGTAAGGGTTAACAGTAAGGGTTAATAGTAAGGGTTAACGGTAAGGGTTAATAGTAAGGGTTAACGGTAAGGGTTAATAGTAAGTGTTAATAGTAATACAGTTCATCGATTACTATAGCATAACTACATGCGTACGTTGAGAGATGTATGAACACGTGTATGCATTACTAGTGGGGAGATGAAGAGCTTGTTTTGATGTGAATGTGTATGCTTTAATGATGTAACTTCTGTATACTAGGTGTATTTCTGTTAATTAGTGCGCGGCTATATTGAGATTCCTACATAATCATGTAGCACGGTGAGAATATGTTTGTTAACTCAATTCAGAGGTATTACATAATACGCGGTAATAAAAGACAATCACTACTATTTTTAAGAAATAAATCAAGATTAAATAATCTTGATTTATATTATTTTTACATGAAATATCTATTACTTTCTATAATTTAATAATTTTATTTTACCGTGCTTCGTTTATTAAGATATATTATTGAGATTTATTACCGAACGTTATTGGAATTAAGGAACGTTATTGAAATATAGTAAGGATGATTAATAAGGTGGTGGTTTATTATCGGTGGTTGAGGAAGTTTGTGACTTGGTATTAAGAATGAAGAGTTTAGCAACAAATAGCAGCAACGCAGCGCCTCTAGTAACCAATGGGTCCGGCGTATTTAGACGTAGCGATGATGTACTTCTCTTTGTCCATCTCTATGTTCCACTCCATGTCGTACACATCCAACTTCCTATGTACCAATAATCATATGTCAGTACAATGATATGTCAGTACATTAAATTTATAATACATATATATATATATATATTATATTATTTCATTGTAAATATTGACGTTAAGACTTTTGTGCATTTACATGTAAAATATAGTAAAAAGTATAAATTTATATAACAATATAACTTTAAATCGATTATATTTTTGTGATATGTGTAGTAGAAGTACTGCTAATACTTTAGTAGTAGTTGTGTATTATACACTGTGTATACAATGTATATTAGACATATCTAGTAGATATTTGGTCACAAAAATCCAATTTCAAATAAATTGTTCGGAAGTGATATATAAAGTTAAGGCAAAATTGTGTATTTGTGTATGGTGTGTATATGAAGTAGCAACAAAACAGTATAACATTGAGAAAGCATGGAGTGATAACATCATCATGGTGAAGATAACAGTAATTTAATGTATAATTACAATAGTGTATCAGTGGTAGTGTATGATAGATAATAATGTATCTGTAATGTTAAGGACGAGTTATATTCTATTTATGAATAATTATTTTATATATATTATTATTATTATTATCAGATTTAGGCAATGCCAGGGTAATTATAGAAGTAGTGTTTCTTATCGAGACAATTACCCCTAAATATATATAATATGAATAAAGTAACAAGAAGATTCAGTGATATTCTATATATATATATATATATATATATATAATTAAATGGGATTTTATAGGCTCAATTTGGACGTAATGCAGCAAACAAAACCTGAATATATAAAAACTAAACCAATCCAAACTAAACCAAACCCAAAATTTTAATTGTAATATGTATATATATATATATATATATATAATACTGACTTATGTAAAGTTATTATCCATATACTATAACATTCAATTAATGTTATCTTTACAGTTATGAAGTTATGTAATAACATTGAATAATTGTAATATACGTATAGGCTATTGTGAACGTGAATTAATTCCTATTGACCAATATAAGTTCTCACTTGCACTGAAATATAATAGTATTGAGATGCCCAGCACAAATGTATTACTTTATACTTTTTAGTTGCTACTTCGCATATCCCCCTATGTGTATGTATATATGTGTGTGTGTATGTGTGTGTGTGTGTATATATATATATATATATATATATATGTATGTGTATTTGTGTGTATATGTGTGTGTGTGAACATATACAAGGCTTCCATTCTGATTTTAACAACTTAACTCCTTTCCCTTTATTTAGCTGTATCACATATATTAGTTTATCCAGTTATTCATATACTATTTCTTAATACGGATCAAGTGTTGCAATCTAGATCAAGTGAATATTACGATAGGTGCATATAAATATCCGTTGATCGTATCCGTTCATTATATTTGATGCCGATTTTTGCATACGATAATTCAATATTTTATTTAAATTTTATTAAAAAAGTTTACTTATTAAATTAATATAAATAAATATGAGTTGATTTAATAATATCTGTTAATTGGCGTATAAATAATCAGAATATTACGACAACCATTTGACCGTAGCACTGTATATGCCTACATTACATTTGTATGTAGAAATATTGATAATATTATAACAGCGATAATGTTCTTTTAGAGATAAATGTAAATTTACTACGTGAAATATTGACGTCGTCGAAAATATGAAAATGGGAAAAAGCTGTATAGCATCGCCACGAATATACTGATTTATACACACATAATCGTTAGGTAACAGGGTAAAAGTGTTATTTTTTATATTTAGTCCTGATTTAATTATAGTCCAGATTATAGTCGATGAACAAAACTCATTTTATAAAAATTAAACTAGACTTCAATTTTGAGTATAATATGATATAATGTGAATAAATTAAAAAAAATGTTGAAGTCATACTAACGTGTGGAATATTAAAATAAAAATGATTGTATCGGATCTCCGTACCTATAATACTACTCATAGTGATTTCGTAAGAGTAAGATTACGTTATTAAATGTTATTATTCTACAATATGTTTAGACAACAATATATTCGTCATCGTTTAACCAGAATAATTATTCATATACATTAAAAGTATCTTACTATATATATATATGGGTCTATTATACGTATAACATATATTAATTTACGTAATAGTAATAAATATAATCTTATTTAATATTAGTATAACGATTTTTGTTATTTTAGGTTCCTAATAGTATTTAGAATGTGTGATATGTATCATAATTATATATTTAATAAATAATGACGATAGATTCAAGCGATGTGAATGCATTGGATGTACATACATACATGAAGTACTTACTTAGTACATACGTACATGGCATACCTTACTGTAATATAATATGTAACAAAATATATAATTAGACACGCCCACATTATTAGTGATAAACACTTCACTTGTATCTTAGCAGTCAAACCAATAAAACTTAAGTTAATCTATAATAGATAATACTATATACCCCAAACCACGAATAATCATCTGCAGAGTACTCTGGCAGATATCTTGAAGCTACCCAAATGTAATACATCATGCATATACTAGTATACCCAATACATATATATACATACATATATTATATATACCTTATATATTTAGGATAAGATTATCATAATCTTAACATATAAGTTAGACGAACCAATTGATATAAATAACATATTACACTTACTAATATATAATAAATCAGGATCTATAGGATCGAAATAAAAATAATTGTATTGTATTATCTCTTTATAAAGTATAATGTCTTCGTGAATGAAATTGAAGTGTGAATGAATCTTAGTTTAATTTAAAGAACATGAATATTTGGCTTCCGAGGTCATATTTATTATTTAATTAATTTGTTTACGCAGTAATTTATTATAAATTTGTATTACTAGCATTATTATACGACTTTCATTTGGGTTTGGTTTAAGTTTAGATTTTGATGTTATTTAATATTTATGTAAAATAATATATTTATTATAGAGTGATATATTTAATGTATTATTTAGTAAATATTTATAATAAAAAAATGTATTTAAAAAATCTATGAGCAAATAAAAGACTATAAAATTTAAAATATCTTATTACCCAAATTATAATAGCATATAAACTTAATTATTATGTATAATACTATTTATATAAGCATATTTAATAGTAATACAATATAGATTTTTAAATA
Source organism: Osedax fenrisi (assembly GCA_964019155.1). Taxonomy (NCBI): domain Eukaryota; kingdom Metazoa; phylum Annelida; class Polychaeta; order Sabellida; family Siboglinidae; genus Osedax; species Osedax fenrisi. Next base: position 63,204,486 of record OZ025239.1, on the reverse strand, counting down.
TTAACCATATATATATTGTAGTATATAGTAAACAAATTATTTAATAAAAAACACAAGCAAATTAATATATATTAACAAGTTCTTAAATTAAAATTAAACTAATATACGCATACAGTATCATAACATTTGTATAGTAATATTTGTTAAGTATAAATCATTATACCGATATGATGTGAACAATGTATTAGTATAAATCACTGGCTGTCTAGTATAAAATATAATATTTAATATATTTCAATATGTATATATATATATATAATATATATTAATATATATATATATATATAATTATCTTTATATTAATAATATTATTTAAAAAATATTATAACTATATAATATACTATTATGAGTACAGAAAATTGAAGGCATATAAGCATATAGTTAAACTATCATGGGGCTAGTCGATATCAAATTAGTATATTAATAAAAGTCTAGTATTTACTTAATTATAATTTGTATATAAAATGTATGATAAACTCATTAATTATTATAATCATTATTATGATAATGATTATTATTATGATACTCATTTATTGAGTCATTATGATTATTATTATAATAATTATAATCATTATTAAAATGGTACAATCCTTATAATAATAATTATCATAATTATTATGCAATATAAAATTATAAGTTAAACTTTAAGTTATTTACATGATGGATAGGTAAATATTCATACTCCATATCTAATATGATATTATTATAATAATTATATAGTGCTAATAAACTCAATATCATCATATCATATAATTATTATAATATTATTATAATATTATAATAATTATAATAATATTATATGGCATATAAAACTAGTAATTTACTATATATTCATATATTATTCCTATATCATCATCGCCATTTATAGTTTAACTATACATTTATAAATTATTTCACTTAGTCGATATACACCATAATTATTTAATAATTATAATGTATCTCTAAAGGAAACAAATAGTAACAATTTCAAATTGAATTTGTTATAATAATATTATACATTTATATTTAAATAACCTATAATAAACAACTCCAAGGGGGTTCCACTCCTCCTTTAGAGACATTATTAAACTTTATATATAATATGTAAATTTAATTAATCAAATATACCAAAATTATACTGAATATAGATTACTTATTTATTTGAAATTATAATATAAAAATAGAGGAATTTATTTAAATATTCAAATATAAATATATGTTTATTATTTACAATTATTTAGCCACCTACCGGGCCACCTATTGGATATTTATAATCTTTGATAAATATAAATCATTAGAGATCACAGATATATAGTTGGGATCATAGAGAAGAAGCTTCGCTATAATAATGTATTGGAAATTAGCTCCCCTGTTGATAGAAAAGAATTCATATGAATGTGTTCCAGTACATGTGTTCCACAAATCCACTGAAATAAATAAATGATTGCAAAGATTTTTAACATTTAAAACAAAATTCCATTTCTATGATTTTTTCAAATATCCTAGAATTTAAATAAATATATTTGAATTTATTTGAATAAATATATATTACAAAATTCCGAGAGTATATTCATGTATTAAACCTCATTGTAATAATACAATATATAACTGGAAAGAATAACAATTACCACCTGTTTGTATTAATATTTATTATTATTCCTAATTATATTTTAAATTGATTTTAATGGATAATTTTTAAATATTATTATATAATTTGGGAAAATATCGTCACTATTTCAAATAGTATTTGAATATAGGTATTATATACCTAATATAAATATACCTATTAATAAGTATATTTAAATTGATTTTGAATGTAAAATTCTAAATAATACTATATAGTATATTTCATATATAATTTATAAGAAATAATACCGTCACTATTTAAAATAATATGTGCATATAATATACTAATATTAGGTATATATGTGGTATATTTAATATAAATGTTACATAATTTAAATAATATATTTGTTTTCACATATAATTTGTATGTTAATAATTATATTTGAAATTGATTTTAAATAAAAAAGTGTAAATTATATTACATAATTTATAAGAAATAATATCATACAATTTGAATATTATTATTAAGTATATCCAGGGATATCTCCCTGGTATATCTAAATTGATTTAAAATGTTAAATTCTAAATAATATTATATTGTATATTTCATATAAAAAAAGAGAAAGAATTGAATTATATATTTCATGATTTTGAATGTAAAATTCTAAATTATATTATGATATATTAAATTCATATACACTTTACAAATAGAGAATGAACAACGTTATTTGTCTATTATATGTATATCTTACAATATCAATACTATATTATTTTAATAAATTATTTAAATATTTAAATATTTAATTTAATATATATTTTATAATATGTATTATTAGGAAAAATAAATATGTATTTATATCGTAATGTTTGGAAAATATACTTTTATTTTGTCAAATTATTAAATATATACTTATTAATTTTTGAATATATGTTAAATTAATTATTGGGGTATAAGATTAAATATTTCATTAATTATAAATATATTATAAATTAATAATTTTAGTACAAGATTAAATATTACATTAAAGTATAATATATTGTATATGATATATATACTGTAAATTATTTATTCCTTAAGTTATTATTTTGAATTTTATATATATTATTGTAATATATATAATGATATAATTGTTACATCTACTTCAGTAATTATAAATAATTAATATTTTAAATGATTTAGATTTCCACGTTCTATTTGAAGACAACATATTTGGACAAATTCAATTGGAATAATTATTCATAACATTAAACCTTATAGGATATGATATGTAGCAAACAATTCTCCGCAAATAATTTTTACTATACTACAAAGAGATGTAAATTAGCAAATAATGCATATCCAAAACATGTTTGTATTATTTATTTTTAATGATACTTAAATTGTAAAAATATTATATAATTTATTTATAAATAATATAAAAAATAGTAATTCAAATTAGTAGTAAATTTATTTTATTACAATTATTAATTAATTATTTATTATGTAATTTAGGCAGATCATATTCATTATCCAAATTCAGTTTCTTCTCACGAAGTAGTATCCACGGTAAGTTCTTATAATCTTTCAAATTTCATATTGATATTGAGAATCTTATCTGTAAATAAAAATAAACATTACTTCTTATCATATATTAATAAGTTAAAATATATATATATATATAATGATATAACATATTGTATTGAATTATGTGAAATCAATAAATAATAATATTAAAATAAAATACTTACAATTTACTGCTATAGGAATATATTTACCTACATATTAATGAAATAGAACATATTACATGTTTAATTACTGATGTTATTAAATAATAAGTAGATTAAACTATTCGGACATTATATTAATTAATTTTATATAATTCTCTATTATAAAAACAGAATGTTAACTTAAATCAAAACCATACTATTGATTAGCAGAATAATGAAATACAGAACATAACTGATGTTAGTAATTATAATTATATCTAATTTATAGTTATTTATATAGTAGAATTTATATATTTATATTATATATTCTGCTAAAATATAATTATATATTGAGGAGGGAAAGTTATTGAGACCTACGTTTTTATAACCAAACAATACATTAAATATCAATTAATATAATAAATAATAATTCCATAATCTTTATATATGACTGCATTACGTAGTTCTAAATAATGGATATCGAGTCAATATTATCGACATATATTACAATTACACTTATTATGCAATTAGAATACCTATATTATAAAATAATTTTCCATGTAAATTTAGATGATCTAAGATGGTGTCATACCAAAAATAACAGCTTGATATCGCGGCATATAAATATTAGGCAGTTTCGGTGTGAAAGGAAACAGATTTCGAACAGGTCTATATAAAGAAAGTGGATAAGCAATTGACGTACGAAATGCATGTAAAAGATAGATACGCGAATGGCACTTTTATCGATAAATTAACAAAATAGTATCAGTGATTTTGATTGGATATTAGCCATAGTATGTCAAATATTAAAACAGTAGCCTTTTCGTCGAAATAGATTAAAGTGACTTCTATCTATATCAATGGATTTAGAATATAAATATCAATGAAATAGTATGATATCTTCACTTTAAATACACAACATTACGATGAATGTTGATATGATGTATTTTAAATATATAATTTTATTTTTAGTATAGATAGTACATTAAAATTGCTAGTAATTATCAATATATCTATATATGTATAAATAAATATTATTATAAATAAAAAAGTAGTGGGCCAGATAGTGGGTTTCGACTGCAGCGCCCGTAGCGAATAGTGCCAATAATACATTCAATTGCTTATCCACTTTTTTAATATCGATGGTCAACACACACTTTGTGAGTGCGGTTATATATAAATTACCTATTAAATCTTTGACTTGTCAGATATCGGGTAAAAGTTTTAAAATGAATAAATAATATCTAATTTGTATAGCCTGATATCAGGCTGTTATTTTTGGTGTGAAATCCAATTTATTCTAATTTGGACCTATATGTGGGTATTGTGGTCGATAGTATAGGGTACAATTATGATATACACTAAATTATTTAAATTATTTGTATATATTTAATCTGATATATATATATATATATTATATTGACAATCAATTTTAAATATATACAAATAATGTAACATAGCGTTGTATTGTTAAATATTGAATGAAAATTTGAATTTTTATTTCTAATAGATTAATATTTATATAAATGACAAATTTGTTATACCTTAATTCATATACTTATATACTTCATATACTTAAATTATTAAATTTTTTTCATATATAATAATATATTATCAAAGAGAAAGAACATATTTGTTTGTTCTAATGATTAATTCTATAAGATTATATTATAATTGAAGATAATTTATCTAACTATAATTCAATATGTAATAAATTATATAATGTAAATAAGTAATATAACAATTATAAATGATAACAATATAGTCCAGTATTATTTTACAAAGAATTCTATAGAATTAAATTATGTAAGTAATATAATATTACACTAGTAATTATATATATATATATATATATATATATAATATATGTACATATATAACTATAAATAATTACTATTATTTTGTATAGGTTCAATATCATGAAATCTAATATTATTTATAACCTCAATTATTAATAAACTGAAAGAGATGACTCTGATTTGTGTAGCTGTGATTACTGATGAACATGCGTCGGACATCAGTACCTTTAGACATTTCGGAGCCAATTTGTCTTCCCATAACTATAGTTTGTATATAATTGTATATGTATATTAATGTTTAATAGGTACACAAATAAATATTAATAATAATGAACTGTTTTATATACCCGATGTAATGTATATGATAAAGTAATATCTGAATATATTTGCTGTATCAATTAAAGTACTTTGTTATGATAATGTTAGCATTTTACTTAAATACATTTATTAAAACTAATTTACATCATAAATACAATTATAATCATATAGCACGCTAATTTTGTTAAATTAGAAAATCGAATATAGATGAAATCGAATAATTGTTTGACAATAAATTTTAATTAATAAGCTTTACTATTATTTATTTATTTACAATAATCTTATATAAAATAAATTATTGAATATATAATTAAATTACAAATATAAAATAAATAGATCAATATGTTGGTATTAAATAGTGTATTAGTACCAGTTTCTATATAATTTATTTATAAAAAAATATATACAATAATAAACATTATCCATTCCATATTAGTGATTATCAATATAGAATACAACGCATAGTATTAAACTATCGCAGCTAAATAACTAGATACAATAGTATTCCCCGTCCCCCCTAGTTATCACGGTGACTAACATATAGTTACGAGCTGCGAGATCATTGTGAACGTACTTCAAGTTGGTCAGGAACTTCATGCCTTAAGTTATTTGTATGCCGAATGTTATCAGTTCTTTAATGGTGGGGGTCTGTTTATTTGTGGATGTGTCAGTTAAGAGTGGGTGGTAACTATCATATTATTATTGTATCTATCAGTATATATGTAGCTTAATTGGTATCATATATATGATATACTTATATTTTATTTAATTAACTTAATAACATAATAATAACTATAAATTATTATTAGATATCCGAAAAATATATTTAGAATATTACATAAAATGTGTATGTCTTAATAATAAATAATAAATAAATAACTAATCAATCTAATTAATATGCGAGTATTAAATAATAAACAATTACGTATAGTTTAAATTGTAATGTGGTATGTATAATGTACATATACCATTTTTAGTCAATTACGAGAACTAACATTTTTCTCATTCCTAATGTATCTGAGCAGATCTCCGTGCGTCATTTAGGGCAGTATAACACAGGGTATGGCCCCCTTGTGGGTCTCCATGCTCACACCTATAAAATGTATGATGTTCTTTTGCTTAAACTTGTGCATGCATAACGCCTCGTCCTGGAACTTCTTGATGATGGGTTCAGAGTGATCTGACATGTCGTGTACTGTTACGTATGCTGTAGAATGTAGTGTAGTATTGTATAATAGTATAATATTTATAGTATAGTATCAAAGATGTATCATTTAGTTATAATTATTTTAATCAAATATAAATATAAGATAAATCTTTATATTGTATATAAACGGAAACATAAATAGTAAATTAATATTTAAATTTACAATTTATTATCCCGGTAGATAGTATAGATTCTAAAATGATAACAAAAAATGCAATATTTTATATAATCATTAAAGAAATGGAATAATTTTATTATTTAGCGATTTCTATTTATATTGAAGTTATAATATAAGTGACATGAGTTGTAAAAATACATTATAACTATGTTAAATGAAAGAATTATTGTGGGTATATGTGAAGTTATAACTCCGCATAAATAATAAGAATTATTATAGTAAAATCATTGTAATTAGCTTACTAACTCTACAGTATATTATTTATATGTAAATATATGACAATTATATTTACAATGTGATAATTAATTTATATTTAAAGCTAATTATTAATATTTCAATAAGAAAGAATATATTTGTAATAGTAATTTGTTAAAAAATATTTCGGCGATCCGATCCGGATCGGGTTAGAAAGATAGGATCGGGATCGGCAAAGGATCGGATAACGAATGGAGTGCGATCAGTGCCCATCACTGACTCTACTTTATAATACTTGTGATTATATTTAAGTAAAATTATTAATTAATTATAGAAAAGTACAATTATTATATTTATGTAGATAATACATTTGTATTAACTTAATAATTAAATACATAGATTGTGTATCTACTTTGATAAATTAACTTACTGTAGGGTAATTTATATACAATATAATAGGATAAATATAATATGTACTGATGGGCACACGGAATCAGATTAATATAAATATAGACAAGCGATTTGGGAACTAATATAAGAAGTGTTATTGTAAGAACATTTACATGTAAGAACATTTACATATACTTATTTTTTAATTTTAGGTTTCTAAAAAATCTTAAATTGAATACAATATAATTATTATAATAATATATATTATATATTAATTACATTATTATTTATATAATTATACATATTTGGGTGTTTATGTTTTTTATTTTCTAGTTTAAAAAATAATGCTAACTATATTTTATTATAATTTAGTGTGGCTGTCATCCATATACTGAGTATATTATACTCCAAATCATTTATAACATTTATAACCTTTATTTAATATATGTAATATAATATTACATTTAAAAGTAATTAAATGATTATCATTTGGCAAATATAATATAAATTTTATTTTAAAACAAATAACTTATTTAGTTTTTCATTTATTAATTTAAAAGTAACGCACATATAATAAAGTATTATATTTATTAATGCACTGTATATGATATATACAGTGTATATCTCATAGTGTTTATTTTGTTTAAAAAAATTATAAATACAATAAATATTATTAAAAATGACTACTAGAGTAACTCTAAGAGTTAATAAATTAATTACGATTTGAAAGTGTCTATGTAACGTTTATTTTAAATAGTATTTAAGGTTTACATTTATAAATATTGTTAAAAATAAATATACTGATATTAAGCATGTATTAAAATATAATTTCGTATAATAATAATTGTTGTATACAATATATTCATATTCTATTAATTATAAATCGCATTTAAAATGAATTTATTTTAAAATTTAGATTATTTTATCCATTTTACGTATTATAAACTACTGTTGAATAATATAAAACTAACCAGTTTATTCATAATATCCAAATTTGTAAAGTAGTTATGATAGTTTTGTCAAATAACTATTGAATTTAATACATTTATAAATAATATATTTAAATAATTTCAAATTAAAAAAAATCAAAATAAAAACAAACAAAATAAAGACAAACATATTTGCAAGGACATTTTGTCCTCGGTACAACTATATGGTGCGAAAATCCACCGATAGGGACCGAAATCCTGGCCATAATTTTCAATGTATTTAGATATAAGCTTCCTCTCTATCACTTCGTTCTCTATGGTTGGGATACCTCATTTTATATCTGTGATTTACATAGATTTATAGTTTTCATGGCAACGAGCAATGCTATTAGCCATAGAGCTAGAGATAAAGCTCTCTATCTCTGTGCTATTAGCACATCAAACAGTAACAGCCTCATAATAGCAACATAACAGCATATTTAATAGCCTTAAATTTTACATTGTGCTATTATGTTGTCATTAAATGTCTATTAGCTGCTATTAATTTGTCATGCTATTATCATAATTATGGTGCTATTATGTTTCCATTAACAATCTATTAGGGGCATATATGCTATTATTATTCTGTCATTAATTTTAAAAGTATATAACTATTATAAATTATAAGATATTATTCTAGATTTTTTTTTTTAATTTATAAATTTCACTTTATTGTTTTTAATCTATATATAAATATATTTCCAATGCAGAAGGTTTTATCAAAAAATATTCAGTAATAAAAAAGATATTAATGTTTTAATAACATTACTTATCATAAAAAAAAGTTACTGAGTAAATTGATGTTGAAAAATAAATTAATATTTTTTTTAATATTTACAAGCTAAACATATATTTCAACAAATTTAAAAATCGATCTTATATTCATAAAATGGAATGTATTTATATATGAATCCTACGGTAGGATTCCTACCTAATATTTTATAATAAATATTATTTTATTTATTTACAAAGTATTTAGAAAATGGCAGACTAGTAGGTGTCATACAACATCTACTTTTGATAGTTATATTGAAAATTTCACCACCATTTTTTTTGTAATTGAAAGATAATTAATTATATAATATAATTATTAAATAAAAAAAAATTGATTTATACATTAAAAAAAAAAATGAACGTCGCCCCCTTAAGCCACGTCTACTAATTGTAATTTACAAAACCGAAATCAAAATATATAAAAAACACAAATAAAGAACTTCGACAGAACTTCGTTATGATACTGTTAGGTATAACATTTTGTTTTAAGTAAATGCATCTCCTTATATACATGGCATCACGCTTGGTTGATCATGCGAGAACGTGACATAGGGATACATAACACGTGTGTTACGGTTGTAAGTAACGAGTGCGAGGTGTCATATCAAATGTGTAATATAAATGTGATATATGATAAAGAATGCCATATAAGGAAAATAATGGGGGTGTCATATCAAATTTGTAGTATTCATTTGATATATGATAAAGAATGCCATATAAGGAAAATAATGGGGGTGTCATATCAAATATGTTGTATACATTTAATATATGATAATGAAAACAGTAAGTATATTTAAATTTCTAATTTTATAATAGTGTGAATGTCGAAAGTAATGTGATAGGAATTATATTATGTAGTTGTAGATAATGAAAATGATTATAAATTATAATTTATAATATACCTACTATAGTAGGTATGTGTCGTAATTGATTTTTTTCGGTAAAAAAGCACCAGCTCCCAAATTACAATGTATTCCCATGAAATCCTCAATATCCTCAACATGAAATCCTCAACTATAACTTTCCTATATTCGGCAAACAATTCACTAGTGGAAGGATTATCCAAATGATTTCCAACAGATCTAATCGTATAAAAAAGTGTGTATACACTATATTAAAGTTATGTTTGAAGCTCTTCAATTTCAGTTATTATTCCTACGTCAATTACACAGATCCCACTTTTATTCAATATATTCATTACATTATTGTACTATTATAGTAAGTATACAATTTCAAAGAAATACGATACGATATATTTGTTATTCACTAACTACCGCCGCGTGTGGCGTTAACAGTTACATAATTAATCAAGTGTGTCTGTATGTATATAAGATTCACATGTTTCTTATATGATGAGATATTAAGATTAAAAAGGACGAGTTGAGTTTTTATAGGCTCACTTTGGTCCCAAAGTTTGGGATGTAATGCAGCTAAAAACCAAGTAGAACAATACTAAACCACTTAAACCAAATAACCCACAAATATAAATATAAAATATATATATGGGGGTAGGTTTATTGTTGGTTAATTGTATCGATAAACAATACTGCTTCTATAATTACTCTGGCATTGTCTAAATCTGATAATAATAATAATATTGTATTAATATTATATATATTATATATTATTATATAAAAGATAATTATTAACGTAATTGTGAACGTCACACGCGGTTGTGGTATCTGAATAACAATTATCAAATGTGCCGTATTTAATGATTCCCCATTTCAAATATTAAATTTAATATATTATCATAATTATGAATACCGTAATTATAGTGAAATCATCGATATGACGAAACCCTATCGATAATAGTGATTATAATATAGTTCTTCGCGCATGAGCTCTCACAATAATTCATTTAGTTGGCAACAACCATTTAATAATATGATAAATAATATAACATTTTTAAATTATATTTATTTTGATTTGATTTTTTTAGTCAGAAAAAAGTTATTTGAATGTGATTGGTCAGAAAAACGTTAATTTCATGTAATTGGTCGATTATTTAATTGAATATTTAAGTGACCTATCAAAGATTTTGCGAAGAAAATATGGACACATACAAGGATTTTCCTTTGGAAAATCCTTGACCCATATAATCAATGGATATATGATATCAAAGATTTTCCGAAGGAATACTTAGCATGAACTTATATAATCCTTCGGAAAACTTTGATATAATCCCTGACTAGCTCACCGTGTTAATGTGTATAGCTAGAAGAATTGACTTGTATTGACTCAATACAAGCAATAGGTTCAATACAAGCAACCTACTTCCTATAACATCGGTGGTTATAACCTCGATGTTATAGGAGGTGTTGATACAAGTCAATGGCTAGAGGTTAACTACAAGATACGATGTAAAATTTAGATTTTTATTTTCTTAAATTTGGCTATATGATAAATAATTATAAATATATATTTAAAATAAATACATAACTTTAAATAATACAGCTCTAAATATATTTACAATAGCCCTAAAATGAATTTTAAAATGATATATATTTATGTATGTTAAAACAATATAGATTTGTAGTTTACCAATAGGTAAAATACAAATTTATGGTTATAACACACAAATTTAAATTCAATTGAATCATTATTTCATATATAATAATAATCATTATACCGATATAATTACCAATTGATAAAGATATAATTTATAATAATAAATGTGATTTGGGGTTAGACCTCCTATAACCGTAGGTTATAGAAGGTCTTGTTAGTGGATAGGTTGATTTATAAATACTAATGATTAAAATAAAGATAATTTAACAAAAGTAACTAATATCATATTAAATATGTAATAGTATAGGACGAATACCAGTAAACTCGGACCAGGTAAATTCGGACCAGGTAAACTCGGACCACTTTTGAGGTAAACTCGGACCACTTTTAAAGTAAACTCGGACCACTTTTTAAAAACATAAAGTAAACTCGGACCACTTTTTAAAAACATAAAGTAAACTCGGACCACTTATTAAAATAACTATATTTTGTATATTTCTATAATATAATATGGTTTAACTTACTTCCACCTTTATAATTATATTATATCTGTTAAATAAATTATAAAAAGAGTCATTTAATATGATATTTTTGTGGAATTATATACTTAAATAGGTAAACATTTAATTTGAACTCGCACCATTTTTGAAGTAAACTCGGACCACTTGTGAAGTAAACTCGGACCACTTATTAAAATAAAATTATAAAAATAACTTATATATTGTATACTTCTATCATAATAAATATAGCTTCTATCGTGGGTCTCGTCGGTGATATACATAGAGCTAGAGAGAAATTTCTCTCTAACTCTGTGGTGATATACGACAATTTTAATTATGTTAAGTTATTAAATGTTATTAAAGTTATTAAATGGTAAATTATGCATGTGTAGTAATATCGGAATACTCGCAATTATATACAGTGAAATTATACTTTTAACTTATAAGTTAAAGCATATTATATGTTAGAAATATACAATATATAGTTTATACGGTTGGTCCGAATCTTCTTTATGTTTTTAATAAGTGGTCCGAGTTTACTTCACAAGTGGTCCGAGTTTACTTCACAAGTGGTCCGAGTTTACTTCACAAGTGGTCCGAGTTTACTTCAAAAGTGGTGCGAGTTCAAATTAAATGTTTACCTATTTAAATATATAATTCCACAAAAATATCATATTAAATGACTCTTTTTATAATTTATTTAACAGATATAATATAATTATAAAGGTGGAAGTAAGTTAAACCATATTATATTATAGAAATATACAAAATATAGTTATTTTAATAAGTGGTCCGAGTTTACTTTATGTTTTTAAAAAGTGGTCCGAGTTTACTTTAAAAGTGGTCCGAGTTTACCTCAAAAGTGGTCCGAGTTTACCTGGTCCGAGTTTACTGGTACTCTATATAACCATAACTAGGGGAAAGTAACCGAATACGGATAGTGCCCGAATTTATATAATAAGTCAATATAATAATATATGGTTTATCTAGTGGTATTTAGGGTGTCCGTATTATAACACAGGGTATCCGTATTCGGACACGGGTACCGAATACGGACACCCCTGTTATCTATGGAATTACAAGATTAAATAAAATTTTAAAATCACAATAATATCTATAATCATATAATATTAATATATTGTAATTTTGAATATAAATAATATTTCATAACATTTTAACTTTTTATAGTTAAAGTGCCCGTATTAGGTTACTTTCCACTATATATATATATATATATATATATATATATATATATATATATATATATATATATATTGAGTGGGGTCCTCACTATAGTGTATATAACCATAAAAGTATCCATTGACATAAAATTACCCTCAAATAGTAATCACCAGATGGCGTATTATATGGCAACCAATTTGGTTGAACCAAATAAAAAATAATACATTTTTAGATACACATTTTTATTATAGGTATAATATACCTCATACAATTAATGCTATATATGCAGAGCTGGGCAGTATCGCCGATACATTATCTATTAAGGCAAAAAATCAGTATCGTAGATAGGTACATTTGTAGGTATTATATATTACCTATTTGTATTTGTATCTATTATAAAATTACAAAATAATTTGTAATCGTATCTATTAGTCATAAATAGTATATATGATAAGTATTTAATAGATACTATTTACTAAGAAAAGTATGTAAACAAATACATTTTATTAAAAAATATATATATTTGTTGGCTTTATATGTATTTTATATCAATATTTTATAATATCATATTCAAAGATTCTGCGAAGCAATCTTCGGAAAATAAACCTTCGGAAAATCTTTGTCATATTATAAATTAATATTAATATATATAAATTATAAATATATTTTTAATAAAATATCTTTTGTAAATATTGAAATTAATTCATTGTTAAAAATTATGATATATCAATAATAGTGATTTATTCTCAAAAACCTTATTATATACATTTATTGAAAACAAAGACATTATTTTGATAATATATTTTATATAATAATTGATTTATAATTAAAAGTTATATATTATATTGATTAGTTAATATCTCATCTTATCGTTTTTTCTTTATGAAAATGCTTTAAATAAAATAATATTCAGAAGTGTATACTATTTAATTATTACTACCTGTTAATATACTATATGAGCACATTATTCATATAATATATATGTATATTTAATTGCGTATACTATTGCGTACGTTTATATTGATGTAAAAGTATTTTGTAACGCTATCTTTGTTGTTTTTCAAATAAATTTAATCTGAAAAAAATATTTTGAAAATGTTATGTAATATATAATTACATTACCTTTATTGAATTACAAGATATAAAATATGATTTGTTTCGGGTGGCTCAGGTCTCCCACGTGTACAAGTCTCCTCACTCTCCACTAATAACCCTACTTAGTATCGACAACGTCGGAAGCATCTACAACTACTAACTTTCCTGACTACTTTTCTAACAAACTTACTAAATATTTACTTAAAATAATAAGATTACGAACACAATATTTAAATAATTCTATTTCCACAAATAATATTATAAATTATAATAATATATTATAATGTATAACTGACTTTCCGTACATAACTCCTGAAATATTACTTGATATTTAAAATTCTAAATTATAAGATGTCCTATTACTAGGGCCGCAGGAACAGGGGGGGTCGTGGGTGTCCGGACCCCCCTGTTATAATCAGGGGGGGTCCGGATATCTTTGGACCCCCCCTGTTCTTGCATCAAATTATAAAAATAATTTAATACCTTTTAATAATTTGTTAATAGTTTAGAGAAAATGTTATGTTAGTAGATAGTGATTATTAGTAAAATACATATTATAATCTTTTATTTGTAGTCACAATATTATCAATACCCTTATATAGTGCTTCTCTTCTACAATATTTTATCGCAATATTATTTAATATTTATTAGATTTAATTTAATAATTGTTAATAAATTATGGACATAAGTTCATTCTATAGAATTGAAAATAATAACCAAAATGATGAAAGGTTTGAAATATAATAATAATTAATATTAATAGTATTATCAATTTATTTAGATCTGAAGAAACACGTGTTGGAACAACAAGTTTAAATGTTGCATTGTCTAAGAGTAAACCATCAATAATTGAAAACGATAACATATTGGATATAAAAAGCTTAGACAAACCCTTCCAGCCAGATGTACGATAAGAGTGATTTTAAACATGATGTTGACGATGGATTCGGATGCTTCATTTGATTCATCAATATTTTAGTATTGACAATACCCAACAATTTGTTTGTGATTTAGGTCAATATTGGCTGTGCGAGGGTATGTTCACTTTACAAAAAAATTAACATGGGAATAGATAGGAAAATTAAAAAAAAAAACAAATATGTAGATTTGTCACATTTATAATTAAGATACAATCATGACATTTTCAGAATATATGTAATGTGTATAGTTCCTATGAATGATATAACAATTTATAAAAAAAATAATTTTATTTCTAGGATTTTTTTTCTAATTATAGGATTTTCCTGCTTTTTTTTTGACTTCTCATAATTTTGTATAGAATCGTTATATTTGATAAATTTATATTATATATATAATAAAAAAACAATTTATTAATCACTGTATATTACAATTTGGCCGAAAAAAATAATAACTACCCTGGTATTTATTTAATTTTGTTAAAAATCATCAATAACACTGCTCTGCATCATTTTTGTTATCAAGGGTTTCTTAACTGATTATAAGCTACTTTTTGACACTGAATTCAAATCTGAAAATCATTTTGCTCAATCAGCTCTAGTTCTTTTTTTATTCAACTTTTTATTTTTTTGGAAATATCAGAAATTTCCAAAGTAAAATTTAGGATTTCATATAAATTATATAGTATTTTAATCCGTTCATACCTATATATTTAGTTATTTTATTATATAAATGTGTTAATAATATATAAATAGTGCACCAATGGTACTGGAGTTGATTAGGGGTATTCTCTAAATAAGTTAATTAATATGTAATTACTAAATATTCAGTAATATATTGTATATTAATTTACAATAATTTTCTGACTCTTGAAATTAACATATAAAAATCATTATTTTAAATAAGTCAATAATATCATTACATCATACAACTTTAAATAAGTATAACGTATTTTTAACTACATTTACCATGAATAGAAGAACTTGTATTAACAATCCGGATAAGTTTTGTTACATTTGTGGTAAGTTAACATTGTTGAAGCAGAAGTCAAATATAACGCCATTTATAAAAAAAAACCTACAAAGATTATTTCGGAATGCATTTAGGAGACCAAGACAAATTATTTGCACAGCATACTTGTTGTAAAACCTGTACTGTTAACGTACATCGTTGGAACAATAAGAAATTAAAATATTTAAATTTCGGAATACCAATGATATAGAGAGAAGGTCAGAATCATGTATCGGATTGTTATTTTTGCATGTTAAATATTAATGGTTCATATATAGAATACATATGTATACCTTTATACTATTTATATAATTGTATATGTATAAATAAATATGAAGAATAAAGCACGTGTTATATATCCTGATATACATTCAGCTATACGGCCTGTACCTCATAATGATGATATTCCGATACCAATACCACCAGACAATCTTGATTAATCATCAGAATCAGATGATAAAATGAAATTAATGATGATTTATCACAGGAATACATTCCCCATGAAAATAAAAGACATTTTGAACCATTTAATCAACATAATCTAAATGAGTTAACAAAAGACAAGAATCTGTTCAATTATTTGGATCTAGATTAGCAGAACGTCAAATGTTATCAAAGAAAAAACATAATCTTGGTATCGAAGTCGTGACATTGAGTTTAGGAAGTATTTACTACCAATGGAGAACTTGTATATTGTAAGAATAGTATTGGATTGGTAGAAGGCATGGATATTGCGTATGCAGATTCAGACTGGAGATTATTTATCGATTCATAAAATAAAAGTCTTAAGGCAATTTTATTATACAATGGTAATAGAGTATCTTCAATTCCTGTCGGTTATTCAATTAGTATATCAGAAAATTACAATAATATGATTGTACTTCTTGATTCATTAAATTATAATTTTCACAATTGGATGATTTTCGGAGACTTGAAGGTAATATATTATAATATTTATTATAATAATTATAATTATTTAAAATGTTTGATTATTTTAATATATACATTTGTAGATCATCGCCATACTTTTGTGTATGCAATCTGGGTATACCAAATACCCATGCTTTCTCTGCAAATGGGATACTAGAGCTGACCGAGAACATTATTCAAGACGAATATGGCCAGAATGTAATAATTTACATACTGGTTTACACAATATAATCTAGAATTCTCTTGTTAATCCCAATAGAATACTATTCCTTTATTCCTCCATTATACATTTTTTAAGATCCCATCTTGATTATATTCCAAGCAGTTGTGGTGATTTTAGCGAAGAACAAATGTCCTTAAGGAAAGTGCTTTCTCCAGGATATTACTATAATGAAAGATAGATATCAAGGAAAATGGGATGTAAATATGCTTTCGGACTACAATTGGTGTTTAAAAAGAGACGATATTAATGCAAAACACAAGAGAAGAGCTATCAAACAGTCATTTATATAGTATTTAAATAATATTCTATAATATTAATACATATTATTGTTATTTTATATTCTAATAAATTATATTTTTCACCTAAATATATTTTTCTTGATAATTTATTTGAAATATTTCTCATATTTGTTGACAAAATTAAAAGTTGAATAAAAAAAAAACTATAGCTGTTTGAGCAAAACGGCTTTCAGATTTGAATTCAGTGTCAAAAAGTAGCTTATAATCAGTTACGAAACCCTTGATAACAAACAAAAAAATTCAAATGCAGACCAGTGTAATTGATAATTTTTTCTGTGGATTGGTTACATTTACGGTTACCTTTACAAATTTTAATATTTTTTTGTTTTTTTTTCTACCTCATCTTAAGATGTTATATTTTAACGTACAAGTATTATAAATTAAAAAAAATAGTTCTTTATAATTTTAATAAATAGTCAAAGTGTCCTAATTTTTAGAAAAATCTAAGATGTACATTGTACATTGTACGATGCATTAAAAAATATGTGTATAGTCGAAATAACAAAGATCAAATGTTATCATTCCAGAAAAACTGGTACAATAAATGTCAATGGATTCATTGTTGTAATGACAAGGAAGCAGTATTTTGCTTCTATTGTGTTAACAATTATAAAAAAAAAACAAATCGTGATAACATCCCAGCATTTATAATGACTGGTTATTCAAATTGGAAGAAGGCATTATAACGATTTACAAGTCATGGAAAATCAAATATTCATCGAATTGCAATGGAAGCGGAGAATAATAATAGCTATATATATATATATATATATACCTATATATATATATATATATATATATTATATACATACATATAATATAGGTTGTACATATGTTTAATTATATTTTAATACATATTATTTAGAGTGAACTATTTTAATGCATATGATATTGCTACAAGAAGACTCGAAGACAAATTTAATTGTGATAGTGAATCATTTTTCAATCTAAAGAATATACTATTAAAATCAAACTATATAGATTTAGATGAGATTAATAAATATCCAGAATTGAATTTAGAAGAACTACAAACTAAATTACCTTTATTTAAAAGAGAGTCAATAGCCAGGTGCTTAAAAGATGCCATATTATAATGCATGTATATATATAATTCACCTATGGAAAATATAAAGAAAATATATTCCAATGTACAAATATTGATGAAATTAATCATTGTAAGACCAATAAGTTCAGTTGACTGTGAAAGAAGTTCTAGTAATATGCGTATCGTAAAGAATTGGCTAAGAAATTCTATGGAACAAAAGAGACTGAATAGTTTAATATGTAGTATTCACAGTGAAAATAAAAATTCACAGACGAATTAAATATTGATGAATTGATATCATCATTTGTTAAGAAAATTTTCTTGTTAACAGAATGGAGATAGAAGATGTTCTCATTTCATTACATCTAACATCTATTAAAAGTACCTAATAAAATGATATATACATTTATAGACTTATTTATATAATATCTAAAAAATTGTAATTAGTTATACACACAAACAAATGTATAATAATAATATAAATTAGTGGACCCCCCCTATAAAATATACCTTCCTGCGGCCCTACCTATAGGTAGGGCCTAATATATTATCTATTAATATTCTCATTAATTGTATAGATAGCCACATATTGAAGATTAAAACACTTTTATCTAGTATTGGTTACTGACTACATAAGTAAATATAACTATTTATCAGTGTAGATGTATATTTCCATTATAACAGCAGGCCTTCTATTGTAGGGAGATGCATATAACCTTGATGTAGTAGTCGTGTACTGAAGATTAGGGGTAGATTATATGTCGGTATAACCGGTTGGTTTCATTTAGTAGATATATATATATAGTCAGGTTCACTATTAAATATATATATATATATATATAGGAATGTCTCCTATTAAGAAATATATATTAGTTTATTATCGATTGTTAATTAAAGCAATGAAAAATATATGAAAGTTTATGATTATATTTTATTAAAGATAATTGTTGAATAAATCACTACATTATATTAATAATTTGACTAAATAAGTTATATCAAAGAGTGTACAAATTCTTAACGAGGTATCCCTTTTTGTTGTAGCTATCTGAATGGGCTTGATAAGTTATTCTTTCATTGTTTGACAACCTCATGCACTCTCTCAGTATACGTCTGTTTGTGTGTTCGTGTATACCAATTATTAGGCGTATATTATAATGTTACATTATATATATATATATATATATATATATATAAATACGGTATACAATAAAAATCGCTTATAGTGATTACCACTTTAATAACAAATGTTTATGTATAATAATGTTACTATTAAACCTATGTGTATTACTGATAAATCGAATATATCGACAATGCGCCAATAAATAAAAATTGGACATATCAACATTATTTTATGATTTCATTTAAAATGTCAGCTAAAGTTTTAGACTTTTATTATAAATTACACTTTTCAAAAAATATTTATGAAATTCTTTTGATATTTTAAATGATAAATATGATTTATATTTAATGTATTGTTCACGCTTATAGTATGTAAAAGTCATGTGATAAGTAGAAATTTAGAAATGTAGGGCACTTTGGCTACAGTATTGATATCTTAAAATATATAAGTTATCAGTAATCCGATGAATAAAGATATAGGTTTATGATTTTTATATTATTTATAAAATATAAATTTATCATTTGACAAATATAGTAACGATATCTAAATTAACTTACAATGTTAACTATTGATAAATATCCTACCAGCATAATTAGAATAAATTGTAAGTTTAAAAATAAGACAACATAATAATAAATCATATCAGTTAAATAAAATAACAATTAAGAAGATTAAAATATTCAAACTATCCCTATATTAAATTATAGAGAACATATGTCATGTTTTAAATGATAGAATCGTATTATTGTCATAATTAAATATTAAATATTAAATAAAACTATATTTTAAATTCAATTTCTTCTTAGTGATATTTGTAACCATATATATATTATAGTCAGAAATTATTTTAAAAAAATACATTTTATGATAATTATCCACGCCCCTTTAAAGTATATCTACATTCTGATGTATCAACATTGTAAATGATATGATGGGGATACAAGAGGCTTTTACTGCATATATATTTAATTAACTATACATTCATAATTAAAAAAAAAAAAAAAATGAGAATTAAATAAATATTTAAGCTACTTAAATTATTGACAATTTAAAAAATATAGATAACTATTAGTATAACATTCAAGGTGCACTGTTTATGAGTAATACATTAGTATACTATGAGCTGTGTAACTATATATAGGTTGTTATATTACTGAATAATATATGTTATATATATATATGTACATATGCTAATATATTAGCATATGAATACAAATATGTATACATATTTGTATTTGAGATAGAGCGAAGAATAAATAAACTATCAATAATATTAAGTATAATTACATATTGATATAATGTTTAAATATTTATTATTCATATGTATTTACAACATTCTAAATAGAATACTTATAACGAAAATATTAGTCATGTTATCACACATATAAATAACCCAATTGTCAGGATAGACCGCTCGTCGTTAGCTTTACATGTCCATAGACATATTTTGTCACGTCCTTTTCTGACATTCACAACAATTCCATTTATTAGATACCCCAACTCTTTAAACTGCTCCCCGATAACCATGAGTATCTATTCGAGGTAGAAGATTAATTAATGGCAATGTTAATGTTATCTTTAAATAGTCTATAGGCTATAGCACATTATGAAATACTAAAACATCATCAGAACATTACCATTCAATAACACATTCATAACAATTTAGGAAATTCATCATTTTATATATATACTATATCATCAACATATTATCATTCAATAACATTATGCATATCTTCAGAACATCATCATTTTATAAAACTACAACATTAGTAGGAATATATCTTAAGGAAATAACATTCAATATCGAATGTGTTATTATTACATCGAAGTTCATCATCAAAACATCATTTTTTTACATTAGATGATAAATAATATACGTGATAATGATATTATGAGGATGTTAGTATTTTGTAGGAGATCATACGTACAGCCGACAGCCACATGTTATCTAAATCGTATGTCTTTCGCTTCTTTTCTAAAAGAAGTGTCCATTTCCCACCATGGTAGTTTCTTATATCCTCCCATTCAGGTTTTATGCCTTCCTGTGTTATCGATGTTATCATTAGATTTACATGTTTCGCTTTACGAATAGAATAACCTTGAAGAATGAATAGTCAGACATCTGTGGTATTTGACTTACTGGGTACAGATGCCTAAAGAAGCGCCAGAAATCTTCAACAGATATAATTGTGTTTATTTCCATGTTATTTTCGTTCCAATTATCAGAATGGCCCATCTTGAAATAATAGAATGTCCATCTAAGGATAAATGTATTATAATGATATCTAAAATATATGTATAAAATCATTTTATTTATTTTTGTAATTTATTACGTTATAATAAAGATATTATAAAATTAAATAGTCAATTAATATCAAATTTTTAATCCCAAAAAAATGCACATAAAGCTATAAATGTAAATGTGTTTTGAGTTATAAATGTGTACACATATTAATGTTTTGATATAGGTTATAATAAGTTATAATAATTATTATTAAGACTTAAGTCTATGAAATATGATTGTAATTAATATTCCTACATAAACATATATAGGGCATGTAACTGTGTTAAATTAACATATACTTATTAATATGAACACGATAACCTATTTATCTAGTAGACATTGATGTTATAACAATATGCTATAATAATAAATCTACATTAAACTTTATTTTACATTCATATAATAGATTATCAATAATAATATATTCATACAGAAAATGCTATTCACATAGGATATAAGTAAAACGTTGTAGTTACCTATTTTGTAAAGGATGTATTTCTTCAAGTTTAACTCCAATTGCCAACTGTTCCACCATATCAATAATTCCATCTATTACATTCTCAACGATTTCTATATTTTCTTCCTTTGCCTAGTGGTTATATGAATGCCATTAATAATGTATTGTTCTCCTAACTGTCTATGTTATTAATATAAAATGAACTAAAGTGAATTAATAGAAGTGACAAGATTTGCTTTAATTATGCTATAGTAGAAGTAGTTATATTTTAAAATCGTCAATATAACTTATTATATATGGTAACTACAATTTGTAAGTATACTATTGTTACTATAATATGTTTTAGTTTTAAATACTATAGTACCTAATATACAATATTATAGTAAATATATATAGTATACTATATTAGTATGTTAAGTATACTATAGTTTTATATATATATATATATATATATATATATATATATATAATCTATAGTATACTAAGTATACTATATGTACTATAGTATAGTAGATACATTTTTAGAACAGATTTATTATTTCCATTGTTTCAACATTACAGCTGCGAAAGAATTACTGTATTCAGAACAAAATACCGTAGGTATATAGCAGAACAGATAGGTATTGTATGTATGAGTGTAGAATGTTTGTTAAAAATTATTCATTATTTTATGGGAAATATAGTATATATATATATATATTAGCTCTAGGTTTAAACTTTAAATATCATATCATAATAATGATTGAAGGATATGTAGATATATTACTAGATATAAGTATAGGGTATTAATACAGTTTGGTATGTGTATTCATATATACCCTATAGGTCATGTATTTCATATGATATATGTTTTTGACTATTATTTATGAAAAGTAATATTATGTTTAATGAGAATATTAATGATTTAATATAAATAATATATATATATATATATATATATATATATTTATATATACGATATGTGTATGAATATATTGTGAAGGATAATGTGAAATGTTCTCCGAATGTATAAATACACTACGTATATAACATGGTACAATGAATGTAATACAGTATACTTCGTTCAAGGGTGATACATGAAGTATGTTTCTTAGTTAGCGTAAATGGTATCACACACGATACTGATAAGTACAGAATAACGTAGGGAACTAATACATCTACCATACAGTACACTATTAGTAATTATTAATTGCTAATTACACACAATATGAACTATAATAATGACAATAAAGTATGACCTATTAAGGGGACGAGCGCAGTTAAATCTATAAATAGATTTATACATGTATGAGATGTGGAAAATGGTATGTTTAATAAATATAGGGATATAATTGTTGTGGTATTGAATAGTGTTCATTATATTCTGTATATACTTTTTCTTGGTATTTTTAACTAATTATTTGTTAATAAAAGTAACCATCCCTTGATGATTTATGTGTAAAATAGTTTTACTATTACATATTAGATTTGTTAAGCGTATATTGAGAATGAGTTTGTGATTCTGATATGTGTAGTGGGTAACCCCTTTATAACAGTTTCGAGAATTTCACGAATAGGTTGTGTGAAATATTATTAAATTGTATAACTCCATTATTAACTAGTGGATAATATATAGTATCGGCAATATTTAAGCATTGTATATATGTTATTAGAATAAATATATTAACAAAAATAGCAATGGGATATACCTTATCAATAATATTTAATTATTATATTAAACTGAGATATAATTAGTATATCTCAGTACATATTATTATAATAATTATATTAAGTTAACTTAAATAACTATTCATGAATATAGGTTATCTAGTTTATAATATAAATGTATATAATATACTATATGATATAGTACACATATTATAACAAACATGTATTGTATTAATGATAATATACGTTTACTGCATTATATAATAACCTTAATTACGTTAGCCATGTTGATAATCTTAATGACGCTGCTGATTCTGTGTTTATAACGGAAACTAATATTTATTACGAATATTTACATAATACAATGATAATAGAATTTATTTAAAAATTGTTCGTAAAAATCAATTATATATCATATAGTAATTTTTTAATATTTAATATACAAATGGTTTGTCATTGATATATATATATATATATATATATATATAAATATACATATAACATATATTCGTATATATGTGTACATATTATTAGCATGCTAATCTATGATAAACGACAACATATTAAAATTGTGATCATAAACTATTACATTCTACAATTATATCTGAATTAAATATATAGTAATAAAAATGAACGTTTAAATTAACATTTCTTCATTAATTAAATCCCTATATAATAAAGAATATTTTAATTATTATCCCAACTTTCATTTATTATGCATTACACTAACTAATATGCTTATGATTAAGCCTATTATCATCATGTATATGTACATATTTTTAGTAACGCAATCTAATAGGAATCCTTTCATAAATAAATAAAGCACAATAGTACCAGAGTCATTTATTATTATGAATGTATAATATGGAACTTATAGCATCCATGTATGCAGCATACAGTTGTCTAAAACCAGAGCTGGGCACGATACTCGAAAAATGTATAATAGATACAATTACAATTACATACTTTTTTCTTATAATAGATATTACTACAATTACTTTAAAAAAAATCATAGTAGATACAATTACAAATAAATAATGTTCTTAGTGGATACATCTCAGTAGATACAAATACATTATGATTATATACAATGTATATAGTATATAGATATAAATTATATTTATATATATATATATATATTTATATATATATATATATATATATATATATATATATATATTCATCGATGTCGATTTGAAAGTACATATCAAGGAACATTAAGGGGGTATCCAACTACAAGTATTTTAACTTTAAAACTATTTTCTATAAATATAACTATAATTGTACTGGGAAACCCCCTTACTTTCCGGCAACTTGCCTGAAATATAATAACTTTATAGGGTATCTCATTACAACTTGATAGAAAATGGTTTTAAAGTTACAATATTTCCGTTAAGTTTACGGAAAATCTCGTAGTGGGATAGCCCTTTTATACGGAAATAATATCCGGAAATGTTTTATAGAAAGTGATTTTCTAGCAATTTTTAGTGGGATACCCCCTTTAAAGTTACTATTTTCCGGAAAGTAAGAGGGTAAACCTAATTGTAGTTAACTTGCTAGAAAATAACTTTCTAAAAATATTTCAGGACATTATTTCCGGAAATACTGCTAGTGGGATACCTCCTTTATAATGACATATTAAATATTTACACCTTATAACGTGTTCTTCAATAAATGATATAGAATACATTTGTTGATATTTATTGACATTTAATGATGCCCACGATGAATATTTAGTGTAGGGGAGAGCTAGGCAGGTTGACCATATGGGCAGGTTGAGCCATCTCAATTATTTCTGCTATTAATAAATATCTTAATGTAATTTTTAATACATGTATACACACCTATATTTAGAATTATTATATAAACTAAAAAATATTTATTTTAACTATTTAAAATATTATTTAATTATTAATATTTTATGAAAAACTCGTCGGTGGGACAGTAAGTTTAAATTTGATATTATTAATATATTTTATAATAACATAGAATTAAGAATGGTAAATATATCTTTTATTTTACACTTTTTCTACCTGGCTCAACCTACCCCATTAGACGGGGCAGGTTGAGCCAAATTAAATAAAAATAATATTTATCATTACACTGATTTATGAATGTTTTTTATTGATCATAAACTATATTTATCTTATGCACTTTATTTTATTAAAATATATTCATAACATTATTAGATACATGCATGTGTTTTTATAAAAACCGGGTCAACCTGCTCCACTCTCGCTACCAGCGTTTATTTCATCTGAAATTATACAATGAGCCATTACAGACTATAGAGAAATATACATTATTACAATTAACTATTTTTGAACTAAAAATAATCAGCGACCTTTACTTTCGAATGTTAAACATGAATATAGTAAATTATCAAATATACAAAAAATAAATTATTAATATATTATTAATTATTATTATTTATAATTATCATATTTATTAAAATGATATTATCATTCTATATAATATATAATTTTGAATTATAAATCAATTATTATATAAAATATATTATCAAAATAATGTCTTTATTTTTAATAAATGTATGTAATGGTTTTTGAAAATAAATCACTATAATTGATATATCATAATTTTTAGCAATGAATTATTTTCAATATTTACAAAAGATATGTTATTAAAAAATATATATATAATGTATATATATTAAAATTAATTTATAAAGTGATATTATAAAATATTGATATAAAATAAATATAATGACCAAATGATATATTATTTAATAAAATGTATCTGTTTAAATAATTGTTTTAGTAGATACGTATCGTAGATACTATTTATGACTAATAGATACGATTACAAATACTTTTGTAATTTTATAATAGATACAAATACAAATACAAATGTATCTACGATACTGATTTTTTGCCTTAATAGATACTGTATCGGCGATACTGCCCAGCTCTGTCTAAAACTAATCTCTAAATATTATCTCTACATAACACTGTAGATATCACTATATACAACTGTATTAATGTGATTCTTCCAACTGTATCATACCAATATATTATCTATGGCCTACCCTGTTCCATCGCCCATCGGTAAGGAACACTACCAGCAAACCATAAAAGCAGATTTAAATACGTATTAAAGAAGTTTATAAAGCAATTTTAATCAGGTTTTCGAAAATTCTGATTTAAAACCTGCTTTAATTCAACCGATTTAAACATTTTTTAAACATCTTTCAACTGCTTTAATAATTAAGTATTAACCCCTGATTTAATTCTGATTTAATAAACTCCGATATCTTAAGATATATTTAAATCTGTCTTAATAAGTATATAAATCTGTCCACATTTATTAGGCTATTTATTCTTACTGTTTAAAAAGGATTAAAATCTGCTATCATTATTTGCTAGGAAAATATCTTATATGTGGAGATTATTAAATCAGAATTAAATCAGGCTTTTACAGTTCGTTGTGTTGTTATCTTGTTGTAACATTTCATTCAATCTAGTAACTAACTTATCACATCCATCCTGAGATACGCAGTCGTTGTTGAACTAAGTCGCCACCGATACGGTATTGAAATTACTATATTTGTATTCATATTCATGAGCTTTTTTATTAGGAATAATAAATCTGACGTCGCCTATCTCCTCTCCGCGTGTCAGCCGCTGCTATTTGTTACTGTAACTCGCCTATATGCTCTACCCTTGACCTTTGATATCTTCATCATCTCTTGACCGTTGGTGTACTGGTAAAACTTCTGCTCGAATACAGTGCAGGTATTCTCCCATGAATTGTATTAGACCACTGGCTTAAGTGGTTTCCAGGGTATGACACTTGAAGCCCACCCTGATGGGTGGGAGAGTAGTGGAAATGCTCAACCTAATCCTTCTCAAATAAAGAAAGCAGCAGTAGTAGGACATTGTTCTACAACCCTTCGTCCCCTACCCCCCTATATTATATAGGCATACTTTATTCATATATAATATATATATATATATATATATATATATATATATATTTTATCGCATATTACTTTATTTTATATTTATTAATTTTATATTTATGTTCAAATATTTCTAAAACCCCTTAATAAAAAAATAATCTAGAAAATATTTAAAAAATTGTATATCATGATATAACTAATTATCAGTATTTGGTTAATAATTATGCTTTTTATAATTATTTATATAGTAGAAATACGTTTTCAATATCCCCACTCTCCCCAACTGGTCAAAAATAGGCCTTAGTTAAATATTATGCATATGTTAATACTACTATAAATAATAAGTTAAAGCAATCACATATTGTATATCTAAATAAGCTAACAATTGATGAATTTATCTCGGGCAGAGTATTTGATTAACTAAAGAAGTTCATTATTTGCTACTTTATATGCATCCTATTATAAAGCTTTAATATTTCGAATGTTATGATGATCGGAAACACGTGTATGAAGATATTGGATCACGTGATAATAGAGGTCACTATAGATTAGCTGACGTAGAGTGCAGGGTAAAATCAAATAGTATTAAATTATTTGATAAAGAATGTATTGATCAACTAGAAAGTGAGAAACTATATCAAAGACAAGTATAAAGGACATTTATAGATGTTATAAAGTTTTTATATGCACGAGGAATAGGATTTAGTGGTAATAACCCTATGAAGCCCGCATTAATCGCACATTAGTTTTATAATACTTTTAAAGAATACTTCTGAACATAGGGATGTATCCTGCTATCATCAGCAATGAATGTGTAAATAAGATGATTCATTATTCAAAATAAATTATAATACTTAGATATACATCATAAAATACTGTACTATTAAAATATGTACTATAAAACTACACTTAACAAACAAGAAACTATATGATAATATTCCTACTCTCTCCAAGACTACCCGGGAAAGAATAACACGATTTGCTGGACACTGCCTCAGAAAATGAGATTATTAGTGGTGTACTAATGTGGATGCCTGCTCACGGATTTACAAAGCGTGGACGACCGAAACGAAACTATATAAAGCAACTAACTGATGACACTGGCCTAACAGTAGAAGAAGCGAAGACAGCGATGAAAGATAGAAAAATCTGGAAAAAGATTGTTGAATATGCTCGGGAAACTATCCCGATCTGCAGATTACCATGGTAAGGTAAGGTAAGGTATCAAAATATATAAATGTAAAATATACATTTGATGTATATCCAATGTAGACATTGTATTTCAAATATATATATTTAGATATATCTTACCTATATTTAATAGCAAATAATTAAACCATAGAGAGAAACTTCTCTAAACTTAAACTGATAAAGATTTAATCCTACATAAGAAATAATCTAACCCAAGAAAAACATCCAATTCTGGAAATAGTATCTTTAGAATTAAAGACACTTTAATAATTTTAATACAATTGATACTGAACAATTATTAAAAGTTTTGCAGAGAGAAAATCGCGTAAAATACATATTTAATTTAGTGGTGCTATAAATGAGGTATACGTAACATAGATCCCTGGCGAGATGTGGCTACGGTATACCATGATATATCATCTCTAATTAGGGGTATGAAATGTGCAGACTTTTCACGTAATTTAGTCACATGTCCAATAAAGTTTATAAATAGTAAATAGCCTATACAATGAAAATCATTTATCAATGTCACTAAAATAATTAGTTTGATGACTAAATAATAAAGTTAACTATAATTAATTAACTAATTATACAGAATTTCATAAAGTATTATTATTTATAATTAATACAGCATTAATATATATATATATATATATATATATATTATATATATATATATAAATATATTTATATATTAATAACATTAGTTAAAATACTTATGTATTTAGATGTTTATATATATTATATATATAGGTAAAAACAAATGCCACGTGACTTTTACGTCTACGTTGAAGTTAATTGACAGTTACGTGCGTATTAATACCGAGGGGGGGGGGTGGGGGGCGTTACCTAGCTCGTTATGCTCGACCACCGTTCTCTCAGTCACTAACGGTCAGCACTGCGGCCACGAACAGCGAATGACCACTTCTATGACCTCCCGGTCATCTCGGCTAGCTAATGTGGCGATACTCCTCGCTCTGTTGCCCTCTCTAGTGATGACTCACGGTGGCGGTGATGGGGTGTCCAGCCACGTGATCACGTGGTTTACTAACGCCACTCTGGCCGATACGGCGTTGTTGACCACTATGGTCGGAGGAGGAGGAGGCGGAGAGGATGCACTAAAGCCACGCTGGATGGTGATCATGGACTCGGTACAGATTATCGTCACGTCTGTGGGCATAGTGGTCAACTTTCTGACCGTAGTGGTGTTGCACAAACGTAGCTCCGTCACGCTGAGCGATAATACAAGGATTCTTCTTCTTCATCAGGTTCGCTATCATATCGCTAACATAGAAAATAGTCAATTAAATATATATAAATAAAATGTTAAATATATGTGATTTAATTAATTACGTATCTCTTAATGTTATGCATAATATATTTAATAAAATATTACCAAACCAAATAACAAATAAATTTGAATATAACTTAAATTATTAAAACATAACAAATAAATGTACTTATAGAATGCACGAAGTAAATATAAATCGAAAAGTAAATTACACACAATTAACATATATGATATTAAACTTTGGAATAATATAAAAAATGACTGTAAAAACATAAAATACAATTCATTTAAAAAATGTATAAAACTCGAATATTTAAACAAATATTAAGTAATCATTAATTAGTTTCATTATTACAACTAGTTATTTTAATTTTATTATACTTTTATAAACTTTTTTACATATTAACTTATCCTATATATTTATTTACTATTTTTTTTCGTTTTATTATCCGTAATTTCATTTTATTAACAATTTTATATTATCATTTTATTGGAGAGTACCCTTTTTGTGAGTATAGATTACGAGATAATATCTGGTTCTCATTTTTGAGCTGAAATGTTGTTTTCTAAATTGTACTTTCTAAATTCGATAAACTATTTTCATTCATTCATTCATTCATATATATATATATATATATTGATATTTTCATTTTGGTGGTCCATTTATCCCATCCAGGAACTTAGATGACGCCAAATGACCCTAATGTGATTTAAAGCCGTTCTTGTGATAATTCGTCAATGTTTGTCACGTGAATCCATTATGTTATATATATAACATAATGGGTATATACATATATATATATATATATATATATATATATATATATATATACATAATTATAGACAATTGCTTCTAAATATTATTGTAAGGTATATTTAATGGTATAGGTCCGTATTTGAACCTGTGTCTAACCTATGTGTGTATGACGCATTAACCTGGTGGTATACTAGTATATATATGCAGGATTACATTGCAATTTAAATATAACATAATTCATATTGTAATAACTATAATATAGATAATAATAAATAGGATAGTAAGAACAAAACGAATATGCGTAGAAAAATAAATAAAATAAATACACGCGTTAATTAGAATTTACGAAACAACAAGGTGTTAAGTAGGGCTTTGTTAGTGCTAATATAGTGCTACTACAGGGGAGTGTGAATACCTCCTATAACCTAGGAGGTTATAGGAGGTATTGAGAGTGTCCGGGGGCGCTGATTCTAAAGGCGATACCGTACGGAAGCCGTACAATTGTGTTACTTTGCGGGTACAGTGTTAGTTCCGCGATGTGATATGGATGGGGGTGAGCGGTAAGTTAACTTGAGGTGTAACACACAAGTAGTTACGTAATAGAGGTGTAAACATGGGGGGGTAAGCTGATTGGGTTAGCAATATTAGTCATAAAGTTAAGTGCGACTTGAGAACATTGTGGATTCCTCTGCGGAGATATTTAAGGTAAGAGAGTTCGGCGATGAATGAGTTGTTGCATACTTGTATTAGTTTAGAGTGCTTATATAGAGTATGTATTGTACTCATTATGTAGTTAATATCACGTGATATTATAATAAGTCACATGATTACTTTATTATAATGTGTAGTTTAACATAATAGTGTGTATTTAGAAGTGAGGACTTATTAACAGTAGTAATCATACATCTAATATAAGTGCAGCATGCATGCATATCCATGGATATTAACTAGTAAATGCGTAATCGTTAATACAAATAGGAAGATGTAATGACACCTGCCACGATGTCAGTGTCAATTACTAGAGTATTGTTGGGGTTCATTGTCGTGTAGACAGCCTGTCGCCTATTGTTATTAGTACCGTAAACAGTATAATATTATATAGTATAACACCGTATACGCCTATATATAAGACAATATATCATATATGACAATTATTAATTTCAATATCAGCTGATATACCTAGGTATACTATGCATTATACAGTTTATTGTATATACATATTTACATATATTTATCTATATATATATATATATATATATATATATATATTAAATATATATTATAAATATATTATATTTATAATGTATACATTATGCATACTGGTGAACATACTGTAATGGTGAGATATACGCACAGAACATATAGAGTTTAACAGTGTTACAACTATACTTGTAACCTTGTATAATGTTATTCATGCACTAGCTTAGCGTATCAAGGAATATAGTTTAACAAAGATAATGAGCGTTGTTTATTGATACTAGTGCGCCTCGTGCTCGCTAGATGGAGATATACGGTACAACACGTGATACACTGGTATAAGTTCTACTATCAATGGTACACGTACCTTAACACCTAACAATACATATTTGCGTCGCACAATATGCGTTAGTATACTGTAAATATGGGTGAACTATTGTTGAATTCATCTTTTCACCTCCAAGGCCTTACCACCACGTGTGCAATGTTTGGATAGTTCGAATGACAGTTTATAATTTAATTAATAATATTTATAAACAATAATTTAAAATGTAGGAATATACATTTAAATACATATAAATAATAATGTATTAGGATATAGCCTATATATAACAAATTATTATTTATAATTTCAAATATAGACGGATGTGAAAGAAAGACATATACCATATGTGTTATGTAAGAGGTTTTCATATTGGGAAACGTATTGAAACATATGGATATGGATTTTGTAATGAATACATACATATACAAATATATAAATAGATTTATATATATATATATATATATATTTGAAAAAGCTATCGTAGCGTATTATAATGAATAAGTAATAAGTATTACGTAACAAGTATTACGTAATACAAGATGTTACGTAACGAGGCACGTGATGATAATGCGATTAGCGATAATACACGAATATATCCGTTTTAACTACACGTGGTATTGACTTTTTCACGAACATCAAATGAAATAACCGATGAATAGCTTAATAATTTATACACTAAATATTAGACAGTAAATACCATTGATGTATAAAGTTCGATAATGTATATCTGTAACATAATATAACATATCATGTCTATAAATAGAATAGAATAGAATATAGTATAATACTATGATATATAATATTGTTGTTGAGCACAAATGAAGTAAATAAAGCCAGGTGTACATTGGTCAGGAGACGAACACTTCATAGATAATTTAAACAATGAAATTGTAGAAACTAATACATGTATGTGTGCGAGAGAGAATTTTAAGATGCTTGGGGAGTACGTAGCAGGAAGTGTATTACAATGAGCGACATCGGTATACTAAACGGCATCGAGGATAAAGTAATGATGATTTAAATCATATATCCTTTAACCCTGGCTCCTTTATTATACGGCTTCAATTGAAGCTGCAACAAATAACACGGAGTCATCAACCTTTAGATATTAGGAAGCTTAGCAGGATAGCACGTTTTTTAAAGATTTGAAAGTGTCAATTGTCACAAATAATTATTTTGTTTTCAATTGTATATAAAAATAAATTAATAAAATAAATCCATTTCAGATAAATATGTTATCTTTAAGAAGTAATATGCGACTGATCACTATGTTACATCACCCTAATGACTCATCATGAGTTCCTATCTCTCTAACGTGTTTCTGATCAACATGAAACCATAACGAACATCAATTTTGTATTCTATACATACCTATATATATAGTATTATAGTATTAATGTATTAGTGTGTATTCGTATACAAGAAGTAACTAAAGTTGATTCTGACACAAATTGATAATTCGCAATTATTTAATATGGCGTCAGTGACGAATATTGAAGTTGGAGGATTTTGAAATAAATATTAAGTATATAAATATAATG
Source organism: Osedax fenrisi (assembly GCA_964019155.1). NCBI lineage: Eukaryota > Metazoa > Annelida > Polychaeta > Sabellida > Siboglinidae > Osedax > Osedax fenrisi. The sequence goes on along the minus strand of OZ025239.1, from coordinate 63,169,983 downwards.
GAACATATAATATTATAGGATCAATATTGCCAACCTATTTTCATTATATATATATAAACTCAGTTCTACCCTATTCGAATCATATCATTTAAGTATAATTAATGTAATCCGAGAGTATACTCTATTATATATAATTAGTTATGGTTCTGTAGTATTTATATTAGTAAACGTCAGTTCCGTTATTATCTACATAGCTAGTTTTATTTTAGTGTAGACTTTACGTTACCTATTGTTGTACAAATAAACTATTCAATAACATATATACATTTATATATATATATATATATATATATATATATATATATATATATATATATAAATGCCTATGTAGCTCAGTTGGCTAAGGCGTCAGACACAAAAGAAGGACAATTAAAATAGGTCCTAAAATATTATTTAGAAGTGATCTTATATAATTGTGTATAAATAATTGATCGGCTCTCGTTAAAACCATGGATGCCTTAACCTGAGAGAGGCTTCGAAGGGACATCAGAGCCATATGGTTATAAGTGAAAACTTCATCTAAGTTCCTGGATGGGATTAAAGGACTATACAAAAAAATAACCACCCAAACCACCAAAATAACAATAACAATAACAATAACAATATATATATATATATATATATACATATATATATATATATATATATATATATATATATATATATATATATATAATCACTGCAAAACGTGACGCAAGTGTTACCTACTAACATGACTCATCCTCCTCCCCCTATCCGTGCAGGCATTCTGGGACATGGAGGTGTGTCTATTGGGCGCTATCATTCTACTGCAGCCTAACATGTGGACGGTGGGTAATACATTCATAGACATGTTAGTAGCATCAGTACCATCACCTTCTATTAGTAGTGAATCACAGTACGATGACGTCACGCTAAGCACACCACCCCTAGCGGTATGCATCGGAACTAAACGCATACTATCTAACTACGCATTACCGTGTTAGTATACTATATATGACCCTGCAGGGTCAGGGGTCCTGCTAGTATGACGCTAGTATGGCGATCTATAAGGTATGTCGTAGCTCATGAGTCAGGCAGGGCCATACTATAACTACCTATGAGGTATCGCTGTGTCTCGCTGTATCTCGCTGTATCTCGCTGTATCTCGCTGATAACATTTAATCGATATCGATACGACATTTATAAATACAACTATAGTTTTCGTAAAATGTAATGAAATATTTCAAAAGCAATATTGCTTGCTTCGCGTGGTTTCATATCATTCTATATTGTATGTCTTATATATATTTATTATACATGATATACACATACACACACATATATATATATATATATATATATATATATATGTAATATACATAAGAGATGATTCTTGAATATCAATTTTAATTAGGAAATAAATATTTCAATGTAACTACATGATTGCCATAATTACCACTTTCAATATACAACATACCTGCTGCCCCCGAACGCGCATTAATACGCCTTCCCCATGCCGAACTACTTTCGCCAGGTTGATCTGTCTCCTGTGGCATACTCAGCTGATGTACTGGATAGCCATAACGCTGTCCGTGTTCAACCTGGTCACTATAGCCATCGAGAGATACGCTACCATATGTACTACCGTGTTAGTCAACTGCCTCTGCTGCTGCTGCTGATGGTGTAGTCGTGATTATATATGGCTGTAGACTATACCCTAGCGTAGTATACTATACTCTATAGAATATATACATATAGGATATTTACCTACACATATATATATTATATTATTTTCTATTATATTATTTAATATTAACAAGTAGTAATATGTGTTAATTAATACGTACTCATTAAGATTATAATATATTACTATATATATATATATACGTATATATATATATATATATATATATATACGAATATGTACGTATATATACGTACATATTATTATATATGAATATATAGTTAGATAACTACCATATAGGCACTATAGTATACTATAGTAGTACTATATTTATATACATGAATATACTATGATATAATATTATATAGATATTAAGTATATATTGTTATATGTTAGTAGGTATACCTATAGTTAATATATATATATATTAAGTATGTTACGTGTATCGAGTACATATCAAGGACATGCATGTAAGGGGGGTCAGGTATTAGATTTCTGACAATCGGATCGCATTACAATACGTATATATCGGAAGTCCTTGCGAACACATACGTGTATGTGTATGCGTATGTCATACGTGTATGCATGCACATATGTACATTGTGTACCTGTATACCTGTAGTACCGCGTTAGTGTGCTAGGCCATAGTGCATACTAGTGATGTAATGATGCCGAGACTTTCATTTTCGGAAAAAACGAGCCCGAGCCGAGCCGAGACTCTAATCAAACCAGCCCGAGCCGAGTTGATACTTGAGGTCACTGAGACTGCATCGATGCATTAGATTGGAGCATCTTTTACTGCAGCACTAGTGTACTATTGATGTATGCATACCTCGTTACTCCGCCTCGTGGCATTACTATAGAGGTAACATATATATATATATATATAAATATATATAAATATATATATATGTATTTCTTATAGGTCAGTCTAGTGATCAATGATAGAAATTAGCAGAGGTAAGCCTAATTCTACACTATTAGAATACTGAATATGGTGGAATAATGAGAAGTATCATTGTAGTATAGTTAACCTTATAATGTATTAGAAGCTATGAACAAGTATGATAAGGTATAATAATGTATAAAAATATATACTAAGTATAATAAAATATATTTTATATATGATATGGTATACCATATATGGTATATATAGGTAAGTATAAGAAGTATGATAAGACATACAAATACGTGGTTACTGGTTGGTGTAAACTCGTGTTTGAGACATAGTGAGTATACTCTTATTAATAACAATGAAGTATACTTCATGTGCTATAGATACACATACAGTTATGACATTTAGTTACTATTGTTAGTCATTGAACAACCGTATGCGACTGGGTACAATCCTTGAGGTGAACTATCGGATAACTCTATGGAGGTTTAGTGGGGTATATCTAGGGGATTATTGGGGGTATATCTAGGGGTTTAGTGGGGGTATATCTAGGAGTTTAGTGGGGGTACTTCTAGAGGTTTAGTGGGGTATATCTGGATATTTGTTGGGGTATATCAAGCGTATATATATATATTTAGTGGGGCTATATCTAGACGTTTAGTGGAGCATATCTCTCGTTAAGCCAGAGGTATTGCATCATGATTAAGAGGCTACTACACTATGTAAGTAACACTTTATTTAACATAAAATTGTGTGTACATTATTATTGGATATTATTAGTAGGGTATTATTAGTGGGGTCTTATTAATGGGGTCTTATTAGTGGGGTATTATTAGTGGGGTATTATTAGTGGGGTATTATTAGTGGGGTCTTATTAGTGGGGTCTTATTGATGGGGTCTTATTAGTGGGGTCTTATTAGTGGGGTCTTATTAGTGGGGTATTATTAGTGGGGTATTATTAGTGGGGTATTATTAGTGGGGTATTATTCAAGTACTTATACTTTCTATATAAATAACATTGTTATAAATGTTACACTGATGTCGACATTAAGATCAGTGACATCACTAGTGTGAGATGATGTAAACTTCCGTATGAGCATATCGATTAGATCCCACAAAAGATTTATAAATCTTACTTCTTCTTTTCTCTCTACCTCTAACAACTAAATCATATAACTTATTATGTTTGTATTCGTTATTTCTGTCTCGTTTATCTTCAACGTATTATTAGTATCTAATTATTATCGTATTATTTTTATCTTATTATTATTTTCTTCTGGCGAAAGCAAAGGCGTCTACATGGCCCTATTGTAGTGCTTAATAAACCGTATATCTTCATCCTCATCCTCATCATAGTTACTATGTGTACGTGTGTAAGTACATACATTATATTGTAAACTATAGTGTATATATATACAATATAGTGTATAATTATTAATTATAAATTACTATCTAAGTGCTATATATGCGTGTGTGATGCGTGTGTGTAGTGTTATATATGATGATCACTATTTATCGTACTAACGAAGTAGGTACGGCTGCTCTAATGAAAACAGTATACTATACTATAATATTAGTATAGCCTACTACAATATATTGCTGGTAATAGTATTGATAGTATCGTGCGAGGTCACTGCAGCAGTGCTATGCAAGCGGTGCCATGTGTGCGGTACCATGTAATGTTCTAGATATAGATAACCTATATATAATACAGTAATAATACCACCATTGGTTGGCAACGCATAGATAACACGTTCCTGATAATTCTATCGTATTAGCTTTTAGTGATATGATACAGTGATTGTAATTACTATTCTTACTATACATTCCATATATATATATATTGACAGCTCACCATATCGTACGGCACAGTGTTCCATATAACACGGTTCGGTACCGTACGATGTGGTAGTGAACTGTCAATCAATTAAGCAGCACTTTGTATTAATACAGGTAATTACCATACGCCGTACACTTACAAGGTGAGCCGGTTGTCTCAGAATAGTATGTTCCACTCTGAAAATAAATTACATATATTTAAAATATAGTGTAATTTTTTTTTATTGATTCGATTATGTTTTGGCATTTCCCTGGTTATTTGAAAATTGGCAAAAAAAATTACAAAAAAAAACCTACTATTTTCTATATAAATAGCATGTTAGAATTTGCTCATTTTTATAATTTATTTATGTCTATAATTAATATGTCTACGGTTAAGCAACCTTAATTAGGACTATCAAATATATATATACTTGAATGAATGTTTATTTAGACACAAAAATAACGTTAAACCTTCTCTATTGTGTAAACAAAATATAAATATATATATATATATATATATATATATATATATATATATGAATATATGCGCTGACCTACATACGCATAGTTATAACGAATGCGCGCGTAACAAACAAAGTAGTCTAGTTACCATAGTAACTATAGCTACTAATACCTGCCTGCCTCTCTCATACATCTCTCCCTCTCTAACACACCAGCAATAGTAAGAAGGTGATGATCATCTCGTTCATAGTGATGTACTTCGTGACTTTCGCGCTGCTGTCCACCACCTTTACGGAGATGACGTTTAGTAAAGGTTAGTTTTGGTGTATGTGTAGGTGTGTGTAGGTGAAGGTGTAGATGTAGGTATAGGTGTAGGTGTAGGTGTAGGTATATGTGTAGGTGTAGGTATAGGTGTAGGTATAGGTGTAGGTGTAGGTGTAGGTGTAGGTGTAGGTGTAGGTGTAGATGTAGGTGTAGGTGTAGATGTAGGTGTAGGTATAGGTGTAGGTGTAGGTATATGTGTAGGTGTAGGTGTATGTGTAGGTGTAGGTATAGGTATAGGTGTAGGTGTAGGTATATGTGTAGGTGTAGGTGTAGGTGTAGGTTTATAATGTAATGAACGTTGTTTTGATAATTAATTAATAATTGTAGTTTAAAAGATAACCTGTTTATTTGATATGTTTAGTTATAGTAGTAAGTAATACCTGTAATTAGTACCTGTAATTATTAGTATGTTATAGTGTAATGGTATACATAAACAAGTTGCTGTTTTAGTGTGAGGAAGGAACTAACCACATCTATAGTTAACAATACTGCAGTTTCTAGTAGAAGTATATGTTAAAGAATCACCCCGTATCATCCTATCAATATTTCAATAATATATACAGATACCTATGAAGATAAAGAAATGCTATTAAATGATGGAAAACACTATGTCAAAAACGTAATGAAATACTTAATTGTTATTTAAGATGATTGGAATGCGAAAATAATTATTTTACATGCGATATTATATATTGCTATGTATCGTAATGATTATACTGGGTACCCACAATTAGTGAGGTATTTGACAACTTGAATTCATGATAGTAGAAAATAAATTATTTCATCACAAAAAGTCAATAAAATCAATTTGGAACTCTAAAAATGACATTATACAAATATATTATATTATAATTGCGCAACGATTAAACAAACCTTCATAATGCAATCATATGAAATTACCTAGGAGCAGATATAAATAGCGACCATGATTTAGTTATTTGCTACTTAAATCTGAAGCTATTTATGATAATTAAAAGAATATAATTTGATGTGAATAGACTTCAAATAAGAGATACCACCAATTATTTAAAGACGATTTGAAAGATAAATTGTCATTACTGAACATAAACTAATTGAATTCAAACGCAGAATACGAAATGATTACAGATATACTGATGTGTAATGCCTAACTTGGTAAGTACCGACACCAAAATCAAGCATGGATAATAAATGAAATATCGGAACGTTACATTTAAAGAAGAATCGTGAAACTCTTTAAAAGTAAAAGTGCTGAATTGATGGGAAACTATATGTAGATATATATATATATATACATAGACTTATAGTACTTTAAACGAGATTATCAGAAATAAATATGAAAGAGACAAAAGAGGAACTACTAAAAGCTCAATGCCTAATCATGGATGCTAAGTTGAAAAAGGGATGTTACAGTAAAGAGCATATAATACCATGAAAACCATTACTAAAACAAAAACAAAGCGGAATTCCATAATTAAAGATTAGAATGGAAATACAATTACTAAAAAACGCTGTATTTATAAGTTAATTTGATGATTGAAAATGCCTATAATTACCCCATAAAACTAGTTTTTTATATATTTAACCAAGTAGTATATAAAACTCTATGAAATTCATAATCACAACATATACTCCTCGCAGACTTAACAGGCAATAAATTGTCTAAAAAATTAAAAATCACCAGGCATCGATACTATCTAAGTAACAGTATCTACGTAAGTGAACATATAATAGGACTGGATAATATTTATAAAACTATATCAACAAATCTCGAAATCCAAGGATTGGCTAATATTATGGATAACTTCATCAATAATACCAGTACTGAAGAAATACGAACAAAGGATTGTATCTGATTACCGTAAAATAAGATTAACCAGTCATGCAAATAGGATTATTTTAAACATATTGAATCTGCAAGCAGAATATATATTATTAGATGAATACGTTATATTTAGAAATATGATAGAAAGATATGCAATTGTATTTATATTATATTATATTTATGGAAAACACACCTATCTACAGGGTAGACTATACTCAATTTATTATATTAAATATTCACTATAAATCCCTTGATATAGTTTGGCATAAAGGAGTATGCATAAGGAGTATCCATGGAATAAAATGAATCCTTAGGAAATAGCCATCATTTAATTTCAATGATTGACACATTTTATGGAAACTCTACAATTTCAATGCTTTCGGATTACCATATAGTGACCAATTTCCGACATATATTGTAGTAAGGCAGGGTTGCCCGCTATCTCCTACCTTATTCAATATTGTCATTGACAAAATAATGCAAGAAACACTTGAACATAATTAAACAACAATACCTATAGTAGACAGAAGACTATCTAATTTGAAATCTACAAACAATATTGATCTTTTAAGAAGTTCGGCGAAAAATCATAAAAACTTAACTGGTTAGCTATTGAATATTTATATAATGTATGAGATAGAAGATATTAATTAATCGCGAAAATGCTGATATAAATAGCTTCTAAAATAATCATAAATTCGTATAAAAAACGTTACAAGAAATCAATAGATCTAAATATCTGGGCTCTACACTTACTAACGATAGAAATAGCAAAGATAAATCACTATAAGAATGGCTACTGTAATATTGGATATGGTGTGACTAATAACCATTTGAGAAACAGAGAAATTAACTTAATAAAATTAACTTATTAAAATTATAGCTATATGCCTTCATAATTGTGCTCTCCTTTATCTTATGTGGTTGCGTCACTTTGATCGTATATATAAGATTGTATACAATGAAAAATACTGAAATCGATTAAAAATAAATCTCACCGAAGACTTCTAAATATATCTTATAACAAAGAAAGTTAAATATGTATGTTTTACAGCAATATAAATCAATTATAGGACAACTGGCTCCTCTACTAAACATAATAGTTTGGAGGAAAACTAGTAGGTTTGGTTGCGTGGCATGATGTGACACCTTAGTAAAAACTATCTTATAAGTCCAAGTAGAAGGAAGTCGTAAAAGATAAACTAACCAAGACGAAATGGATAGATAAATATATGCTTTGTCTAGGAAGACTACTGAAGAGGTGTTGGTGAATGTTCTATATAGATGCGAGTGGAGAATGTTGCGCTGGTCAAGCCTTAAATTCACCCTACGGCCACAGGAAAGTACGATAATAAGATATTTACCTAATAATTTAGTTACCTACTAATAAAGGTTATTGGGGACATTTATATATAAGTATGATTTAGAAAAAAATACGATACAAGTAATACAGTATAAGTCATCATTAACCATACTACGATATGTATAATCCATTATATATGTTATATAAATCCTACTATAGATATACCATAGTATATTATAGCTAGTATACCCTATAGCTAGTATAACCTATAGCTAAGAGACCTATACGGTTACTTATTTGTATCATTAAGTTACGTAACACCGTGCCTTCTAACTCCGCCCACTAAGCCCCGTGCGGTAGTGTCTCTCCCCATACATCATCATCCATAACCACGCCCCTTACGTCACACACGACCGCCTCCGTCGTAGAAAACGGCTGCGAGTACAGTTTCCTGATGCCGGACGTGTTCTACTTCTACTACTCGATATTGTGGCTGTTCGTCATCTATCTGCTGCCCACCGTCGTGTTCATCATCCTCTACACGAAGATAATACAGGCACTAGTACAGCACAGGTATCACACACTCTCACTCACTCCATATAATCAGCGTATACGATGATTAGTTACTATAGTAACTATATATATATAGGGGAAAGTAATCGAGTACGGACACTGTCCGTCAGACAGTGCCCGAATACGGACACTCTCGTTATCTCAGAAACCATAAACCCTACAAAAAAATTTTAATGAATAAAATATTTATAATTATATGAATAGTCTAAAAAAGTATTTTTAATTTTTAATTTTTTAAATATTGCTGATATAACCAATAAACTTATTTTTTTATTACGTTTTTAAATTTATGAAAAAAAATTCCAACTTAAAACCTTCTCAAGAATATACAAATGTATCGATATAAAATATAACAATATATTATTTAAAAATAAAGCATTCTAAAATGAGACATATAATTTCTATATTTGTTATCTAATAATAAAGTTATAAGCATATAGCTAGAGGTCATATAAGTCCCTAATACGGACACTCTAAATGTCTTAATACGGACACCCTATAACCAATAAGCGTGCAGCGTATACGCATATATGAACTATTCTGATGTTCATAAAAATCGCGTGCATTATAATAGTAATACCACCAATAAAGTTAAATCTAAAAAAATTATTATTTATATACTTAAATTGTATTATTAATTAAAAAAATAATAAAAATAAATAATTATTAACTAATTAAATTAGAATAAATTGTTCATAAAATTAATTATAAATAATGTAATTGTAATTTATCTGATTGATTCATCAATAATATATAGTTTATCTAGTGGTATATAGGGTTTCCGTATTATAACACATGGTGTCCGTATTCGGACATGGGTACCTAATACGGACACCCCCGTTATTTATGGAATTAAAATATTAAATAAAATTTTAAAATCATAATAATATCTATAATCATATAATATTAATATTGTCATTTTTGAATAAAAATAATGAGTCATACAATTTTAAGACTATGTATTGTTAAAGTGTCCGTATTAGGTTACTTTCCCCTATATATATATATATATATATATATATACGTTAGGTTATATAGGTTAACCTAAGTAATGACTACATTTTCTTATGTATATGAGTGGGCATTTCTTTGTCTAGGCGGGCAAATGATCCCCTTGAACACGATAATAAATGTATACAGTATGCGGTATACCACGTGGTTTATATTACTAAGTTTATTGTTAGTAAATTACTATTCGGGAAATAATATCAATAAATAGCCATGCCGATGAGAAGTAACAAATAAGATAACATTTTACTATAGGTATTAATATACTATACGATAGTAGTTGAAAAATATAAATATTTAGTGTAAAATATACATATCGAAGTAGCACAGTATTATTACTCGTGTAGATGTAATTACTTGTATAGGTTGTATATATATGCAGTATACTGCCTATAGGTTGTAGTGTAGTCCTACTTGCAATGATGTGCATATATGGAATGCCTGCATAGTTTATATTGGTTATAGATTATATAGTCATATATATATATATATATATATATATATATATATATATATATATATATATATATAATACATAGGTAATACATGATAATTAGCTTGTTTTGAAACCGTAATTATTATTACGTTTTAAAAACAAGCTAATTACCATGTATTACCTATCTATAGATATAGGTTATTATTAGTATACGTAGATATACCATTACAATGTAGTATATACGGCAGTCATGCAATGTCTGTATAATCAATATAAGTTTACATGTAGGTGAATACACCTATATGTGTACTTTAACTGTTAGTACTGTTATAACTTAAGTCATGTATTCGTTCACTATATATATATATATAT
>OZ025239.1:63154340-63156840 GCA_964019155.1 Osedax fenrisi | reverse complement strand
TATAGTGAATCCATTCGTGTATTACGTATGTTTGCCAACATTCCGAAACCGTCTGCTCACCATTATATCGTTCGGCCATTACGTTGGTGAAGATACCTCCAAAACAGAAACTAGTAACGCATAAGCGTAATATATAGTATGTAAGATAAATGAAGGATTTCACGAACACATACCAAATCACTATGTTGCGCAGATACACACAAACACACATACACACATACACACACAGTGTGTGATCTGATCACACAATGTGTGCGTGTGTCACTTAGTCACAGACACACATACACACACGATATTTATGACAATAACACCATCCTATTCACTTTTATTATCGTTATCAATGGAAGGATGACATCATTATCACAGTTACGATCACGTTTTGGCTATTGTGAAACATTATCTCAACATCTCAAATATAGAAATATTATTGTAATTACGTAATACGTTGAAAGTGCGTACACATATTGTATACACATATTGTATGTTGTTTCTAACTTGCCTTCTATTTATATGAATATATATATATATATATATATATGTATATATATAGTATATATAATATGTTTATTTTTGTGATTATGTTATAGTAATTGATATTACCAATGGTGGTTTTTTATTGTATGTGAATTAAACTTGTTATGTGTTTTCAGTATTATTTAGTAATAAACATCTTATAAATGATATCTTTACGTTTTTAAAAATGTTGATAATCCTATTTAGTTATAATTTATTTTACTTTCATTAAAGCTATATTAGATTATCACAATTAATTGTATTATCTATTCCCTATATAATATATATATATATATATATATATATATAAACATTCAACTCTCGATTTCTCATACACAGAAACCCCCATATCTCATATACGCCAACATTGTTTTATTTTATATCTATAGATTATAATCACATCACATCCTATACATATACATGCCTATATCTCAGACACATTTCTTGGGTCCCTTGAATACTGCTATATCTAGAAGTGTCTATAGGCATACAGTGTATGACCTACTATTATGACTACAGTTGTGCTATTGTTACGCATTGTCTTTGCCCTGTCTACCTACTCTTCGATTGAAGGTTTAGGTTTCAGCCTTATGCCCTTCAACCTCCTACCTATAGAGAAGCAACAAATATTGTATATATTGAATTATTTCAACAACATAATATATATACTATTAAAAAATAGAATAAAACGTATACATTCAGGTAAATGCGAATTAGGAATAGGATAATTATTGATATTCAACAACAAAAAATGAAGACCTTTAATTTGAGATAAAATTAAGAAATCAAGATGCAATTAATAAAATCTATACAAATAAAATAATCACATAACAAAATAAAGAGTTATATGAATAAGAGGAACATACATAAGTATAAAAACAATGCATGAGCTTATTAAATTCATAAAGTGTAGGATTTTAATAAATTGGAAATAGTGGATCAGATTAAACCACATGTTCTTATTACCTTACCTTACCAGATCGAGCTTGCAAGGTAATCCATGACATGATTTGTCCACCCTTCTCTATCCTCCATCGCTGTTTTCATCTCGTCTATCGTTGTAAGATTCGTATCGTCTCATAGTTGATCGATGTACGTCTTTGCTGGTCGTCCGCGTTTTCGTTTACCATGATGTGGTTGCCAGAGTATTAGATCGCTTGACAGTTCATCTTTACTGCTCCAACAGTGTCCGGCTAACCTTAATCTTTGCATTCGTATTGATTTTATGATGTTTGGTATACCACCATATATATATAGTTGTTCATTTGTTAGATGATATCTCGAGGATGTATTCGTTACATCACGAAGCATACGAGTATAGGCTCCGTCAATCTTCTTTTCTATCGATTGTGTTAGAGTCCATGTAACAGATCCGTAAACAAGTACGGATTCAACTGCTGCTCTGAAAAAGTTTCTTTTGATACCTTCATTTAGCTTTGATTTCCATATTGATTGCATGCTATTTAAAGCGGCCCAGGCTTCAGCGATTCTTATATTTACATCTCTGTCAGTTGACTTAATATAACTTCCTATATATTTGAAGTATTCTACTCGTTTTATCTTATTTCCGCTTATACTTTCAATATGTAGGTTATTGTTATGGTTGCAATTTGTGTATTCTGTTTTATCAGTATTGATGTTAAGTCCAATTTATTTTTCGGCTAGTTCAATTTTCATTAATAGAGTATTGGCATCTTTTAAGGTATTACTTATTAAGGCAATGTCGTCTTAGTAGTCTATGACGGTAATTTGTTCTGCGGAATATCATTTGCTTCTTCTTTCTGTTAAAGAAAATCCGTACAATCTGAAAATATTTTCCAAAGATGTTTTTAGAATATAGTCGAGGCAGATTATAAAAATAAATGGTGCTAGTTGTCTCCCTGTAACAATCCGGTGGTAATTTCGAAGAAAGGTGTATCTCCGTCTGGTGAACGTACCATTGATCGAGTGTTATTAATGAGCATCATGATTGCGTTAACTATTTCTT
>OZ025239.1:62835802-63154140 GCA_964019155.1 Osedax fenrisi | reverse complement strand
TTTCTTCCGGTATGCCATATTTTATAAGTATTTTTTTCATCTTTTTACGGTTTATTGTGTCAAATGCTCTTGAAAAATCAATGAAGAGGATTATTAGTGATTGGTTTTTATCTTTTACTCCTTCTAATATTCGTCTTATGGTCAGAATTTGTCCTGTCGTTGATCTATTTTACGGAAACCATTTTGGTTTCACATTAGAATTTGGTCAATTTTTGGTCTGATTCTGTTTAATAACATTAAGTTATATATTTTGGCGGATATTGCTGATAGTGTTATTCATCTGTATTTTTAGTGATGGATAGGTTTCCTTTCTTTAGAAAAGGAAGAATACATCCATCTGTCCATCTTTCTATAGGTTCTTGGAAATATACACGGTTACAGGATTCTAGTAAGAATTTTTTGAAATCTTCTAATTTCCATACTTCTGCTGGTATTTAGTCCAATCCAACTGCTTTTCCGTATGATATATTTTGTGTGGATTTTATCACTTTTTCTTTTGTGAAGGGATCAGTTTTTATCTCAAGTTTATTCAGGATTTGAGTCGATTTTTCACTATGTATTGTTAATTGGAAACTCTTGCCTAGTAGTTCTTTAAAATGATTATGCCAAAGTTTTATTCACTTTTTATCACTAGTATCTTTCAGTTTCGCTTTATTAGATTTATTCCTTCCGCTGAATTCGTTTATTGTTTTCCAAGCTAGTGCAGATTTCTTATTTGTAGCAGCTGTTTGAATTTCATTTATCTTTATATTTATATAGTTATTTTGTTCTAGATCATAATAATTGTCTAGAGATTGTTGTGCTTTAATAACATTGTTGATATTTACTTGTGTAGGTGCGCTATCTTTCAGTATTGCTACTTTATGCAGTATATCTCGTTGTTGACAGAGTTCTGCTGTTTTCCATGGTAATCGTATCTTTAATTTGGATTTCAATGGTATTACTTTATTCGCTGCTTCTTTGCATGCTTTTTTAAATTGTATATATCTTGTATTGATTGGTAACGTTTTTGAGGCATCAGAGTTTTGAAGAGCTGAGAAACTGTTTGTTACTGTTATAAATAACTCTTTTCTGATTTTAGTATCATGTTCTTATACTACTTGGGTATTCTTATATTACTAATATATTACAAATATTTCTTATATTACTTATATCATTTATATTACTTATATTTCATTTTTAATTAATATTTTAATTTTCTAAAAAGGATCATAAACATATAGGTAGTAAATACTAGTAGTGGGATTCTCCCTTAAAACATACATTATATATAGTTCATATATGTCTATATACACCATGCTGTGTAAATGTCATATACTTAACCCAGCAAACTATAACAGCAGATTTAAATAGTGATTAAAGAATTATATAAAGCAATTTTAATCAGATTATCGAACATTCTGATTTAAAATCTGCTTTAATTCAACCGATTTAAACGTTTTTAAAACATATTTCCACTGCTTTAATAATTACGTATTAATTTGTATTAAAGTATTAAAGCCTGATTTAATTCTGATTTAATAATCTACAATAAATTAAGATATTAATATCTTAAGATATTAAATCTGTCTTCATAAGTATTTAAATCTGCTATTAGGATATATTGCAAGATAGATCCGATTGTTTTCTGGGAAAATATATATTATATGTGGAGATTATTAAATTAGAATTAAATCAAGCTTTAATACTTAATTATTAAACCAATAGAAATATGTTTTAAAAACGTTTAAATCAGTTGAATTAAAGCAGATTTTAAATCAGAATGTTCATATGATTACAATTGCTTTATAAACTGTTTTAATAAGCTTATTAAATACTAGTATTTAAATCTGATGTTATTGTTTGCTGGGAAGAGTAAGATGAGGATAAGTAAATGATGAGTAACCTATAGCTATACCTAGGTTACTAATATATATTATAAAAAATATGGTCAAACGGTCAAGAAATACATTTGTCGATTCTACATTAAGTATTTAAGTATTAAGTATTTAATAACACATTAATAAAATAATAATGTATTATTAAATACTTAATGTATAATCGACAAATGTATTTCGTGACCGTTTACCTTTTTTTTATTGTAATTCCTACAATGTGGTGCTTACATTTATAATTGAAATGTGTAGCTATACATATATGGGTAGAATCATAGAGCTAGAGAGTTCTCTCTATCTCTATGGGTAAAATACAAATATATGATTATCATCAAATCCAAGAATATCAACAAGCATCCTTAAATTATAATTGGATGTGATGATCTTTGTATGAAATATATATCCTATTTTTCCATTTCTTATCAAATATTTTTCCCGCGATAAATCTTTGTTTTCATATTTTAAAATAAATGTAACAATTTGGATACTTATTATATCAAATAAGTTAGTATTATAATACAATATAATTATTAAAATTATAATACTCTATTTGTTCCTCAATATTATCTCAATTAATAACTTTAATAAACATAGTAATGTAATTGTAATGATTATAATAATTGTAATGAAATTATTTATTATAAATTTTATAGTAATTTAATAAAATATAAATGGCGTATACATTACAAATTATTACACCGAAATGGTAATAATTCATATAATTAAACTATATGGGGAACTAGTCGATGTAAAATAATGATATTATTATATTACTAAAATCCCTAATATTTACTTGATTACACTTTATTTATAAACTCACTAAGTGAGTCGTTGGTTACAGGTCAAAAGTTTTGTGATTTGTTTTAATACTCTACCCTTTGAACTGACTAAATATTTGAATCCCATTAACTATTGTTTATTCGAATTAGAGATATGTTAAATGTGTATATAGGCGGCGTAACTAAAAATTATGTTTAACATATGATATATCATTATAATATTATAGTATATCATATACTATATGTCTATAGATATCATAATCATGAGAATATAAATCATAAATAACATTCTTTTATATAATTATTATTATAATTATTATAATAATAATAATAATAATCATTATTGTTATAACAGATTGCTAGTTTAACTAGTAGTCATTCTACTTATACTTAGTATTAATTTAAATACTATCAACCAGGGTTGATTTAGTTTTTTCAATGTTTTTTTCAATTTTTTTTTGGTTAATATCGAAACAATATTAATTTAATATCATATTAAATATGTAACATAGTGAAATAAAATTGCCGTTAATATTTTGTAACCTATTATATAATACAATGTGTGTATGGATATACAATTATGATCATACGCTATGATTGATGCACCATTATTTTGATGATATATTATATAATAAAATCATGTTAAACATTTATACTATATATATATATATATACTATATAAATATATACATTATTAGCCCCCTCTATATTTTAACTATTTATAGAATTGTTTAGAAATATTTTAGTATATTCTAAACTACAATAAAATCAAATTAACTTTACGATCAACGGACATCGATGTCCGTTGAATTTGTCCGTTGATCGTAATATTCTTTTGATCCCAAAATAATTATTAATTATTATACTTATTATTTTTAAAATTATAATTAATAATTATTAATTATCATAAGTGACATAGCGCCCATTATGCCATTTATGTCAACTAAAGAAATCTTTGATAAGAAATTTTATTATCTTAGATAAATTGTATTTAATTTCTGAACTCAATAAACTATTATCATTCAATCATTCATTCATTCATAAAGGCAACATTTGTAAATAATAATATGCCATAGTTCACCTATAGAGAGCCCTATTGTAAAAATATTAGATTATATATTAAACGATTATATTTTAATATAGAGTATCAATATCTGCATGTGTATTATATATAACAATTATGTGTTAATATTGTGCATAAGTTTGTATATACAAAGTATAATCAAGTAAATATCTAGTATCTTTTAGTAATAATAATGTAATAATTTGACATCGACTAGCTCTAGTTGAACTATGTGAATTATTGCCTATAGTCTGCGCGTTATACTAAATGTAATAGATTATCGTAAGCATACTCATTATGATATAGAGCCTCTTGATTTAAACCAATCAATATCTGCTACGACCGTTTTATATTTGACCTATTTAACCTTGAACTCACTATCATCGCTATCATATTCTAAATGTTTATTTACTACCTAGTACTTATCATGATGATATCGTTATGCTAAGCTATATTCTATAGTTAGAATTATATGTGAATTTTATTATGTTGGAATTGAGAAATGTATTTTAAATGATATATTTTAATTATTTTAATGAAAATATTTGTTTAATATCGAATTAAATTAAAAATTTGTTTAAAATAATTTATTTATTACGAATACATAAATCAAAAAATATTACTGTATTAAAATTCTTAGTGTTTATATTAATTCAATAATATCGAATAATATTAAATTTGAATACAATAAATTAGTTACATTTAAAACACCTAATACATTAATAATTTAAAAAAAAAAATTAAATTAAATTTAAAAGTAATTATAATCGATTAGATATATCATTTGAGATGCATTTTATTTTGCAAAAATTACAAAATAAACCTCCAACTTAAAATGCTTCTTTTTTTTAATTAACTGATTTTATAATGCATTAAATATAAATGTATTCATGTATGTGCTGTAGGTAAAAGTTAAACTGGTAACACATTTTATTTAGAGATACAACACTTAAAATGAATGATTCACATAACATACAATAGGGGAGTAACTACACATATATTGTAATAATGAGAATATGAGTCTTAACTTATCACTCATAAGTAGTTATTTGGTATTAAATTATAAAATAGTTATATATAATCAGGGTTGGCGGTTTTTTTGGTTTTTTAAAAAAACCAAATAAACCGGTTTTTATGGTTTTTTTATGGTTTATTTGGTTTTTTTGTGTTTTTTTTGGTTTATTTGGTTTTTTTGGTTTTTTTATAATTAAATGTTAAGATTATTAATTAGAAAATATTATAAATACCTAGATCGATTAGTAAATGTCTGTGCAAAACATACATATATAGAGTAAGTATAAAATATACAACACTAATGAATATTAAATGTTAATAAAATTATTTTATAAAAATATATTTATTATAAAAATAAAGTAAAATATAATAAAAAAAATAGTTACAAATTGTAACAAAATAATAATTAAAAAAAATTACAATACAGTAATTAGAAATATAATCAATATAATTCTCGCAATAAAATAACAAGTTACAAATTGTAACAATATAGTAATTTAAAAAATAATAATAATAATTAGATGATTTCTAATAGAAATATAATAAATATAATTCTCGCAATAAAATAACAAGTTACAAATTGTAACAATATAATAATTTAAAAAATAATAATAATAATAATAATTAGATGATTTCTAATAGAAATATAATCAATTTAATTCTCGAAATAAAAAAACAAGTTTTACAGCCTTATCATTGCCTAATCGATTCCTTATTTTGATTGAACGCTTTTATAATGTTAAAAAAACCAAATAAATCAAAAAAACCAACGGTTTTTTTGATCAAAAAAACCAAAAAAACCGACCAACCCTGTATATAATAGATTAATATTAATCGCATTTCTAGATATGCTGTCAATAATGGATGAAGAGAAATTGCAAAAAGATAAAGAAGAAGCGTTTCATTACTGCCACGTGTATAGATCCTTCCAGTCTTACAGGTACACCTGTACCCAGCGCTATCGTACCCTCACTAACCCCACACTAACCCCACACTAACCCTTCACTAACCCCACACTAACCTCACACTAACCCCACACTAACCTAACACTAACCTCACACTAACCCCACACTCACCCCTCACTAACCCCACACTAACCCCACACTAACCTCACACTAACCCCTCACTAACCCCACACTAACCCCACACTAACCCCACACTAACCTCACACTAACCCCACACTAACCTCATTGACCATAGTATAACGAATACGCACACACTACTAATCCACCACCACTAATAGCCCCCTACCGCTACTAGCCCCCCACCGCTACTAGCCCCGCCCCCAACTACTAGCCCCGCCCCCACATAGTTACGCCTGACCCACTCACCAGAGAGAACATCAAGGAACAGATGCAGGTTCGACACAATGCCTGGGACCGCTTACCCGAACAGCAGAGAGCCCTAGTCCCCAGTCGTAACAGCGACGATATAATTGCCCTACTCGAGTATATCGACACCAATCAGCAAGTATTGAGTGATCTCGTTACCTATGCTGTATCAAGTGGGCTTTATCATAACGTCGAATTAGAGGTGGGTAGTAGTCGAAGCTTAGTACAGCATCGATATGTTGCGCAGTAATGATATATTAGTGCGTCACAGTATCGATATGCTTATTGCATCATCATATATGATTGTTATCGTGTGACCAGCCCGTTCACCTATACACCCACCCAGAACTACTAATCTTTCTAACTGTTATACGCTTGCGAGCTTAATGACTTAACGCTAGAATCCGAATACAGATTAGAATACCTGTATTGAACTTCAACGTTATCATGGTTTTCGTGTAATCTTGGTTTATCGTTCTCGCTTCGTTCGTAACTCGTGTGGTATCTAATTATAACGGCTTCAAATATGTTCGTACGTATTGCTTAGCATCGACCTCGACCTCCGTTATCAGGATAAAGATAAGCGTTATCGCAACGCCGAGACCTTCGAGCGCATCATGACAATTCTGAGGCAGATAGCTCGAGAGTGGTCACCGTCTGGAGAAGGGGAACGTGAGATCTGTTACGGTCGAGTACTCGATGAACTCTGCTCCATTTATCCATCTAAGTCACGGTTTATAGCCGCTAGCGCCACCTATACGCAGTCATACTACCCACTCGTTAATGATTGTATTAACATCCTATGCCTATCATGTAATGAAGCCTATCAAATGTGGTATAGATGACTAATAGTATCGATGACTCATATGTATCGATGCTCAGCCTATGATCGAAATCGTTTGTGAACAAATAAACTGAAAGTGGTTTTTTATCATAAATTTATTATTTTATATTACTAATAAGTGAAAATGTGACATTAAAATTAATATAAATAAATGTGTTATTATATTTTGAAAATCTGCCATTTAAAATTTATAAAATTATAAACATTTAAAAATATATCCTAAGTGTTTCATGTATAATACTAGACACTATCATATCTCATGACTATCATATTACTTACATATTACTTACATGTATAGTATTTTAAGATTATTTTCCTTTAATATTTTCTAAAGAATATATTATTTTTAAACTCCATTTATTATAAATACATTTTTCATGTGTTATAAAATCTATACGTCATCCAATATTGATAACACTTTCAGAATTTCTTTATCACTGTATACACATATCATCAACGAATGTAATACTTATTATGTTAATGGCACAATTACATTTTATTACGAATATTCTTATACTTTTTTTATAATACCTTTTATTTTCTATTATTAAATTATGTAATACTTGTGTAGTAGTAGTACTTTAAGTTCTGTACTTAGGTATTCTCGTATAGTTA
The DNA here is from genome assembly GCA_964019155.1 of Osedax fenrisi. Lineage (NCBI taxonomy): Eukaryota > Metazoa > Annelida > Polychaeta > Sabellida > Siboglinidae > Osedax > Osedax fenrisi. The sequence continues at coordinate 63,146,620 of OZ025239.1, read as the reverse complement.
TTCTGTACGCAATATACGCGTATTGTTACATCGTCATACAGCTTACAGAATGTTAATTACTTCATTACTTAATTAGGAGACATAGATTTCTGTACAACACTTTTGTTATTAAATATAACACTATATTACCATGAACGGTACGAGTAGAAGTTCTACTGTAGAACGCATGTTTTGTATAGCCATCCATAACAATGTATCTATAACAAGTAATACTTATGTATACATACTTTGTAAGTTATTTTGAGTATTTCACTTTATAAAAATGTAATACATATCAAATTTGAATTTTCACAATTCATATGCATAGCATTATTATCATTATTAATATATATAATATCATTATTATTTTAAATATTTAATAAAAAGACACTGTATATATTATACACTGTATATATGTATGCCTGAAATTAAATTTTAAACTTATTACCTTATATATAGTATATAAATATATATATATACAGTATATAATATACTCAATAACAATAAAATTGTATTACTATGCCCATTAAAAGGAGCATATCCCTTATAAAATTAAAACCAATTATAAAATGTAATATTTTCTAATATATAAATACTTATATATAATATTTACCAGTAATACAATTTAATATTTTCTATTATATAAATGTGTCTGGTTTAAATGTAATGTATTTATATATATAGGTTTTATTGCACTTAAATAACTAGTTATTGGAAATATAATAAATTTGCCATTTACCATATTTCTAGGAATTGTGTATTACACACTTTTATATGTGTATACATATATGTACACACATTGCATATATGTAATCTACTATTACATTTATTTATAGATATGCTCTTTATTATTGGTATGACTGACAAATCCTCTTATTATGAGGGTATTTTTTATATTTATAGGGGTATATAAACAATATGCATTACACAGTGATCACAAAAAGGTGCTTTTTCACTTCATTTGAATGGTAGAGTTATTTTATTTCAAATAAAAATACTTTTTACTAAAGTATACTAATATAATATATATATATATATTAATGAATTGATTTAATGTATATATATGTCATTATATATGAATAATATTTCATATAGATACAAATATATAAACTATAATGTAAACTCAAGGTGAGTGCAAAAACCCCAAAAATCTAAGAAATATGTATGAGGTTTTTGGTTTTTGTGGGTGTTTTTCTGGTTTTTCTCCTACATATATATTAAAATATATAAATTACTTTGATAGTAAAATTATTTATTATAAATAAATTTGTTAAATATACTATTCTTAAGGGGGCTTTCCTTTCACACCAGCTCTAATGCAAATATTAGCTTTAATAATTATTGCTAATTCGTTAGCTCTAAAGCCGTGTACACACCGCTAGCATCAAGTACGGCGATTTGTTACTGTGCTTGTTACTGCACTTGATGCTAGGTATAAATTATTATGTGTGTCCAGATAGCGAGCATCAAGTACCGCATGTGTGGCGACTTGTTACTAGAGGCTGGCGACTTGTTACTAGAGGCTGGCGACTTGTTACTGCGCTTGGTACCGCGCAAATAGCTGTTCACATAAGGAGCATCAAGCACCGGCGACTTGTTACTCGAAAATAGAACTTTTGATAGATTTTAGGCGGCGACTTGTTACTGCACTTGATGCTATGCTTGATGCTAGCGGTGTGTACACGGCTTAATATTTCGAGCTACATTACACGCTGGATCGAAAAATTAGCTCTAATAATTCGAGCTGATTTTCAATTTTTAGTATTTACCAATGATATAGAATAAGAGTACTTACTAAAATTAAATAGTAATTTAGATTACATAATTGTAGGTTATATAGAGTATAATCAATACTCAATTCATACTGTAATCTAGTCTAATCCTTTTAATGTGTATCTATGTGTATCTATACAGTATCTAATTATATATTAATATTTAGATTCTCTATTCACGCATATTAATTTATAATAGATTAAAATATATAATATATATCAATGCAACGCTGATGAATCACTAGCATAATGAGTCATTATTAATGACTTGTTAGAGGCCTACAAAATCACTGAATATAAAGAAGTTTAACAAGCGCCACTTGTTTTTAGCACGCATCAATTTCAAGTGTCATATTCTTTCTGGTGAACATTTTTGATAATCAAAATATAAATATTAGGGAATCAGAGTTATAACCACAGATATTAACAGATATAATCGTATGAATGCTCAAATAATGCAAATATGAATTCTAAAATTGCGTATACATTTTATATATTTTTTTACGAATAATAAATATTATATATTAAATTTTAATATGATGTATATATTTTAGAAATTTGTATTTTATATTTTACACTTTATTAATTACTATTTAAATAAATAGATAGATAGATAGATAGATATATTTTATTGGATTCATTAATTTCGTTCTTTTTTTTTCATTTATTATTCTTTTTATTTTCTTTCTTCGTTTCCAAATGGCTTCAAAATAAGACCTTGATCTTTTCGGGTTGTTGCCAGTGATTTATTCATACATGGGACAGGAACAGTGATTGTTTAATCATAATAGTTAGATATATATTTCGTATTTACATAAAAGATAATAATAAATAAATAAAATACAGTAGATAGACACAATTTGACATTAACAAAAATCAAAATCAAAATAATAATAACAAAAATAATTCATACATACATATATATTTGATATAGATTTTTTATTTTATTTTTTTTTTTTTTTATTTTTTTTTTTTTTTTTTATAGTTTTTTTTAATATGTTAATTTTATTAAATTAATTTTAAATTCATTAATGTTTTAATTTATCTATTATATAATTCATCATTGATTAACATATTTTTTACTCTTTTCTTGAACAAATTTTCATTTTTTATATTTTGTATATTTGTTGGAAGTAAGTTCCAAAGTTTTGGACCTTTTATCAGTAAACTATTTATTGTTCTTGTTGATTTTGAAATTGGTATAGTATACGTTTTATTTGTTCGTAGAGTATATTTATTATTATTTTTTGTGTGTATTTTAGTTAAATTTGTTGGTAATTGATTATAATATTGTTTATGCATATATATTAGTGTATTATAATATGTTAGCTTATCTAATCTAAGTATTTTATTTGATGTGAATAATTCTTTTGTATGATCTAGAAATTTTCTTTTATTTATTATTCTTAAGGTTTTTTTTTGTATAATTGTTGTATTTAGGGTATTATTTGAGAATGTATTTCCCCAAAGTATATTTCCATAGTTTAAGTATGGTAGGAAAATACTATTATATATAATTATCAATGAATTTGTTTTAATGAATTTGCTCAATTTTGAGATTAAAAATTGAATTTGGGAGAGTTTGTTATTTAATTTAATAATATGATTTTTAAAATCAAGTTTGCTATCAAGAATTATACCAAGATATTTATAATTATATACGTTATTTATTAATGTATCATTTAATGAAATAATATTGTTTGGATATTTATTTGAGTTGAAATTTATCATTTCTGTTTTACTAATATTGAGTTTTAACTTATTATATTTATACCATTTTTCTATTTTTATTAAGGTTTTTTTAATTAAATTTGTTAGTTCTATATTATTATCTGCTGTAAAAGTTATAGCAGTATCATCTGCATATACTGTAAATTTTACATTATTATCTTCTAAATATAATGGTAGATCATTGACATAAATTATGAATAGTAAAGGGCCTAGTATGGAGCCTTGGGGTACACCGATATCATTAGTTATAATATCAGATTCTGTAATGTTAACTTTAACTAGTTGAGTTCTATTATGTAAATAGTTTTTTATCAGTTTAAGAGGAATCCCTCTAATTCCATATTTATCTAATTTGCTAATTATAATAGAATGATCAATAGTATCAAAGGCTTTACTTAAATCTAAAAATAATGTATTTATTGCTTTATTTTCTTTTTTATTTTCCATTATATGGTTGTAAATATCTAGTGTAGCTTGAGTGGTATTATGTTTTTTAAGGAAACCATATTGAGTAGTATTTATTATGTTATTATTTTGTATGAATTGCATTAGTCTATTATATATTATTTTTTCTAGTATTTTCGATAGTTGACTTAAAATTGATATTTGTCTATAGTTAGATATAATATTGATATTATTTTTTTTATGAATTGGTTTAATGGAGGATAGTTTCAATTTTAAGGGAAAAGTTCCTGACGATAAACATAGATTAAAAATATGGCTTAATGGAAGGTCAATGTAATCTTTTGAAATTTTTAACAATTTCATGTTTAGATAATCAGTGTCTAGAGAAGTCTTTGATTTATTATTTTGTATAATAGAATTTATCTCATGTGTTGATGTGGGATGAAGATATATTGATTTAGATATTGGTGTAATGTTAATTGGGTTGATGTTATTTATGGGAGAGGTGAATTGATTATTTATGGATTGACTTGTATTTATAAAATAAGAGTTAAATGCATTTGCTATTTGTTTATCATTATTGAATTTATTTTCGAATTCATCTATTATATAATTTGGAGATTGTTTAATTTGCTGTTTATTTATGAGGTTATTTATTAAATTCCAATTTTCTTTAGTAGATATACTATTTTTTATTTTACTATCTATATATGATTGCTTTGCTTTTTTAATATTTAAGGTTAATTGATTTCTTAATTGTTTGTAGTTATATAAGTTGATTTCATTTTTATTATCTAAGTAAAGTTTATATAGTTTATACTTTTTATTAATGTCTCTTTTTATTTTATTTGTTATCCAATTTTTTGAAAGAATATTTGAAGATATTTTATTTGTAAGTAGTGGGATAAATTGGTTAATTATTGATGTATATATGGTATGAAATTTGTTGTATGAGTTTTCAGCATCATTGTCTTCGAGGACCAAATCCCAATTCGTATTTTTCAGTGCATTAATAAGTCTTTTAGTATTATTTATTGTTATTTTCCTTGTTTTAATTTCATTTGAGTTATTTCGTATTTTGGTTTTTATTTTAATTATTGTATATATTGGGAGGTGGTCTGTCAAGTCTTCTAAGAGTATTCCACTATTATAAATATTTGTTGTGTTTATATTAGTGTAAATTTGATCTATAGTTGAAGTGTTACTTTTATTGAATTGGGGTCTAGTGTTTTGAAGAATTTGAGGCGTTAGTCCTAATTGATTTATTAAAATGTTTAATTGAGATGGTTTGGGATCATTTGTTATGATATTAAAATCACCCATAATTATTAAATCGTGTGAAATATATTTATGAAATTTACTATATAACATATTTATAAGATCTGCAGTTTTATTGAAAGGGCTATTATAAAGGCATGAAATTATTATTTTTTTATTTTTTTTAAGTTTAATTTCTATTGTAAGTGTTTCTAAATAATCTTTTATATTAAAAGTAAGGTCTTTTATAAGTTCATATTGAATATCTTTTATAACATATATTGAAACACCACCACCTCTACATTTATTTTGTTTCTGTCTATAGTTTGTTTGATATGTGTAGTTTGTTATATTATTATTGAAGTCATTATTACTATTTAACCAGGTTTCAGATAAACATATAATATGAGGTTTGATTATTAAAGTATCTATAAATTCTCTCAATTTATCCAGGTTTTGAGTAAGACTTCTAATATTTATGTGTATAATTATCAGATTATTTTTATTTATTATTAATTCTTTTGTAATACTATTAAATTGTTGTGCTGTTTTGTATTGGTTTGGTATCATATTATATTTAATCATCTCGTTTTTTTAGTTCAATTATTTTAAAAGTATCATTTCTATGCCGTACTACATATTTATTATTTATTGTTGATTTATGTTTAGCCTCGATAGATAGTTTTTTGATAGTATCCAACTCAACTTTATTGTATTCTTTTGATATGCTTATATTTTTGAATTTGGAGTTTTTGAATTTGTTTGCATTTTGTATTATATTATTAATTTCTATTTCAGAGTTTAAAATAATTTTTAATGGCCTGATGACATTATCATTTTCTTGATATTTTCCTAATCTAAAATAGTTTTTTATATTATAATTTGTGTTGACTAGGTCTAAAATTTCTGTTATATTTTTTTTTCTTCAAAATTTCTTGTTTCGTAATTAGAATCTATTGTTTGTTTAACATTATAGAGTATAATAGTTTTATTTCTTATTTCATTTAACTTTTTTTCATTTAGGGTTTTATTTATAGTCGTTGATAGATTTTTTTGAAGTGTATTATTGAGGTTAATTTTAGTGATCTCAGCAAATGTTTTAAGATCAGATTTATCAGCTGCTTCATTTAGTTTTTTTATTATTTTTTCTTGATTTTCTATAACTATGGTCAATTTTTCATTATTTATAGTTAATCTGTCATTATTTATAGTTAATTTTTCAATTAAGCATTTGAGATCAATTTTTTCATCATTATGCTCATCTGTTACAGATATCGTTTGTTTTTTTTGACGAGCCATTTTAAGCTTTATATCAAATATTAAGCTTTAAATTTAAGCTTTATATTAAATTCTAAATATCACTAATATATATGTTGTTAAAATATATTTACTTAATTAATTTATTGAATAAATAATAAGAGTTTCTCTAAATTTAAAAGATGCTTTTTATATAATATATGTCACACTAATTTATTAAGAAGTACCTAGGGTTTATATTGGGTATATTATATACTGTATTTATTATATCAAATATACAAATATATAGCAATTAAATTATATTACTTCATCTTATATTACAACAAATTAAATATTATAGAAATAACATATTATAATAATAATAATAATAAAATAATATGCAGTATTTAAATATTAAAAATACAATAGTAAAAATATCCAATATAAGTATATTTAATAAATACAATTTATATATATATATAAATGTATTAATGCAATATATATATATATATATGTTTTAATTTTATGATATTTAACAATACTAGGAATTTCAATAAATATATTTTATGGCTTTTTTATTGCATTTTCAGTTATAATTTAAAAATAATAATAAAATACATAAAATGTATATATAACTAAATGTATTTATACAATATAATAATAATAAAGAGTTGGTAAATAAGATTAATATGATATTAATACAATATATTATTTAAATATAAATAGAGGATAACTAATCTATGAATAATAATAATCGATTAAAAGAGTAAATAAAGTAGTTGTTGTTATTAAATATGTAAACAGTAAGTGAACATTATCTTTGTGATTAATATATATTTGTTGTTGATTTTAATTTTGATAATCATACAATGTAAACAAATACTAAAATAAAAAAAAGAATATAATTTCAAAACCAATGTAATATATTTAAATATTAGTAGATATTAATATTTGAACAATACTAATAATATAAATAACACACAAATAAATAAATACGCACCTATATTTATAATTATAATACAATTAAACGATATTTAAAATCTAATCTGTGAATAACATGTCTGTAATTTGGTTGCTATGTAAACAAAGTGAGTAAAATGAATATCAAACATGATAACCCTTACGATGATAACGGTATATATGAAATTATAACATATATATGTTTACATTTAAAATGTATATGAAATTTGAAATTGAAAAAATATAACGTTTGAAATATAGAGCTAATATCTACGTTCGTGCCGGTGTGAACCCCCTTTATTCTATATCATCAATATCATACAATAAACAATTATATATTATATACAAGTTATGATTATATATAATGATTATATATAATAATTATTATATATTATAAACTTTTAAATCATTATTTCAATGATTAATTTTTATATAATATATTCGTAATATAATCTGTATTTATAAATATATTAACTGTATTCATATTCGTATTTTTCCTGATATAAATACCTAGGGATATTTTATCATTTCCTAATTGATTTCTCAATTTAGAATGTACATGCCTTATAATATATTATTATAATTATTATTAATTATTATAATAATTAATAATATTGATTATATATATCATTAATACTAATAATAATTAATAATATTACCAAGTGATTATATTTTGTCATTGTCTACCAACTTGTTATAATATGACTATATATAAGTATACAACTTTATATAAAAGGTATAAAGTATAACTCTAGAATCTTATGGCTTAGGCCCGTATTCCTAATTAATTAATAACGTATAAAAAGGTTTCAAAAAGTAAAATTTTCATAAGCTACTATATCATTATTATTCTAAGTATTCAGTGAATTAGTGAATACTATTCACTATATATAAAATGCTTGTATGTTTATTAAAAGTGTGCATAATAAGCTTGTATCCGATCCTACAGTGTACAACACTACACTACATGCATTGTACATCAGTATACTTTGAATAGGTCACCTGACACCACTAACCTATTGAGAGATCATTGAACTAACCTATTCATGTTGTTTGGGTATATATGCTCCTCAGGTCCATGTTGCACCATTGTAATGATTACTACTGCCTCCACCTGCCTCCACCTGGCTATGTCTTATCAACATTTACATATTCAATTTTAATTATTGTGAAATTCGCCGATATAGAACCTGTACCCTCTAATCCTCCTCCTGCTCACCCCCCCCTACTAACCACTACCCTACCCCCGATCAGTAACAATATCAGGGTACTGATCCCAGGCTGTGGTTTAGGACGTCTGCCCATGGAAACAATGCTAAGGGGTTTCTGTGTTGAGGGCTGCGAGTTTAACCTGTATATGCTGATCGCTGGTCATTCTATCATCAATAAGTATGTGTTCAAGTTAGTCTACCTCCTCCTCCTCCTCCTCCTCCTCCTCCTCCTCCTCCTCCACCTCCTTCTCCTCCTCCTCCCCCTCCTCCTCCTCCTCATCGTATGGGTGGTACTACTTGTACAATACTCGCGTGTGTAGTATAGATTATATTATAAATATGAGAGAATATATATATATATTAGTGATGTAAATTGTGAGGACAACAAAATGTCTCGAGACATTCAAATATCAATGTCTCGAGACATTCAAATAGTAAATGGGGAAAATCTAATTATAATATATATATATAATTGTGTATTAATAAATGATCGGCTCTCGTTAAAACCATGGATGCCTTAACATGAGAGTGGCTTCGACATTAGAGCCATATGGTTATAAGTTTATATGAATCTAAGTTCCTGGATGGGATGAAAGGACTCCACCAAATAAAAATACAATAACATATATATATATATATATATAATTTTAAATAATTAAATGATATGTTATTTAACACTTCAATTTCACTATATCTATATCTGCATTATCTGTATTATTATATGTATAATATATATATATATATACAGTAAAACCCCTCTACAAGAAACCCCGTTACAAGAACAACCTCGTTACAAGAACACCTTTTTACCCAAATGGTTGGAATTCAACCTTTTTACATGTTAAGAAACCCTGTTACAAGAACATCGGTTATAAGAACAACCTCGTTATAAGAACACAATTTTCACAAATTTTTGGAAATTTCACCCCTTTATAAGAACATTTTAAGAAAATTATAATAATATCTAAGCCCTTGATGCGGGCTTTGATAATATCTTGTAAAATTGAAATCATTTCGAATAATTAATATAGTGAATAACATTTAAATCATAATACAATGCATCTGAGTGTAGTATACAATGTATCCATTGCTATAGCATACATATATGTACAATTATTTCAACCTATTTTTGCTGCATAAGAAGTGTAATTCAATTATAATCTAATACAAATATAATACAACACGAAGTGTGCATGCATCAGTGTGTCTCATTAATACAACAACAGTGATGTTCTCTCTATATCTATATATAGGTAGTGATCTGTGTATATCTGTTAATAATATACATCTATAGATATTGCTATGTCTCTATATATACACAGTGTATACACTGTATAGATACTTGTCTCTTAGCTGCCCACCATCAGCTATATATACTGCCTATGTATACATTGTACCATATAACTCCCTCTATATACAGTGTACACTGTATAGTATTCGGCATACACGTTAGACTACAGTGTAAACTCTACACTGTAGTGTAAAGTGTATATCGTATACACTGTATACAGTGTACGAAAGTACAGTGTATAGTGTAGAAGTATGCGGCGTATATACATAACGCACTAGCGCAGTGCGCGACATTTCTCTTTAGAATATATTCCTCTCTAAAGAAAATCGCACTGCGCGAGTGCGTGGTGTACATACGCCGCACACTTCTCTTTGATACCACTCTCCCTCATTCCCTCGCCCAATGCGTGCATCAATTGTTTACCTACATTAGGTTCTTCTAGTATATACTACTAATTATAATTCATTACGTGTGTTTTCCATATGTAACGTAACCACAATGTGTGTATGTATGTATGCGTCGCACGACGTGCGATTAATATGTGTACATACACTCTCTCTCTCTCTCTCTATCTCTCTCTCTATCTCTCTCTCTACCTCTCTCTCTATATCTCTCTCTATCTCTCTCTATCTCTCTCTCTATCTCTCTCTATCTCTCTATCTATCTCTATCTCTCTCTCTATCTCTCTCTCTATCTCTCTCTATCTATCTCTCTCTCTATATCTCTCTCTATCTCTCTATCTATCTCTCTCTATCTCTCTCTATCTCTCTCTCTATCTCTCTCTCTATCTCTCTCTCTATCTCTCTCTCTATCTCTCTCTATCTCTCTCTATCTCTCTATCTCTCTCTCTCTCTCTCTCTCTCTCTCTCTCTCTCTCTCTCTCTCTCTCTCTCTCTCCTTCTCTCTCTCCTCTCTCTCTCTCTCTCTCTCTCTCTCTCTCTCTCTCTCTCTCTCTCTCTCTGTCTCTCTCTCTCTCTCTCTCTCTCTCTCTCTCTCTCTCTCTCTCTCTCTCTCTCTCTCTCTCTCTCTCTCTCTCTCTCTCTCTCTCTCTCTACTCTCTCTCTCTCTCTCTCTCTCTCTCTCTCTCTCTCTCTCTCTCTCTCTCTCTCTCTCTCTCTCTCTCTCTCTCTCTCTCTCTCTCTCTCTCTCTCTCTCTCATCCTCTCTCTCTCTCTCTCTCTCTCTCTCTCTCACACATATATACACATAGATACATACACATAGATACATACATACATATATTATTTTATTCGTTTTATTTCTATTTTATGTATATTATTTTACTTCTATATTATTCCATTATTTTAAATAAATAAACTTAAATACCGTCAAAAAGATTAATTTGTGTTATAATATATTCTTTATACTCTCTACAGTCCTTAGTTTAGATTTAATAAGTAATTATATGCACTTTCAATATTTCAATATTATAAAATATTAGGAAACCCCGTTACAAGAACACCCCGTTACAAGAACACAATTCTGGTACAAAAACATATGTTCTTGTAGAGGGTTTTACTGTATATAAATAAGGAATGGGTATGGTATAAATAGGAATGGTCTACCTCGAGAGCTAAGACTTGTGATATCCATAGAATGTTTCAGAAGTAAAGTAAAAGATTTAATTATTGGTAATTTTTAATATTCGTATATTTATATTATTTTAAGTTGTTCACGTTTATTAATCTAACAATCCTATTTTGTTTCTTCTATCTGTTATATTTTATTTTATCGTTTATTTATTTATGTATTGGTATACAACTTATGAAATTCCAATTAAAAATATAATTAATAGTAAATTAATTTTTTTGTACAACTTCAGAATTTTATAAAATTTTATAATTAATCTAAAATTGCTAAAAAGTAATTATTATTCTAAATAGTAATTAAAATATTAAATATACAGACAAATTATTTTCTATTTTTTTATAATTTTAAATATAGTCTAAAATTATGTTTTTATATCGAATAGAATTCATATAACAAGTATTTAAAAACACAACATAATCATAATAAAATTAAAATATGTGTCATAAATAATTCAATAAAATTATATTTATTTTTTATTATATTTATATATTTTTATATTATTTTGTATATTATTTTATATTATTATTTATACTTATAATATATATTTTAGTTCTATAATTATAATGATGTATATTTTACATGTTTTTATTTGAACATAAATGACATATATATATAGGACCGTCGGAATAGGAAATGGTATCGGCCCCCCTCATTCAAAATTGTGAGGGGGCAAAGTATATTTCTACTCAATATATTTACGTAATTTATATATGTATATATATATACATTATTTATATATATAAAATTTGCTCAAAAATGACTCCCTCACTAATAAATTCATTCTACTAGCCCATATATATTTCAGGAAATTATTTATATATTCAATAAAATTGTGAATATTTAATTAAAATTTTAATTATTAAAAATAAATATTTGTGTCCTATTGCTTACATATAAATATATAAATTATATAGCAATTGTGTTTAATTTGATTTAAAATTGTTTAAATATCATCATAATATATGTATCATTATTTCGTACATTTTTTTATAATATAAATTTATAATTATTTAAAAATATACATTATGTAATATAGATATTATTTATATTAAAAAAAATAGTATGTTAAAATATACTTTGCAAATTAGTCCTTTTTATAAATTTTACATTATATAAAAAATAAAGGTGAATCTTGAATGTGTTTCCACCCTTTACTGCGATTTATTATACATGTATTGCAGAGTTGTTACTTCTAGGCAGTCTTCTCGGATACGTATTAATAATGACTTGAATGTACATATCACTAACACTACCACTACCACTACCTCTACCACTACTACTACTACTACTACCACCAATACCACTACCACTACCTCGACTAACAGCAATGAAGGACGTCAGTGGAAGATCTACCCATGGTTAAGTCAGAAGTCTCACCTAATGTGTCAGTCAAACCGATTCAAGCCTGTCACTTTCCCCGACCTAACACGGGAGAACGACGGCACTCGTGTTCCGGGAGGTTCTGTAAGCATCAGTGCCGGCGACTTCCTCGATATCTACAAAATACCTGGTAGGTGGGTGTAGCACGAGGGTGGGGTAGCCAGAGGGTGGGGGTAGCATTAAGGGGAGGAGCACGAGGGTGGGGTTACCCCTATACTACGATAACATTAGTTAATCCTGACATACATAATTATATAATTATAATAATGTATATATAACCATACTACCGCGGTATAAGATGTTCAACATTAGTAATCGGTTATAGGAATAAGTGGCAGCGTAAATAACTCACCCTCGAAAATATAATTAAATATATAACATTAACGTTTAAACATACTTATACTTATATATACGCGTTGGAGCAGGAACTCACGCGTAACATACGCTCGCACTTCTCTAACAGGAAGTTACGACACCATCGTAACGACCTATTTTCTGGACACCGCCCGCAACATAATCTCCTACCTGCAGCACATCTACGCGTTGCTCAAGCCCGGCGGATATCTCATCAACTTCGGTTAGTCAGTCAGTCGTCGCTATCTAGGCTATGGCTATCTAGGCTATGGCTATCTAGGGTATGGCTATCTAGGCTATTGCTATCTAGGCTATGGCTATCTAGGCTATGGCTATCTAGGGTATGGCTATCTAGGGTATGGCTATCTAGGCTATGGCTATCTAGGCTATGGCTATCTAGGGTATGGCTATCTAGGGTATGGCTATCTAGGCTATGGCTATCTAAGCTATGGCTATCTAAGCTATGGCTATCTAGGCTATGGCTATCGCTTAATGAGGGTGCGTATAGGGCCTTTTAGGTGACAAACATATGTTGTAAAGAACAATTATTTGTTGTGTTATATCCATTGTTTGATACATAACATTTATACTCGATACATTTATTATTATTTAATTGTATAATGGAATTACCTAGAATTTAGTACATCCACCTAATGAACACTACAATTTTACAACAACTCTAGTAACATATGCGCTCTAAAATACAAAACCACCCGTAACTGTAGGTCCATTGGATTATCATTTTGAAGGAATAAATCTCAATACTATTGAGCTCTCATACGATGAAATAATGGAAGCTATTACAACAATCGGCTTTAAGATAATCGTTAGAAACTCTCCTCCTACTACCTCCTCCTACTACCTCCTCCTACTACCTCCTCCTCCTCCTACCTCCTCCTTCACCTATTATGGGGTTCAGCAACTCTAACTTATTTATTATTTGACTAACTAACATAAAAGTTTAATTTCTCGTAATACATATTATGTAGTTGTATATTGTAATTCAATTCTATCAATTACATATTAAAATAACTAATGTATAAATAGTAAAGTTGGTATACTTATATTTAATGGAAAATTCATATATTACCTGATATATTACTGCACCTATTGTATGTTAATATATCTGTAGATATAATACAATACATTTGTGTATGCAGATATATTTTAGTCTGATGAAATCAATTCAATGATGAAATTCAATATTTAATAAACAAAATTATAAATTTTAAAGAATTCATAATTATTATTATGCATCATATATTATTGAAATAACATTACATAATACTTATATGTTCTCTTTCTCTGATTACATTCAGTGTAGTTATTTATCAAAGAATTATACATTTCAGTTTACTTATAAGTAATTGTCTAAATGTAAAATATTTACTTTATTATACTATAGATATTATTTATACTTTAATTATTAAAAATGTATTAATTTATAAAAGTTGTAAATCATAAAATCATAAAATTATAAAATGTATTGGTATAATATATATATATATATATGTATAACATCATGGGTATCTCAATAGGCTAAGTCATCAGAATACAGTCAGTAGTATGTGAGTTCAAATCCCTTCCATATCTATAAAATATGCCTTAATAATATTTAGAACTTATATAAGAATTTATGCTTTAATATGGGATGTGCTTCGAAGTGGCATTAAAGCAATTTGGTTATAAGTAAAAACTTCATCTGTTCACGAAGTTTCTGGACAAGATAAAATGACTACACCAAAAATAACAATAACAATATTTATATTTAATAAATATATAAATATTAAAATATAATGTGATTTTTAATAAAAACAATCGAAGTGTAATGTATTCAGTAAACGACTCTCTCTTGTTATTGTTATTGTTATTGTTATTTTTATTAATTATATTGATTTACTATTGCTTAGTACACAGCTTTCATACATTCTAATGTGCACTATGACCACTATCATCACCACTACCACCACTATCACAATCATCACCTCCACCACCTCCACCACCACCACCACTACTACCACCACCACCACCACCACCACTACTACTACCACCTCACCTCAACAGAAACAGGAGAATGGAGTCATCGACTCCTATTGTCATAATCCCTATGCTATGACTAAACACATATATGAATGTGCTTACTTCGTCCTCCAAAAGAGATAGTCCCATACCACCACCTACTTTACATATGTATGTGTGTATATGTTAGGGTCTTAAATTTGTATATATCAATAAATTTTAAATAACTAGCCTTCTTTATGTTTTAGTAGCTATAGCGAGTCACATCTATATATAGATCTGACTCGCGTTTTGGAGAATGTAGAATATAAGAAAGAAGTGAATTCATCGTCATGAATGTATAATGTCGGTTCTAAGTCCGGCCTTGTCCCCGTGTTCTTTCTTGACCTTGAAAAGAGAATTGTATTATTATCTTGTAGGCTTGCGAATGATATCAATGTTATATAGTGTAGAATTATTGACCAATAGGAATGTTAATAGATTAGATGTTCCTTTCATCTATCGGTATTAGTTTAGTATAATCGTATCATTACAGAAACTCTAGTTTATATTTATATTAAATATATATATATATATATATATATATATATATATATATATATCAATTATTGAATAAATAACAGAATAGAATTAAACAACAGATAATAGAATTTAATAACTGGATTATTTTAAAGAGACTTAATTGTAATATCCATTAACTGCACTACTATTTATATGATAGTAATATATTACACTTGTACTACATAATAAAAAAATTTAAAATACAATCATATTAAGACTAAACTAGTAGATAATTTGAATAAGACGCACAATTTGTAATGACATTACTATGATATATATATAATACACGTTACTATAGGTGTAATACTTCATTTCATTTAAATTATGATATATTAAATGGGAGACACAAACAAATATTTTCTCAAATAAACTAATTAAATTATATATATACATATAAGGACATTGATTTAACATATTCTCGAACTTTACATTAAAGTGATAAATATTCTAAAATCTGATGATTAATTATTATAATATATTGTAATGGGAACTAATAACAGAAAATATTATATATTAAAGCCCTTTAGAAGAACAAATTATATAAATATTGTAAAATAACAGACATTTTTTTATTAATTCTAATAAATATTATAATTATTTCCTAATAATTTTAAATATAATAAAATTTTTGAATTATTATTAATAAATCTTTAAAAAAATAAATAATTATTTATGATATATATATATGTGTTGAGTATCTTTGTTATATCAGGTATATTAAGGAAATATAATTAATAGAAGAAATATAGTTGTGTATTATTACTAGTTATTTTTTTTTAATTTTGTCTTATATTTTATTTGGATTATTTTTATTAAGTAATTTTTTTTAAATGACATTTATTTTATGTTACCATATTTGCATCTACTTAAGTTTAATTTTTATTTATCTCATAAATTCATATTATCTTTATTAATATATATTATTAAATAAATATAATATTATTTTCATGAATGTCAACTTTAAGAAAATGAATTAATCATAACCCATATAACAATTGTACGGTTTACTATACAATATTAATTATTAGATTTAGATTTACACCCTAATCATTTTATTAGAATAGGTTCCTGGGCACTTCAATGAACATATGTGTTTTACATTAGGAATATTGATCAGCTACTAGAGAAACTGAATTATAATTAGATGTTATATATCGTAATGATTTCTTGCTACATTTTATTATCATCCAACTATAATTATAAATCAATATACACATGATTCAGAACTAATATTTATAGATAATAATGTTTATTTCAATAACTAAATATTTATTTATTAAAATAAATATAGCATACATTAATATTAAAATGACATTGATCTAGCTCTATCCATTATTCGTGAGGTGAACTTTATAATATGCAATGTATTCTACATATCTCCTTCTCTTTCATTCCCGTCCTTCCCCTATTACCTTATACTCACTCTTATGCCTATTATCTTAATTATCTCATCATTTATCATACCTCAATAACTTGATCAATTTTATTCTAAAATTTACCTTCATCTTTTGCTCGAGTAAATATAAGTGTTAAATTATTGAAAAATAGTAAATCCATCCATCCTAGTACTATGAAAACTAGTAGACATGTTAAATGGGGGTAGACTATATATCTGCAGGGATGTGATTACAAGCTAAATAAATATGGGTAAAGATCTTTCATAGTCACAGCTGATGCAGAATGCAATAATATTGCTAAATCGTTTAGGATTTATATTTCACATTTATCTTTTAAAATGAATCTTCGTATTTTTATTAGTAACGATTTTTAATTTTGTTTATTTTTATTTATTGTATGTTTACTAAATAGTGAATTGTATATCATGTTATATTGTTTTTTAAATATACATATATATGTATATAGCCTAGATATATGTAATGAATAGATATGAGATTTATTGTCTATAAATATCAATGAACTTGATATCAATTAAATTAAATCAATGTGAAACATACATATTTGTCCCATTTTGTTTATGTTTATATATTTTGTAATTATTATAAACTATATTAATTACATATATGTATAATATATTTAAATAAATAATGGTTATGCAAATAATATACTATTATATAATAAATATACTATTACTAATATATATATATATTGGTATTCTACTAATCCTAATATTTAGCTATAAATGTTACTCTAGAAATATATTAGCCTTAAAGGGGACGCGATACCATCGTTTGGTTTACATGTAAAAGATACTAAAAAATGCTATTTTTAGAAATCTATTAACTCAAAAAATATTCACTTTTTTTTTTTTTTTTTTTTGTAATCTATTAATAATATTCCATATTTTTATGTTATACATTTCTAAAAAAAATATTTGAAATATCTGATAAAAAATGTTAATTTTCCAACTAAATTGCTAATTAAAATTTTTATATAAATATTTTTTAATTTTGACAAAAAACTTTAATCTTACAGGTTTTATCTAGTTATTTAGAAAAAATGAAGAAAAAATATTCAATTGTACAAAAGTTAATACTAGTTATGTCAGCATGATTGGTCACAAATAATTATTCTGAGTAAATCAAGTTTCAAATATAATATATGAATATAAACAATATGAATATACAAGTACAAATAATATAATATAAACAAAATGAATAATGTAATAAATATAATTTAAACACCACATAAAAGATAATATGTATAGTATTATAATTTTACATTAAAAAAAAAATTGAAATTCAATTTTGTTCCGAAAAAATCAATGGTATCGCATCCCCTTAACAACTTAGTAACATATATATGTAAATAAATTGATATAAAATAACTGATTTTTTAATAAATTAATAGATACAAAATTATGTTTTACTCAATTTGATATACCCTTATTAAATTGTGCTTATCATATCAAACTCAGAGGCTATGTTGATACCAACAAATTATCCAAAATATCCACACTTTTTATTGAGTAACTATTAAACTGTACTTTGAACAATAATAATAGTGTTAACATGATCCATATGTTAACAAATATATTGTATCATAAGGTATGGGTTCTGCTAAATAAATCAGATTTATTATTTCATGTTGTAAAGCATGAAATAATGGAGAAGTTAATAAACAAATATATTTGTTTTTGGTGAGAACTTCCCCAATCTATATATATATATATATTGATATAGTATAGATAATGTTTATATTTTAATAATTAATACCTTTTTAATTTGTACTGTTAATTATTTATAGATTTGATGAAGAATATATATTAAAATTATAATAAATATAGTGTGATACCTTGTTATCAGTGATGCCTCGTTATCAGAACTTCAGAACATCTTGTGTATTCTGAAGTCAATTTTATAATGTGCCTATTATCCCAGCAAACAGTAAGAGCAGCATAATAGCAGCATAACAGCAAATGCTAGAGCCTCAAATGTTTACAGTGTGCTATTATGCTGCTATTAAATGTCTATTATGCTGCTATTATGCTGCTATTAATTTGTAATGATATTATGCTGCTGTTATGCTGCTGTTATGATGCTGTTATGCTGCTATTATGGCTCGTTCTTAACTCAATTTTTTTATATGATGAAATCATATATAGAATTAGAAAATACTAAATAATAGTATTGATATTCAATAGTATTACAATAGTACAACAATTAGTTGTCAACATTCTAAATTAAAATAAATGACATAGTTATGTATTAATACTACAGCATTATAGACAACATGTTATTAGAATATTATTTTTTTAATTTTATTATTGAGCCTTTCATCTCACCCAGGAACTTAGATGAAGTTTACACTTATAACCATATATGGCTCTAATGTAACTTCGAAGACGCTCTCATGTTAAGGCATCCCTGATTTTAACGAGAGCCGATCATTTATTTATACACAATTATATAAGATCACTTCTAAATATTATTTTAAGACCTATTTTAATGATCCGGACAATTGTCTTAAGGCTTGAACCCGTTTCATACTACTTGTGTGTCTAACGCATAAGCCAACAGAGTCACACAGGCAGTTAATATATATGACTTAGCTTGACTTAACTTGACTTAGTTGCGTAGGACTTGACTTCCCTTTGCAGAACACATGTAGGTATACTTACACTTGCTTTTTGTAGGCCTCTCGGTCTGCTGCCCTTCTTTCCATGGTCAGAAGTGGAACGCCACTATTCTCTCTGATGCCATCCGACCATCTCTTTAAAGGACGAACTCTTGGTCTTGGATTTGTGAAGTTCAACTTGTAGCTAGCATTAATCATTTCTATGCATCATCCAGTCGGAGATTTCTATCTAAGCATGTGAGGCATCATTACATATTCTAGGAATATATCCAATAGGCTTGGCGACATGATGCAACTTTGTCTCACGCCCATGTTAATAGGGAACCAGTCTGAGTTATAGGGATTTGTTAATAGGGAACCAGAAAGTATTGCACAGTTTATATCATTATATAGGTTTTTTATTATCGCAACATATTTCTGAGGGATGCCTATCTGCAGATGATCCATGGATCATCATTATCCAAAGTGCCTCGAGGCAGAGATCTCTTCAAATTGCATCAAATTCGGCCTTATAGTCAATAAAGTGGATATGTAGCGGAACTTGACGTTCTCTTGCCTTCTCTATTATCTGCCTTATGATGAATATTGCATCTATTGTTCCTCAGCCTGGCCTGAAGCCGAATTGCGAGTCACTCATTGATTCTTCAATTATATGTGAGTACATCAGGATTTTACAGAATACTTTACCTGGTATTGATAATAATGCATTAGCTATGTAGTTCTCTGCATTTAATGTATCGCCTTTCTTATGAATTGGGGTTATACTCATTTTAGACCAGTCTACTGGTGATTTCTCAGTCTTGATTATTGTATTGAACAAGATTGTCAGTATTGTAATCATCATATCACCATATCAATTCATGGAACCTTTCTGTTAGGTAACCTTTTGATGGAATTTTCCACTTATTGTTCGGTTATTGGTGGTATATGCTCTGTTACGTTTTCTGCCTCTGGCTCAAACTCTCTCAAAGCATCTTCATCATGCGGGAACTGTGTGTTGAGGTGTTTCTCAAAGTGTGATTTCCAGATATTTAAAATATCTTATTTCTTCATCATTAGATTCCCTTGAGAGTTTTTCATTGCAAATACAGGTGTATATATACCTCTATATATACCTCTTTCCTTCTAATTATCTGACTTGTTTAAATAATTTATGGCTATTCTTTTTTTTGAAGTTAAATATATATATATATATATATATATATATATATATATATATATATATAAGTCCGAGTTGAAGCTTGAAGAACACTAAATATCAAAGTGAAGCACATGCTCAAGAATACAAACATATACATAATATTATACATGTAGATATATGTATATATGTAAATGTATGAAATCAGCAAATAATTAATATATTGAAAAGGGAGTGCATTGTAAAATAGCATTCAATACACTAAAGTCAATCACTAATTTGAAACCCAGAAAAATGACAATCATCGAAGATAAATATGGTATACCATTTGTTGATGATACTTCCAGAATAGAAAGATAGACAGAATATAACTTTATAATTAATCATGACTGCGATAAATTGCAAACCACAATCATCCGTCTGATATGAACCACCGCTGGAAATACTGAAGTCAGAAGTTGAAAAGGCAATAAAATGTCTGAAGAATGACAAATAATCTGGAATCGATAATGTATCAAACGAATTTATCAAAGAAGGTGGTCCGGAAGTGACTGATATATTAAACTTTGTCAACAAATCTCGATTAAAAGGAATATTCCTTTATGCCATATGGCCAAAATCATGGACTAGACCTATTAGGGACTTATATGACTTCTAGATATATGCTTATAAATTAATGAATATGTGATAACAAATATAGAAATTATATATATATTTTTTAGAATGCTTTATTTTTTAATAATATTGTGTTATATTTTATATCGATACATTTGTATATTATTGAGAAGGTTTTTATTAACATTTTTTTCATAAATTTAAAAACGTAATAAAAAAATCAGTTTATTGGATATATCAGCAATATTTTGAATAATTAAATAATAAAAAATACTTTTTAGACTATTTATATAATTATGAATATTTTATTCATTAAACATTTTTTTGTAGGATTTAGGGTTTCTGAGATACCGAGAGTGTCCATATTCGGGCACTGTCCGTATTCGGTTACTTTCCCCTACTATGTTCATCGCGCTACCCTGAAATTGTCATGGTAACGCGATTAACATAGTATACTATGTCCCCTATATATAGGGGAACAGTAACATGATAATATAAATAATCTATTATTAATTTTATTTTGTGTAGCTTTCTTATTACAAATTAAATAGAATATGTAAGATTTATTTAAAACAAATAACTATAAATAAAGTTATAATGTATGTCGGTAGATACAAAATATATGTAATAATAGTCGGAACTATTTCTAAATTTGTATATTGTTAACTATAATTGAAACTAATAATAATATAAAAATACCAATATATTTATTTTAATATTATTTATAATATGTATTATTACTAATAATATATTGTTAACTTGTTATTAGAAACTATAGTTTCTATTATTATAATAATATAAATATACTAATAATATTATTAATATCATGTATTATGGTAGCTAGTAATATATTATTAACTTGTTATTAGAAACTAATAATATATATATATACACAATTATTATAAATAATATTTTTAAACTATTAATAATCAAATATATGAAAACATTATATACTTATTAATATGATTCACTACTATTATATTAGCTTATATCTATATAACTATAGTTTTTATATCTGATTTGACAGGAATAATAAGATACATGAATTTATATGCTATTATAGATTTAATAAGATAGGTGACATATATATATATAAGTAAGTAAGTAAGTTTGGTTTAGTTTAATAGAAATGTATTGAGGATATTTCGAAATCATAACAAACTAGGTGTTGATGGACAAATACTGATATTAAAAGAAACAGTATACTAATATGAAGCGTGATATATATCATATATTATATAATACATTGTCGGGCTATCAGCAAAATTTACAGGACTAAGCATGAATACAGCCAAGATAAAGTACATGTCATATAATAACAACAACCAACAGTTTGATATCAAGACTATAGATGGAACAGATCTGAAAAGATTTGAAGATTTCAAATATCTCGAGGCATGGGTAGTTAGCAGCGAAAATGATGTCAAAATCAGAAAAGCGCACGCTTGGAGAACCTGCCACCAGATTAGAAACATATGGAATTCAAATCTCAGTAGGAAGTTCAAAATTATGCTAATAATTGCAACAGTTGAATCCTTTATGTTATACGGCTGTGAAACATGCATGAGCAAACTCACTAATCAAAAAGCTCGATGGAACATATACAACAATTCTGAGAATGGTTTTAAATAACCACTGGACAAATAAAATCAAGAATGAAATTCTTTATGGGGCACTAGAAAGATTATCGAACAAGATCAGAAGAAGAAGACTAAAGTTTGCCGGCCATTGCCTACGAAGAGAAGACGAGGTAGATTCGGATCTGGTTCTGTGGCAACCCATGGAACTAGAAGGCGAAGAAGACCACCTGATTCGTATATAAAGACTCTGAAGCGTGATACTGGTTTACGAGAAAACGATCTACGAACGGCTATGATGAATCGTGATGTTTGGAAGTCAATAACTGTCCGGGAATCAATAAAAAGAATCCCGAAATAAGCAAGTAAATAAGCATATAATACAAAATAACAACACATTTCTCTAAAGAGTTTAGAGGTTTAGGCGTTCTACAGGTTAACGCGTAAGCTCGGGTCTCAAGAGGCTATTGGGGATGGGTGCATATGGGGGTTTTAAAAACATTAAATTTGATTGAACTGGGCGGGGTTATTAACGACAATTCGCCGATTTATTAATAATTTAAAAATGACCGACGTGAGCCTCACGTCGTGAGGGTATACCCTATATATATATCGATACGGTTTTGCCGGTACGTTCAACCCCATCTGTGACGTCATAGCTCAGATACTTATAACTTTTACATTTCATTTGTCTGTATTTTGTGGTACACCCTTGATCGATAGCTGATTACGGATGTAAATAGTCTGTCCAATAGCGAGCGGCGGAAATAATCTGTGTGTTATGGTGTAGGTTTAATATCAGGTGATTGGGGTTCGGTAATATTATTATATGATACATGTGTATACGTAGTATTACTAAGCTTTGGTATAATGCTGTTCACGAGAATAGCCTCACAGGAGATTCTATCTGGCTATTGAATGGGGTAGAACGTAGCAGAATCATGGATCGGTGGAGGTCTGTCGAATTCGTCATCAGATTATTTATCGCTTAGATATATTATATATAGATTAGTCTAAGGTGTATGACATTATCATATACTTGATTACATTATGGATTGGTAGATTATTAATTTAAAAGAAGCTTGTTGTTATACCAAATATTTAATATATATATATATATATATATATATATAATATGGGATACTAGTGATATCGTGGGAAGTGATATCGTGCGACATTATACTACATATAATTAACATTAAAATATTAAAATGTACACTTCGCACGAAATCATGCATCATGCACCAAACCAATTGAAAGAAGATCACTTGTTACGATAATGTGTGTATATATATACATATGTATTTATAATGTTTAAATTAATGTTATCATATTATAATTTAAACATAAAACACGTATATAGGGGAAAGTCCCCGATTACCGACCCCCTCCTAATACCGACCCCCTCTCGTATCTCAGTAAATATAAGAGTTATCAAAAAATTATATATACATGAACTGTTAGTAATTTAATGCTAAATATGAATAAATATTTTGTTTAAACAAATATTTAATCCTACAATTGTTATTTGATAAAATGTAATATTCTGTTTTTACTTTTTAAATATTTGAATAATAACTTTTTTTAAATCATTGTAAATACTTTATTAATTAAAAGAAAACTTAATGTTGTGCATAATATTGTAGATCAATAAAATGTTTATAAATATTATAAAAATAATTTAATTTGAATAACTATTAACCAATATATCTTAATTATAGCAACCCATATGATTTTCCTATTACCGACCCCCTAAATTACCCTAATACCGATCCCATGTTATTTATAATATCCAATCAAAATAGATCCGTATTTTATTTTAAATTATGTTATAACTTGTTTGTGTATCATTTACATAGATTTAGGATTCATGATTCCAGTTGATTATATACATACTGATTAATAAATAAATATTAAATAATAATATACTCTATTTTAATATAATTACTATAAAGTTTTAATTTAAATTTTATATTACTATATTAACACATAAATTCAATAACAAATAAATTACGTCATGTTATAATTAATTATATTTATGTATATCTACTATTTTTATTGGATATTATAATACTACAATTATTTATATCACGATTATTTTAGGGGGTCGGTAATAGGGGAAGGGGGTCGGTATTAGGCACATGTATCCGATTACCGACCCCCCTGTTTATTCTTGTAAATATAATTATATCAAAAATTTAAAATAGCCACATTATTCATTGCCATAATAATACTCAAATTACAAAATTTCAAATAAATATAATTAATATTGAATAAGTTATTACAACTAATCATTTAGGGGTCGGTAATCGGGGACTTTCCCCTATATATATATATATATATATATATATATATTTATCATGTTAACACATTTACTATCGACATCCTTCCGAATTTATAATTATATATTGAATTTTAGAATGACGAGTTAACTAAATAAGGTATCGCCAGATAATGGACGTTATTGTAAAAACAGCGAAGTTTGGAAATTCACAGATAAATGGACTTTTTAAATTCTTTTTTAAACAAATATCCTAATATAAAATGAATTTACAAATATAGATAGGTATCTTATAAATGTAAATGTGTTGTATATACATATATAAATATTCAATATGTTCATATTTATTTCGCTTCTAACCCTTAAAAACACTCACAAAGTTCGGATAGCATCCCTTATTAATATATATATATATATATATATATATATATATATATATATACATTTAGGTGATACATTATTTGATAAAATAAGTAATAAATAATTATATACTAGTTAAAATGGACACTAGGTACGTCGTGCGATTGTTGATCTTGTGCGCAATGATAATATATATATATATATTATTTTAAAATAGTAGAATTTAAACTGCGCAAAAAACACTTTTCACAAAATCACCTCGCACAAGATCACTAGTTACAGTTAATAGTTAAATAATAAAATTCTAAAAAATTATTATTTAGATACTTAAATTGTATTATTAATTAAAATATAATAAAAATTAATAAATTATTAACTAATTAAATTACAATATATTTTGTATAAAATTAATTTTAAATAACGTAATTGTAATTTGTGTGATTGATTCATCAATAATATATAGTTTATCTAGAGGTATATAGGGTGTCCGTATTATAACACATGTGTACCCTGCAGGGTGTCCGTATTCGGACATGGGTACCGAATACGGACACCCCCGTTATCTATGGAATTAAAAGATTAAATAAAATTTCAAAATCACAATAATATCTATAATCATATAATATTAATATGTTGTAATTTTTGAATAAAAATAAGGAGTCATAAAAAGTTAAGACCATTTATTGTTAAAGTGTCCGTATTAGGTTACTTTCCCCTACTATATTAGGGTATACCCTATCCAGGATAGGCTATCCTATATAGAAGCAGATATATTGCGAATCAAAGATATGTCACCTGTATCTATTTACGTGAAATGAATTTTAGTCATAGACATTATAATTGGGTAGACTGCTATTGGAGATTAAGTTTGTTCACCAATTTGAATGACATCCGCCATTGTGTTTGTAATGGTACATCATATTTTAAATACAAATTTAAATTCACTTACATTACTATAATGACTCGCAATTGTTTTAATAATTAAATGATAAATCTACCTAAATAAACTAAATTATTAACATTATATAAATAATTACACCTATCATATAATATTATAAAATAATTGTAACAAACCTTATACAAAAATAAAGTTAAATACTATATATTATTTTTAAATATTAAAAATAATATTTGTATTACTAAATATTGATTATTTTAAATAATTAGCTCATATTATATAACATGGAGATTACACAATTTTAGATTAATATATAATTAATATAGAAGTAATTTAATATTTTAAAAATTCCAATTAAATGTATATTATAATCAGATATTTACAATTACAATTTAAATATTTGTCATATCGAAAAATTATAACATATATCACTGAACTATATTTGAATAAATAAATGTAATTCAATGAATTCTAAATGTATGCTGATTGCATAGATTTATAGTTTACACTATAAACTAGTACATTGTAAATCTATGGCTGATTGTTACAAATCTACCCAATTCTACATTATAATGTTTATGATAGTAATGTAAATTTGAAATATATGTAGCGAAACTATCGTTTATAATAGTTTCAAAAGCGAATTGTCAAAGTATTGTTACATAATAAATCATGTTACAATATATATATATATATATATATATATATATATATATATATATGTATATATCTTTTTTACATTGAAAATAGACCTATTGATTTATCATATTTCTCGAATGGCTGTATATTTTAAGAAAAATGGTTCTTATTATAAAATAATATTATATTCTTAAAACAAACAATATACATTCAATGTTTATTATATTCAAAAATATACATAACTTTTCATTTATAATAGTGATATATTTTTAAAATTTACATGTAATATAACTAAAATTAGAATTATAAATAAACAATTTGCCATTCAGGTGGCGCAATTTTTCATTGATTTCACAACTTAATCGGAGTGACGCATCTTTGCATCGCAAATCTTTGCTATATATAACACGTGTCATGGATATCCACAATAGATCACGTGATATATTGTATATACAATTGACAGTAGCTGGTATTAGCTACTTTCACACATATACGTTTTAGTAGTAGTAGATTACATTCGATTAGTATTGGGAGATAATTATAATATTTAAATATATAATATATTATAGTTATTTACCATGCAATCAGAAGATCGACATGTCAATAGTAATCCTTACGATAATAACAAAACCAGTAATATAGTATCAAGATGGTTGTTTTTGTTAGTATCACACTTTAATATACGCTAGTACGTAAGAATTATATTTATAATGTAATATTTTATTTTCACACAATATATAATACTAATTTAAATAATATGTATATATATATATATATATATATATATATATATATACTAAATATATACGAATATAGTTGAATTGTATTTTAGGTAATATTTTACTTATTAATAAATATTATATACAACAAAAATATATTTATTATTTATATATATATATGAATGAATGAATGGATTAGTTTTGATGAAAACAGCGAATAGAGGGGAAGCCCTCACTGATGTATAACGTAACGAACAAGCAAATATAAATAAAGAATTGATTTTTAAAATTGTAGTTAAGTTAAGTTATAATATAAAAATTTATTATACATATTTTAATTGATTTTTAATTTAATTTTAGACAATACGATGATTGACATTTAGTATGATATTGCATGTATATAAGGAATAACGGACGTCCATCGGACGGGAATGCACGATAATTTATATATATTAGGATATTACGTATACAAAATGATTAACAACTAGTTAACATAACAAATATATTAGAAGTATTAAATATAAATATCAATAAATAGCGATTTTCAATAATTATAATATATATATATATATATATATATAATTATAACTCTATAATTATATAGTATATATTATATATAAATAATATATCATGTAATATGTAGTAATACTAAACATTATAAATGTGTGACATAATGTACACAAATGTTGACCCTGTCTACATTACTAATACCACTAGGTCATGATGTAGCCGCATTGTGTATACGATTAACGTGTATTACTTATAGGTAGTATAACTGTAAGGCGGTGATAAACAGTTAGTTAATTGAGCTGTACTATAATTAGAAAGATTCGCTTAAGATAGGTGATTTTGTCTAAAATCAAGATATCTTCTTTTCTGTAGAGATTATTTCATTGTAAACACTTTCGCTGTATTGAGATATTTATATTAAATAGCACGTTTTTAAAAAAACGTGGACTTACTTCGTTTCGCATCCGGTAAATTCTATATTAGTATTGATTAGACAACGATTAACATTGCTGTTGTTTATATAGTAGATTTACATATCAATAACTCTATAAATAGACATATACATCGATGATTGTTATCTCATATTACGAATGGCGTCAGTTATCGATGATGTAATCCGATATGGTATACTGTATATGGTACACTGTATATATTATACTTTATATGGTATACTGTATACTACTGGTGACCAATCTAATGACTCTATTAGATATTTTTTAACGGATATTTTGTGGCAAATTGCCCCAACTATTATTTCCCCCTCCTTAATTTTAAATGTTTGAACATTAAAAAATCATATCGTTCATTTAATTATATTATAATCATATGTATTTATTATAAATCAGGAGATGTATTTTATTGAATTGTTTACATATATAATTTTTTTTTTAAATAATTATTTTGGAATTTGCCCCCACTTTCATATGCCTAAAAAGGGGACTGATAATATCGCTATATAACTATTTTAGGTATACCATCATTTATAGGTATATATATATATATCAATATACTATTATCTTTATATAAAAATCTATACGTTGAATGTAAACACAATCTTATTACGTAAATATTGAAGATTTATGGTACGAAGTACGATTGACAATGTATACAGTGTATACATTATATACATTGTATACATTGTATACATTGTAGCTGTTCCTACTAGTAGCGTGTTTCCATGCTTTAATACGTATCGTAAACAGCTTATTTTTTCACGAATTAGGATAAAGTATTCTACGTACATTTTTAGTATTGTTAAGGCTTTTTATTATAAATATAATGTATATTATATGTATATATATAGAGTTATATAATATATTATATTACTGATCATCTTCGGCATGTTATATAATATAAATAGTGTAAATTGGATGTAAACAGGACATTATATTGTAAACCATAGTACACATTAACACAGGTCACGTGGTACACACTGATATACCTATTCGTGTATTGTATACCTATTCGTGTATTGTATACCTATTCGTGTATTGTATACCATACTATAGCATGTATACCAATAATTTGTAAATATACACATATAATAATTCCATATAATATATAAATGAGGCGTGTGAATCAGACCGATTATATTAGTGACGTAGCTGTACAGTTATTATAGTGGGAAACTTATTAAATTATACAATAATTGTATTTTTAATTATTAAATTTGTTATTAAAAAATATGCAAATAAATGATATGACTATGATGATCTATATATAATTTTATATATTATACTATTGGAAATATTAAAGCTTATGCTTATATTTGTATATAGTAAATTGGAGTTATATTATATAGACTAATTTAAATGTATGGTCCATATAAACTTAAGTACATGATTAAGATATTTAATTAACAGCAATATTAAAATATAGGTAATACCTATAAATTTGTTTAAATTAATAAATAAATGATTTTTCTAAAATGTGTAGAATTTTTGTTTTTAACATAAACTATATTTTAGACGATGTGATAGCCCTACAAGTTACAAGTTATATATAATACGTAGTATAATTCCATTCTATTAATACAAATATATGAGTATAATAAAAAATGAATAAATACAAAGTTGTAAAATTATAACAGTTCTAACATATATGTTACCTAGGGGAAAGTAACTTAATACGGACACTTCAACAATAAATGGTTTTTAAATGTTATAACTATATATTTGTATTCGAAAATTACAATATATTAATATTATATGATTCTAGATA
The DNA here is from genome assembly GCA_964019155.1 of Osedax fenrisi. Classification (NCBI taxonomy): domain Eukaryota; kingdom Metazoa; phylum Annelida; class Polychaeta; order Sabellida; family Siboglinidae; genus Osedax; species Osedax fenrisi. The sequence continues at coordinate 63,115,883 of OZ025239.1, read as the reverse complement.
TTATTGTGATTTTGAAATTTTATTTAATCTTTTTATTCCATAGATAACGGGGGTATCCGTATTCGGTATCCATGTCCGAATACGGACACTTGTGTTATAATACGGAAACCTTATATTCCACTAGATAAACTATATATTATTGATGAACCAATGAGATTACAATTACATTATTTATAATTAATTTTATGAATAATTTAATATAATTTAATTAGTAGTAATTAATTTAAATAGTATTAATTTTTATTATTTGTTAATTAATAATACAAATTAAGTATCTAAATAATACTTTTTTTTAGATTTAGCTTCATTGGTGGTATTAATATTATAATGCAAGCGTTGTATCACACATACTGCGCGCTGTATTAAATTAATTACGGACATCTAGAGTGTCCGTTATATAATGTATATGGATGTATATTAACTCTAGATATATGATAATAACTTAATTAATATTTGATAACAAATATAGCAATTATGTATATAATGTTTAAAATTATTTAGTTTTTAATAATATATTGATAAATTTATCAATATAAATCCTACACAAAAATTGTTATTGAATAAAATATTCATAATCAATCACAATTAATTGTATATTCTTGAGAAGGTTTTAAGTTGAATTTTTTTTTAATAAATTAAAAAACGTAATAAATAAATCAGTTTATTGGATATATCAGCACTATTTTGAATACATAAATATAAAAAATACTTTTTTAGACTATTTATGTGATTATGAATATTTTATTCAATAAAAATTTTTGTGTAGGATTTATGGTTTCTGAGATAACGAGAGTGTCCGTATTCGGTTACTTTCCCCAATATATGTATACCTATATATTTTACATATATACGTATACTTATAGATTATTATAGTATACATTGTATAATTATATATTAATATAGGTTAGTTTTAAGATAACTTCATATTTACACTATTAAACACATAAAAGCTAACTAATAAATAAAATATAGATACTAATATATAAATAAAATTAATTGCCGATAAGGTTCCAGTAAATTGTTAGTCTCGAGATAACATATCAGTTGGAGACTGACAACAAGTTCCATAATTAGTAAAATCATTGAATAGTAATCAGTCAATAGTCTAGAATTTCTTCAGAACTGGATTAATAATAACATATTATAGATATTTAGCTATAATATAATTTGTATGTGAAATTTATATATAAACAATAGTATGTATTATAAGGTATACGTATACCTACGTATGTATACATACGTGTGTGGGTGTGTGCGTATGTGTGTGTGTGTGTTTGTGGGTGTACTGGCATGGGTGTACTGACATTCACACACGTGTGTAATCACCGCTGTCCAACAGATGGGTGAATGACATCTTAAGTAAGGGCTACAAGAGAACTTTATCAATAGACGACCTTTACAATGTCGGCGAACATGAGCAATCTACACTACTGTACGATGAATTAAATACGTCAGTATCAATATTTATATCTATATATATATATATATATATATATATATTAATTCATAAATACTATAGTATATTACAGCGTATACGTATATATATATATATATATATATATATATATATATATATATATATATATATATTCCACAATTTATTTAAAATATATTTAATTCCTCATATTAATGTATATATATATATATATGTATACGCTGTATTATACTATAGTATTTATAAATGTTATAAATGTATATTAATTCATTACTTTGTATTAATATTAAAAACTAATATGTTATTTCCATTAAACTTAAGAACAAAATGATATACGAAAATTCCTTATATGCCTATGTATTTATACCTACTACTATTCATAATAATAATAATAATAATTATCATATATATTTTAATAACATCGATTTAGAAATTGGAAATCAGAATTAAAAAAAGATGCTCCATCACTTCAGAATGCTATTATTAGAACTAATTATATCAGATTTATTTATATTTGCTGTTTACGCGTATTCGAGGTTACCTTAACATAACACCATACACCACACCATACGCATGGCGTGTGAACTTTGCACCCTGGAATACCGCCTGGTTTAGGCCCCACCTCTTGGGAGGTATGTTCAGGGGGCGGTATATAAAGTTTAGAATAAATAATGATTTACAATGCAATGAACGGATGCGAAAGAAAGACCCATTATAGTATATAGGGTATACCAATATATTGTGTTTAATTTGAAAGATATAGCGATCAGTCACCATAACATTACCACTACACTGACCCACAAGTGCCCTTTTTAAGGGGTATTTTGTGGGCAATTGCCTCACACTATTATGGTATGCCCTACCACTTTTAATTTTTGCCCACAACAAAATCACATTTTTTTAATCAATTATATTATAATCTTATTTATTTATTATAAATTTAATACATCATTTTATTAGATTATATTTCATATACAATTGAAAACAAATTAATGATTTTTGGAATTTGCCCCCCACACTTTCAAATCTTTAAAAATCCTCCACATGATCAGATATGTGTTACACATGTAAATCTGGCGGAATATAGAGGTTAACAGAGATAATAGTATGGCGGAATATCGAGTTACACTGTTAAAAATTAGGGTACCGCGAGTACCTTTTTTAGGGTGTAAGTAGAGTCCCCATAACCGTACCCTAATTAGGGTACAATTTGAATAAATACGATCAGTACCCTACAAATGATAAAATGTACCCTAAAGAATTTGAGCTGGTTATACCCTAATTATATGATACCGTGTACCCTAATGCAATTGTATGATATGTACCATAATTGAATATCATGATATGTAAATATAATAATCACGTACCCTAATATTTAACATAGCTGTACCCTAATAAATATATAGAGTGTACCCTATTTCATTTAACAGTCAGGTACCCTAATATTTAACATATATGTAACCTAATAAATATATATATATATATATATCTATTATATAAAAGAAAGTCTATTTAATTATATATATATACTAGCCGTACCCGACCCGGCGTTGCTCGGTTTTGATTATTTTCCTATATATTATATATTAATTATAGCTATTCCTGATTCTTAATTGATATATATAATAAAATAAATGTTAGCTGACATACAAAACAAAGTAGAACATTTTTTCAAATAATATGTTAAAAAATACAACAAATATTTCAAATATTACAAAATATGTTTTAAAAAAATGTCTAAAACCCAAACCTAAACCCAAACACAAACCGTGCACTACCCTGCGTTGCTAGGTTTTTGAGTATGTGCCTATTAATTGTAGCTATTCCTGATTATACTTAGCTAATATTTAATTTTTTTCTTCTAACTAATATTTACTAATTCTAACTGTATCCGATGTAGACCCAGCGTTGTTCGTTGTTAAGATTATTTGTAAAATAATTGGTAAGATTAAAAATAACAATTTAAAATATTACAAAATATATTTTTAAAAAGTGTCTACAAATATTTTAAGAAATATAAAAAATATTTCACCATATTAGTAGCCATACCTGATTTTGAATGCCTATTTATTTTTTTATTAATTATAGCTATTCCTGATTATTCTAAAATATATAATTGCTAAAAATTGCAAAAAAATATATAAAATATTACAAAATATGTTTTAAAACCAAACCATACCCGACCCGGCATTTCTTGGTTTTTGTTTGTTTGCCTATCTATTATTTATTATTTATTAATTAGGGCAATTTCTGATTCTATATTTCTAGTATATACAATTAAATAAAGTTTATTTAAAATACAAACAAATATAGAAAAATATTGTTTATAATATTTAAAAAATTAGTGAACAAATATTTCAAAAAATATTTTAAAAAATACAACAAATATTTTAAATATTACAAAATATGTTGAAAACCCAAACCCAAACCGTCCCAACACGGCGTTGATCGGTTTTTAAATATATGCCTATCTATACTTTATTAATTATAACTATTCCTGATTTAGAATTGTTTGCCGAACCCAACCCGACGTTGCTCGGTTTTTTATTATTTGCCTATCAATTATTAATTATAGTTATTCCTAATTATGCATAGCTAATCTTTAATTATTGTCTTCTAACTAATATTTAATAAATCTAACTGTATCCGATGTAGATCTAGCGTTGTTCTTTTTAAGATTTATTCGTAAAATATTTTGTAAAAATACAAAAATACAAAAATACAAAAATAATTTAAAATATTATAAAATATATTTTTAAAAAGTGTCTAAAAATATTTTTTAAATATAAAAAATATTTCAACATATTAGTAGTCATACCCTACCCGGCGTTGCTAGGTTTTTGATTGTTTGACTATTTATTTGTATTAATTATAGCTATTCCTGATTATTCTAAAATATATGATTGCTAAAAAATACAAAAAATATTTAAAATATTACAAAATATGTTTTAAAAAAATGTCGAAATCTCAAACCTAAACCCAAATCCAAACAGTACTCGACTCGACATTTATCGGTTTTTGATTGTTTGCCTATTTATTATTTATTAATTAGAGCTATTCCTGATCCTACATTTCTAGTATATACAATTAAATAAAATTAAACATATCTAGAAACATATTTTTTTTAATATTTAAAAAATTAGATAACAAATATTTCAAAAAATACAACAGATATTTCAAATATTCCAAAATATGTTGAAAACCTAAACCCAAACAGTTCCAAATCGGCGTTGCTCGGTTTTTTATTATTTGCCTATCTATCATTTATTAATTATAACTATTCCTGATTTGGAATTTCTTGCCGTACCCAACTTTGCTTTACTCGTTGTTTGATAGCTTACCTATCTATTATTTATTATTTATGGCTATTCATGATTCTGCTTTTCATATACAATAACATAAATTGTTGCTAAAATTCAAACAAATTTATACAAATATTAATATCTCAAAAATGAGTGGAAAAATATTTCAAAAATATTTCAAATAATATTTAAAAAAATACAACACATATTTCCAATATTACAAAATAGTACTTAATAAATATCGAAAACCCAAACCGCACCCTGCGTTGATCGATTTTTGATTGTTTGCCTATCTATTATTTATTAATTATAGCTATTCCTGATTCTGTATTCCTAGTATACAACAAATATTTCCAAATATTACAAAATATATTTTTTATAAATGTTCTACAAATATTTTAAAAAGTATATTATTATATCTTATAATATTTATATATTTATTATATAATTATAATATTTTAATTATATCTTAAAATAATAATATTTCAACGAATAGTTGAAAAATATAAAAAATTATTTCAAATAATATTTTTTAAAATACAAAAAATATAAATAATATTACAAAATATATTTTAAAAAAATTTCAAAAAAATGTTTAAAAATATTTAAAAAAAACTTCAAAAATATTTCAAAAAATGTCAAAAATATTTCAAAAATATTTCAAAAAATTTCCAAAATTTCCAAAAATTTCAAAAAAAAATCAAAAAAAATTCAAAAAAATAGTTCGAAAAAATGTAAAAAAAATATTTCAAAAATGCGACGCCGAAGATTTTGGACGACAAAAAATCATTTTAATGGCAAAAAGTCAATTTTTCAGGTTTTTCTGGGGTACGCGGTATAAAATTCAAAAAATTTTCCGGACCAAGACCATACTGTTGCAAATTTATTAAGATCGGGTATAAAATATTTTCGCGACGTACCCCGGTTCTCGAGTTACCTCACCAGATACACACACACATATATATATATATATATACTAGCCGTACCCGACCCGGCGTTGCTCGGTTTTGATTATTTTCCTATATATTATATATTAATTATAGCTATTCCTGATTCTTAATTGATATATATATAATACAATAAATGTTAGCTGACATACAAAACAAAGTAGAAAACATTTTCAAATAATATGTTAAAAAATACAACAAATATTTCAAATATTACAAAATATGTTTTAAAAAAATGTCTAAAACCCAAACCTAAACCCAAACACAAACCGTACACTACCCTGCGTTGCTAGGTTTTTGATTATTTGCCTATTAATTGTAGCTATTCCTGATTATACTTAGCTAATATTTAATTGTTTTCTTCTAACTAATATTTACTAATTCTAACTGTATCCGATGTAGACTCAGCGTTGTTCGTTTTTAAGATTATTTGTAAAATATTTGGTAAGATTACAAATAATAATTTAAAATATTACAAAATATATTTTTAAAAAGTGTCTAAAAATATTTTAAGAAATATAAAAAATATTTCAACATATTAGTAGCCATACCTGATTTTTAATGCCTATTAATTTTTTTTATTAATTATAGCTATTCCTGATTATTCTAAAATATATAATTGCTAAAAATTGCAAAAAAATATATAAAATATTACAAAATATGTTTTAAAAACAAACCATACCCGACCCGGCATTTCTTGGTTTTTGTTTGTTTGCCTATCTATTATTTATTATTTATTAATTAGGGCAATTTCTGATTCTATATTTCTAGTATATACAATTAAATAAAGTTTATTTAAAATACAAACAAATATAGAAAAATATTGTTTATAATATTTAAAAAATTAGTGAACAAATATTTCAAAAAATATTTTAAAAAATACAACAAATATTTCAAATATTACAAAATATGTTGAAAACCCAAACCCAAACCGTCCCAAAACGGCGTTGATCGGTTTTTAATTATATGCCTATCTATACTTTATTAATTATAACTATTCCTGATTTAGAATTGTTTGCCGAACCCAACCCGACGTTGCTCGTTTTTTTATTATTTGCCTATCAATTATTAATTATAGTTATTCCTAATTATGCATAGCTATTCTTTAATTGTTGTCTTCTAACTAATATTTAATAAATCTAACTGTATCCGATGTAGATCTAGCGTTGTTCTTTTTAAGACTTATTTGTAAAATATTTTGTAAAAATACAAAAATACAAAAATACTTTAAAATATTATAAAATATATTTTTAAAAAGTGTCTAAAAATATTTTTTAAATATAAAAAATATTTCAACATATTAGCAGTCATACCCTACCCGGCGTTGCTAGGTTTTTGATTGTTTGACTATTTATTTTTATTAATTATAGCTATTCCTGATTATTCTAAAATATATAATTGCTAACAAATACAAAAAATATTTAAAATATTACAAAATATGTTTTAAAAAAATGTCGAAAACTCAAACCTAAACCCAAATCCAAACAGTACTCGACTCGACATTTATCGGTTTTTGATTGTTTGCCTATTTATTATTTATTAATTAGAGCTATTCCTGATCCTACATTTCTAGTATATACAATTAAATAAAATTAAACATATGTAGAAACATATTTTTTTTAATATTTAAAAAATTAGATAAAAAATATTTCAAAAAATACAACAGATATTTCAAATATTCCAAAATATGTTGAAAACCTAAACCCAAACAGTTCCAAATCGGCGTTGCTCGGTTTTTTATTATTTGCCTATCTATCATTTATTAATTATAACTATTCCTGATTTGGAATTTCTTGCCGTACCCAACTTTGCTTTACTCGTTGTTTGATAGCTTACCTATCTATTATTTATTATTTATGGCTATTCATGATTCTGCTTTTCATATACAATAACATAAATTGTTGCTAAAATTCAAACAAATTTATACAAATATTAATATCTCAAAAATTAGTGGAAAAATATTTCAAAAATATTTCAAATAATATTTAAAAAAATACAACACATATTTCCAATATTACAAAATAGTACTTAATAAATATCGAAAACCCAAACCGCACCCTGCGTTGATCGATTTTTGATTGTTTGCCTATCTATTATTTATTAAGTATAGCTATTCCTGATTCTGTATTCCTAGTATACAACAAATATTTCCAAATATTACAAAATATATTTTTTATAAATGTTCTACAAATATTTTAAAAAGTATATTATTATATCTTATAATATTTATATATTTATTATATAATTATAATATTTTAATTATATCTTAAAATAATAATATTTCAACGAATAGTTGAAAAATATAAAAAATTATTTCAAATAATATTTTTTAAAATACAAAAAATATAAATAATATTACAAAATATATTTTAAAAAAATTTCAAAAAAATGTTTAAAAATATTTAAAAAAAACTTCAAAAATATTTCAAAAAATGTCAAAAATATTTCAAAAATATTTCAAAAAATTTCCAAAATTTCCAAAAATTTCAAAAAAAAATCAAAAAAAATTCAAAAAAATAGTTCGAAAAAATGTAAAAAAAATATTTCAAAAATGCGACGCCGAAGATTTTGGACGACAAAAAATCATTTTAATGGCAAAAAGTCAATTTTTCAGGTTTTTCTGGGGTACGCGGTATAATATTCAAAAAATTTTCCGTACCAAGACCATACTGTTGCAAATTTATTAAGATCGGGTATAACATATTTTCGCGACGTACCCCGGTTCTCGAGTTACCTCACCAGATACACACACACACACACACATATATATATATAATTAAATAGACTTTCTTTTATATAATAGATATATAATTAAATAGACTTTCTTTTATATAATAGACTAGCTGGCTTCGGCCCGGCGTTGCCCGGGTATTATACTTGTAGTGGTCATTATAACGTATTAAATGTTGCCCTGCTATTACGAATGACATTATAATTATTACGAATTTTATTTATATTTCCTTATTTATAAACATATATGTTTTTCATATAATATTTTCATATATATTATATAATACATATGAAAATCTTTGGCCAGTATATATCATTTTTTTTCTTTGCGTGTTATTGAACAGCCTACATATAATTGACCGTAGGCGAAGCATTCGGTTTCAAGATCTAAGTCCACGACTTTAAAAGCTTGTCCTTGAGATGTGTTTATTTTCATGTAAAAACACAGTTTTATTGAAAATTGGTATCTTCTAAAATTAAAGAGATAATCTGATGGTATCAGTGGTATTTTGGGAAACATGACTTCTTCTCCCTTATATTGACCCGTTAGTATTTTGGCTTCTATCAAATTATTTTGTAAATTAGTTATGATCAATCTGGATCCATTACATAATTTTGTGGGATTTAAATTTCTTAGTAGCATGATTTGCGCTCCTACTTTTATTGCTAGTTTATGGTCTGGTAATCCGGAAAGTTTAATGTAATTCAAGAATTCTATGGGATTATATACAACTTCTTTTCTTTTGTACTCTGTCTATGGACCTATATATTTTCATCTCTCCTGGAAATTTATTTAGTAAATGTTGATTTATTATATATACATTGTCATTTTTAGGTGTTAATATACATCTTTCGCAAAACCAATTTTCATCCAAATAATTGTCTTCTACATTTAATAAATTTTCGTGATGAGTTCATTCATATTTTTCATTATATTTCCGCACGGGATAATATCCATACCATTATTTGTCTGCGTCATTCCATTACCTATATCTAAGAGATGACTCTTGATTGTTTGATAAGAATACTCTCATGTTTTTAGTTAATTTCATTAATCTTATATTTTTCCACATTACTGAAGTTTTCAAACACGAATTTATGTGGTCTGTCTTTGTACCGCTTTTAACTACTGGAAGGATTTGTTTGAAATCTCTGCTAAGTATTAATGTATGTCCTTCCATCGGCTTATCTTTGTTTACTATGTCTCTTACCATTTTATCGACGGCTTCTAATGCTTCTGAGTTATTGTGCATTCATCCCAAACAATAAATATACAGCTTCTAAATAGTTTCCCTGATTTTGATTTATTCTTTATGCTGCAATTGTAATCTTCGTTTAACTGTATTGGAATCTTAAAAATGGAATGGACTGTTCTACCGTTCAATAATATAGTTGCTGCTATTCCTGATGATGCTACGGCAATATGTTCTTTATTTTCCATCTTCATTTTAGCTAGCAATAAATTAATCAAAAAAGTGTGTCCAGTTCCTGCGGGGGCATCCAGGAAAAACAATTTTCCATCTTCATTATTTACACTTTGTAAGATGTTGTTATAAACTATTCTTTGTTCATCATTCAATTTAATTTCATTTGCTCGAAAATTTTCCGGGCTACGACCCGGCGTTGCCCGGGTATAATAGTAACTAATCGTTATCAATGTAGATGTAAACAAAGATTTATTTATAGAAAACAATTTATTTATTTATAACAAAAACACTTAAATTTAAGTGTTTATTGAAAAATTTAAAATTTCTTCGTTAAATATATCGAAAACATAAACGTCATCACCGTTTATTGCCATTTACGAATGCATTAATTATGGTAAAGTGAATATAATTACATTTGTACGAAACACCTCACATTCGGATACATTTCATGTGTGAAACATTTTTTTCAAAAATCAAAAGATTTCCCTATAGAGGGAAATAGGTCGATAAAGGACAGTTTTATGTAATTATGATCGGTGTAGAGGCGGAAATAAAAAATTCATCCGAACAACCACAATACTTTTTTCGTAGAAAATTAGTAGCAATTTAAATTTTGTAAATCCGTCGAGCCATTTTCTTAAACATCGAACGCATATAAATAAATAAATAAATAAATAAATATTTAAATTAACTTTCTTTTATATGTATAGATATATATATATATATATATGTGTGTGTGTGTGTGTGTATCTGGTGAGGTAACTCGAGAACCGGGGTACGTCGCAAAAATCTGTTATACCCGATCTTAATAAATTTTCAAAAGTATGGTCTTGGTCCGGAAAATTTTTTGAATTTTTTACCGTGTACCCCAGAAAAACCCGAAAAATTGACTTTTTGCCATTAAAATGATTTTTTGTCATCTAAAATCTCCGGCGTCGCTTTTTTGAAATATTTTTTTTACATTTTTTCGATATATTTTTTGGAATTTTTTTTGAAATTTTTTTTGAAAATTTTTGAAATTTTTTTGAAATTTTTGAAATATTTTTGAAATTTTTATCAAATTTTTTTGAAATTTTTGAAATATTTTGATATATTTTTAAAATTTTTTTGAAATATTTGTAAACATTTTTTGAAATTTAAAAAAAATTTATTTTGTAATATTATTTATATTATTTGTATTTTTAAAAAATATTATTTGAAATATTTTTTTACATTTTTCAACTATAACTATTATTTTAGATTATAATCGTTGAAATATTATTATTTTAAGATAATAATTAAAATATTATAATTATTTAATAATATATAAATATTATACTTTTTAAAATATTTTTAGAACATTTATAAAAAATATATTTTGTAATATTTGGAAATATTTGTTGTATAGGAATACAGAATCAGGAATAGCTATAATTAATAAATAATATATAGGAAACAATCAAAAATCGATCAACGCAGGGTGCGGTTTGGGTTTTCGACATTTATTAAGTAATATTTTGTAATATTGGAAATATGTGTTGTATTTTTTTAAATATTTTTGAAATATATTTCCACTAATTTTTGAGATATTAAAAACGAATATTTGTCTAAATTTGTTTGAATTTTTACAAAAATGTATGTTATTATATATGAAAGGTAGAATCATGAATAGCCATAATTAATAAATAATAAATAGGCAATCAATCAAAAACCGACAAATGTCGGTATGGTTTGGGTTTGGGTTTAGGTTTGAGTTTTCGACAATTTTTTAAAACATATTTTGTAATATTTGAAATATTTATTGTTTTTATTATTTTATATTTTTCCACTAATTTCTCAAATATTAAAATTGTCTACATTTGTTTGTATAACAGCTAAATTTATTTTATTGTATATATAGCAATGCAGAATTAGGATTAGCTATAATTAATAAATAATAGATATACAAACAATCAAAAACATAGCAACGTCGGGTCGGGTGCGGTTTGGATTTTCGACATTTTTTTTAAAACATATTTTGTAATATTTGAAATATTTGGTGATTTTTTAATATATTTTTTGAAATATTTTTCTACTAATTTTTTAAATATTAAAATATTTTCCTACATTTGTTCAGCTAACATTTATATTATTCTATATATAGCAATGGAGTATCAGGAATAGCTATAAGTAATAAATAATATATAGGAAAATAATAGAAAACCTAGAAACGTGATCGGGTATGGTTTTGGTTTGGTTTTCGGCATCATTTTAAGTCATATTTTATAATATTGGAAATATTTGTTGTATTTTTTAAAATATTTTTTGAAATATTAAAGTCCATCATTTTTGAAGTATTTTAAACAAATATTTGTCTAAAATTGTTTGTATTTTATTATATTTTGCATAAATGTATGTTATTGTATAGAATTGTAGAATCAGGAATAGATCTAATTAATAAATAATAAATAGTCAAACAATCAAAAACCGATAAATGTCGGGTCGGGCACTGTTTGGGTTTGGGTTTATATTTGAGTTTTCGACATTTTTTTTAATATTTTAAATATGTGTTGTATTTTTCAGCAATTAAATATTTTAGCATAATCACGAATAGCTATAAATTATAGCCTATAAATGATAAAAATAAATAGGCAAATAATCAAAAACTTAGCAACGCCGGGTCGGGTATGGATACTAATATGTTGAAATATTTGTTATATTTAAAAAAATATTTGTAGACACTTTTTAAAATATATTTGATAATATTTTAAATTATTTTTTGTATTTTTACAAAATATTTTACGAATAAATCTTAAAAACGAACAACGCTAGATCTACATCATATACAGTTAGAATTATTAAATATTAGTTAGAAACAAAATTAAATATTAGCTATACATAATTAGGAATAGCTATAATTAATAATTGATAGGAAAATAATCAAAAACCGAGCAACGTCGGGTTGAGTACGGCAAGCAATTCCAAATCAGGAATAGTTATAATTATTAAATGATAGATAGGAAAATAATAAAAAACCGATCAACGTCGGTTTGGGACGGTTTGGGTTTAGGTTTTCAACATATTTTGTAATATTTGAAATATTTTTTGTATTTTTTAATATATTGTTTAAAATATTTGTTCGAGTGATCACAAGTTTTTTAAATATTAAAACAAATATTACATTCGTTTGTATTTTAGATAAACTTTATTATATAATTAATATACAATATTAATTGTATATACAATTTTTACAATTTTTATATTTTTACATTTTTAAAATTGTATATACTATAAATTTAGAATCAGGAATAGCCTAATTAATAAATAATAAACAGGCAAACGATCAAAAACCGATAAATGTCGGTATGGTTTGGGTTTGGGTTTAGGTTTGAGTTTTCGACAATTTTTTAAAACATATTTTGTAATATTTGAAATATCCACTAATTTCTTAAATATTAAAATTTTCTACATTTGTTTGTATATCAGCTAACATTTATTTTATTGTATATATAGCAATGCAGAATTAAGATTAGCTATAATTAATAAATAATAGATATACAAACAATCAAAAACATAGCAACGCCGTGTCGGGTGCGGTTTGGGTTTAGGTTTTCGAAAATTTTTTAAAACATATTTTGTAATATTTGAAATATTTGGTGTATTTTTTAATATATTTTTCTACTAATTTTTCTACTAATTTTTTAAATATTAAAATATTTTCCTACATTTGTTTGTATGTCAGCTAACATTTATTTTATTTTATATATAGCAATGAAGTATCAGGAATAGCTATAAGTAATAAATAATAGATAGGAAAATAATCAAAACCTAGAAACGTGTACTGGTATGGTTTTGAATTATTTTTTGTATTTTTAACAAATATTTTAGGAATAAATCTTAAAAACTAACAAAGCACATCGGATATAGTAAGAATTATTAAATATTATTTAGAAATAAAATTTAAGATTAGCTATGCATAATTAGGAATAACTATAATTAATAATAAATATACAAATAATCAAAAACCGAGCAACGCCGGGTCGGGTACGGCTAGTATATATATATAACTGCCTGTGTGGCTCAGTGGCTAAGGCTTCAAACACACAAGCAGTAGGACACGGGTTCGACCCTCGTCCGGACCATTAATTAATTTTATAAAATGGGTCTTAAAATGTTATTTAGAAGTGATCTTATATAATTGTGTATAAATAAATGATCGGCTTTCGTTAAACCATGGATGCCTTAACATGAGAGCGGCTTCGAAGGGACATTAGAGCCATATATGGTTATAAGTGAAAACTTCATCTAAGTTCCTGGATGGGATGAAAGGACTCCACCAAATAAAAATAACAAAAAAATAACAATATATATACCATAGTGAGTTTAAAAGTCGTGTACCCTATTTAGGGTACATGGTAAATTTGTGTGATATGTTAATGATATGTACCCTATAAATTGAATTCGTTGTATCCTACTTTTTAACAGTGTAGTATAACATGGAGAGAGGAATACACAACCACACGAGCAGCACTGGGTATCGTACTCAGAGAGTACTCGTGTACTTAGCACGTGTGATGTGGTGTACCGTATATGCACTAGTGACACCTAGTGACACCTAGTGACACCTAGTGACACCTAGTGACACTAGTGACACCTAGTGCATTACTTTTAGAGAGGTTTGAGGTCACATGTATAGTCGATTACTAAGAATAAATAATCAGCTATTATTACGAATAAAAAACATACGCCTATGAAAACATAATTAAGGCGGTATAATTGTATACATTGTGGAAGGTGTACAATACGTAGGTATACACCTTCAATTGGTAGACAATCTATTCAATAAATGCACTTTTTTTGCACTTTTTTATCATGATATATAAGCTTCACATAGATAAGCTTTACATTAGGCAGTATACCTATAGGTTATAGGTATGCACTATATATAAATATACTAGATTTGTTAGAAATGTCTTGCATAATATAAACCATTTGGTAGACACTATTATTTGGTACACAATTTCGTTTCCACCAAAAATTATGGCAATAATTTATCACTTTTGGTATCAATTTGACTTACAATAAATATATCATTAATATATATCTACTATATTTGTATATTATTTATTAATAATATTAACATCAAGAGAATATGTGAATTTAAATAATGATTGATTTAACACTATATTGGTTTCATATATAAATGTAACTATAGTTAAATATATTTAGTATATATAGGTATACCATTTTAAATCAAATAGGTACCTAAGTACTTTTATTGGATATATGTGTATAGGGTATTGACACATTTCGATGTTATATTACTTATGGATTATATATATTACATAACAAAATAGAATGTTACATTCATAATCAATATATATTAATTTATTAATTTATTTTGTAATTAACATTTATGCTTCAGATATATATCAGAAAATATTAAAGCTAGAGCGAATGCTTTATGAAAATTGTCCATAAAAAATAAATCTTAATATTGTCTACATAATCATAACTTATTCATAATATATATTTGGTATTATTTTTATTATTAGACAGTTTATATTTAGACATTATTTATATGTGTTTTTATTATTCATTATTTTTAAAAAATAATCAAATATATTCAAAGAGTATATCATAATTAATTAATATGTAAATGTTCATCTTCATGGATATCTTTTAAAAAATGGCTACTAAATGATTATATTTCGCATTGTCTACCAAATGGTTATAATATGACTATAGATATACGTGTTTTTAGACTCCTTAAATAATTATATATAATTAGATGTCTTAACAATATTATAAGGATATTTGTATTTTTTAATTATTGCATTGAATATATATATATAAATTTATCAAAGTTAGGGATAATAACCAACACATTTATATTTAAACAGCAAATTATCAAAATATCAATGCCTCTTCAAATCGGTTACTTCTTATGGTGTATAGAAGACATAGACAATTTATCCCAGAATGCATACATGGTATCCGTAACGATAACTATTTCTCTTCTATTGATTTCACTCGTGAACAATATATTTTTTTACGAACTACAACAAATGGGAATGAAAATAAGAATAGGCCTATGTTCAATGATATACAGGAAGGTTATTATCGACTATTAGCTGCCTTTATGTCATGTGATCAATAATAACATACACACGTGATACATAGTTATTGAAACTAAGCTACAATAGTAAACAAGCACAACACGTGGGACATATCGTTAACCTTATGTCCAATGATGTTAAGAGATTCGATATGGTTATTATTCTTGAAACATATATATATATATAATAATAATTAATAACATATTTAATTACTGTTAAATACATGATGTTTAATATTTGTCCTATACAGGTAATGCTGTATTTCCCGTTCCTGATAATATCCCCTGTTATATTCTGCTCGACGTACGCTATTCTACATTATAACTTTGGGTATTCTACTTTCTTTGGATATTCAACTATGTTTATGATTATAGCTATACAGTCAACTACCAGTAAAATATTCAAACGATACAGGTTATATTTTCAAATTATAATACAACACATGTGAATTGTAGGTATCTGATATTTTATTACTCGTTATCGAAATATAAATAGGCTACTGTAAAGTTCATATTATATAATATTATTTATATAATATATAGCACATAGTACATACTATTCGATTCATCTGAATACAACATATCAATATATTTAAATAGAAAACTCATTGCATCATCCACTGACAAGAGAATTAATATTATGAATGAAATTATTGCTGGAATGAGAGTCATTAAATTATTTTGCTGGGAAACTTTCTACGGTGATTTATTAATGAAATTGAGGAGGTAAATATTGCTACTTAGTTTATTAATTATTAAAATATTGTTTCTTATTATTTATTCTTATTATAAGATATACTCTATAATATATTAATATGAAGCATATAGAATAGTTAATATATACCCATTGTTAATGTGTCATTAATATGAACCGTATACATCAATATTTAACGAAATAAGTATTAAAAGAAAATAATATAATATTTATTATATATTTTATAATATTAAATGTATTAACTATTTTATATCCTCATATATTTCCATTTCATAACTAAATTTAAAGACAGTATTAAACTTAATATAATATTATTTAATATTAAATAGGTAATAATAGTTATTAGAGATGTAAATGATGCAGAGCTTTTTTGATACGAGCCGAGACTTATAATTTTGATACCGATCCCAATCCTGCATGCTTATATTTATGTTAAAAACGATCTCGAGCCGAGCCGAGCCGAAACTATTGCTCACCGATCTCGAGCCGAGCCGAGAATATTACATCAACTGAGAGTATTAATATATTTTCTATATTCTATTATATATATTATATATAAAAACCCAATATATATTTAAAGTTAACCTATATCGTTTTTGTATCTAACATTTACATAGTTTTTAGGTAATTTATACATTATTTTGAATCAATTAAACTAGGGTCAAGCATATTTTTAATTTCATTTACTCAAATCTAAATAAATAGAAATAAATGTACAACAAATAAATGCACTTCTTTAATATTAAACTCATTTAGTATCATATCATTATAATTAATTTAAATTTATATCCACATTATTATCATTTTTTAAGCAATACATTTTATCACTGATGATAAGATGGGCCTGATAATAAATATATTATTTTGGTTATGAAACTAATTCGATGAATTTTGATACTGAGACTAAATAATTATTTGAAACTGAGACTACATTAATAATTGTATTCTATTTTAACTGAACATCCTATCCCTTCCGGCTTAACTGAATTGCTGCTTCTAGAGATGAGATTGAATTTAAGATTTTTATAATGAGAATGTATTGTGGCTTTTAAAAATAAGACTATATCAATGCTTTTAAAATTGAGATTGATACTGAGTCGATGATTTTGGATATGAGACTGAGATTGAGTCGATGCTTTAAAAATGAGCATAATTTACATCATTAATATTTATAAATGTTACATTAATTATTTATTTAAATTAAATACTATTTAAAAATTATTTAAGAAAAATTAAAATTGAAATAAAACCATATTACTCTTATAACAATATTTACAATATTTCAAATATATATTATTCTTCACATAGTACATTTATTTAATACACTACTATTGATTAAATAACTAACAAAACGTCTGCAACCACATCTCTAGCGTGGAATACAAGCAGATACTAAAGAAGACCATAGTACGAGCCATACTAGTGGACGTTCCGGCCATGGTGACGGTGAAGCTGTCTTGTTTCGTTAACATCGTAGTGTTCCTAATGGCAGGGGGTCAACTGACCACTAGTGCCGTGTTCACACTGCTAGCCACCTACAACATGATTAGGGTTGACGTCACTATCATGTTCCCCGTGGCCGTCGTCAATCTACGCGAAATCAAAATATCTATACAAAGAATTCAGGTTTATATAACATATCACACATATACACACACATATATATATATATATATATATATATATATATATATATATATATATATATATATATATATATATATTGTTATTGTTATTTTTATTTGGTGGAGTCCTTTCATCCCATACAGGAACTTAGATGACGTTTTCACTTATAACCATATATGGCTCTAATGTCCCTTCGAAGCCGCTTTCATGTTAAGGCATCCATGGTTTTAACGAGAGCCGATCATTTATTTATACACAATTATATAAGATCACTTCTAAATAATATTTTAAGACCCATTTTATAAAATTAATTAATGGTCCGGACGAAGGTCGAACCCGTGTACTACTGCTTGTGTGTCTGACGCCTTAGCCACTGAGCCACACAGTCAGTTTAATAAAGTATATATATATATACAAGAATATATATATATAATTATCAGTCTCAAATAATATAATATGCTGTAAGTTTAAAAGGTGTGTTTCTACTCAAGTAGAACCGCAGTCAACAAGTTGTATCAATAATATAATATGATGCACATTTAAATAACATGAAATTATAAACGCAAAAGCATAGGCATACCTACAAGTTATAGGTATAAACCTAAATGCATGTTAATATATGAATACATATATATATATATATATATATATACTTGAACTTAATTACTGGTATTTAGAACCAGAATTGAATGCATATTCAAAACGAATACCGAATACGAATTCGATAACATACAAACGAATACAATAATTGAAATTTGTTTTAAATTATTAAAAAAAATAATTAATTAATCAGTTACTGAAAATTTAGATTATTTATAATTAATTTCAACATTTAATCACATATATAATTAGGTATACTGCGTATTAATCAGGTAGATAGGCATTGTTGTATCATCATTAGAGAAACATCGCGCCAGTTATTGTGATCCATAACACTAGAGAGATTCCTCTATCTCTATGTTGTGATCGCAAGATGTTATTTGTTTACATAACGATTTTCCGTATACACCCGATTAGATCTCTCAATATAAACACACGTATATAATAACAACCAAAGATCATAAAAGAGTAAACACTTTCTAGGATATTCCGAAGTATAAGTATTAAAAAATATATCGGTTAAAAGATATATCAGATAGATAATAGGATTTATTTATAATAAACAACAAAATAATAATAATACTATATACAATATAATAAGTACAATAATAAATGTGATTGCTAGTAGTTTCGGTATGTCGTATACGACAAGAGTACCACTATAGTACCACTATAGTATCTACTAATAATACTATAGTACTATCTACATTAATGTAATTGAATTCATTTGCCGGATTACTTGAATAGCCACCACGTAATAGGAAGGAAGCTCTAATATCGCCACTTCAATCGGCTATATCGAATCTGGCCGCCAATATAAGTTTCATATGGGCATGGCTAAATATTCAATGCTAATTAAATGTATAGGTCATGTATAGGTACCTATAGGTACCTATAGGTACCTAACATATATGTAAATATTAAATATGAAAATATTCCAATATGTAAATATTCGAATATTAAAATATGTTAAGAATATAATACGCATCAGATGTATAAACTATATACTAATATATATATATATATATATATATATATATATATATATATATATACATAACATATATGTGTTATATGAATACATATGTTATATCGTTCATTTAACATATTTTATGCGATGATACGCATAGAAATGTAATTGAAAATTCTAAATATGTATAGTATGTAATAGTATTTAGGCATCTTTCAATATATCCGTTAATACTGAAAGGTCATTTGCGTAATAAACGTATGTCATTTTAATATCTTTATGACTTCTACTATATTTATTGACAAATGTGAAGACAAAATCATGATTTAGGTCTAGTAATTTTCTCAGTATGTAATCGAGAAATATTTTAAAGAAACGGCGCAAGTGTATCACCTTACAGTACACCTGCTGTGATGTCAAATAATTGAGTTTCACTATCCGGTGATCATACTTTCGATATGATACCATGATTGCATTTACGATTTCTTCAGGTGCTTCATGCCATACAATGTAAGTATTTCATGTATCTTTTCTCGATATATGTTGTCGAAGGTCCTTGAGAAGTCGATAAACAAGAGCGAGGCAATTAATCTTTTAGCATTTAAACCTTCAATACTTCTCTTAATTGTGAGTTTTGTCACGAAGTTGACCTGCTTTTTCTGAAATCGTTTCGTAACATTAGATCTATGTCTGGTCTTATTCTGTTTAAAAGCATTATTGTATAGCTATGCATATCAGTGTAATGCAGCGGTAGTTTTTGGTTGTGCTTAAATTTCCTTTTTTTGGGAATGGTATAATACAACCTTCTTTCCATTTATAAATTAATTATTGTATGTACACATTATTGTAACATTATAGTAGCAGTTTCTGAAAAGTATCTATTTTCCATTCATCTAGCCTACAAGATTTTCCATTTGTAATGCTAATAATGGATTTTACAAGTTCAAACATTGTGAATAGGCTATAACTATACCTGTATTTGTGATTAGTACTTTATTATTTATAGTTGATGTCTTGGTGGAAAACTTAGGTTATTCACCGAGTAGCTCTTTAAAATCAGCATACCATAGTTTAATTCGTTCTTCATCATTTACAACTTTTAGTTTAGCAAAAGTGCTGTTTTTTCTGCCACTAACCTAAATATATAATATAGTATCACATTATTAAAATGTATGGCATAAGTATATACATATATATATAAGTTATAATTGTTGTATATCTGTGTGTGTACTGCTAATGGATATGAGTATATAGATATGTATGTATGGATAACACCAGGTTCAAGGTTAAGGTTTATTAGTTATGCAGAAACGGGGATATGGGAGATAGTGGATCAAGGAGTGTGGTGTGCTGACTGCCGAGTGTAGAAACCCGGGAGTTCTTATAGGGAGCGTGGAACGCACGCCTATACATTTAATACCATATTAGGGAGTTATCGAGGAATGCGCGCGACTTCGATTGCGTAATATCGCGCGCGCTCGCATTCCAGATAAGCGTGTGTTTGACAATAACACAATAACAACTCGTGGAATTAACCCAGCGTGGTACTTCATATGTGTCTATATATGGGCACAAAATATATATTGGAATATAGATATCTACGAGTATGCAATACTGCGTAGTATAACGTGATATGAATATATATATATATATATATATATATATATATATATATGATATAGGGGTATATGCATATATATATGTGTATATATATATAGGTATATATATAATTGTGTATGCGTGTATACAGACATGTATGTGCATTTGTAATATATATATATAATAATAATAATTATAATAATCATTATATTAATATGAGTTTGAATTGTAAATATACTATACCAATGATTGATGATGTTATCATTACAATTTATACAACACACTAGGTATACGTAAATATGATTTAATGTACTATTAACTTTCTATAATAAATATTTAATTATATATAGGATATTATTGTAAATCTATTTTCAATATTTTAACTTCTCACGAACGAAATAGTCACCATTTGAACTTCTTGAGAATCAAATTTATAACATTTTAACTTCTTGAGAACCTAATTTTCATTATTTGAACTTATGGGGAACCACATTTTCAATATTATAATTTATCGAGAACCAAATTTTCAATATTTGAACTTATCGAAAACTTAGAACCTATTGACAATTTCGATTACTAACACTAACAATAATAATTCATATTTAATAAATATGTTATTCATAATCCTTATTTTTAAATACAAAATCATATTAATATTTTCATCATAGCATATGAATAAATATATATATATATATATATATAATCTATATTAAATGTTAGTTTATTTTAATATGATGTATCATAAAATAAACGATTAATAATTATTTAAAATTAAAGAATACAATTTTAATTTTTCTATTCGTTTACCATATGAGGTGATCACTAATATATATATATATATATATATATATATATATATATATATATATATATATATATATCTAAATAATCATAAATCACTCGTCAAAATATATCAATGTACGTCACATGATATAATAGGCATATTCTATTGTAGGTTATAAGGTCACCAATTGCTATAGGTATATAGGCCTATACTACATTATGAAAATACCCCTATCTAATAATACACAAAATACATAGTATATAGATACATTTGGTTATGGATTATAATTATCATTGAAATATTAACAGTATGTTAAGGAGTTTGTACAATACATGTAGTTGTAGTCTATAACTTAAATAGGTATGGCATTCGGGGTTTATCATGGTTGTGCGTTTTCTACAATTAATTAGTTATGGGTTTTAGTTATTGATAAAATGTTATATATATATTATATAAATTGATTTTGAATCATTTATACATAGGACTTCATACAAGCGGAGGAGCATGAGTCATTGAAGATAGTAGATCAATGTAACGAAGGCGATGATAAGAAAATCAAACCTCGCAATAACATCGCCATACATATGAAAAATGTGTGCACGAATTGGAGACGTGTTCGTATTATACTGCAACACTATTATGTATTATTATGTATATAAGTAACACCTTTAACACTATCAATAATATCTAAAGATAGTTTATAATATAATTATAAATTAAAAAATGTTCAAATAAATTGTATATGAGTAATTATATATATATATATATATATATATATATATATATATATATATATATATTAACAGAACAAAGTAAAAGTGCCTATTTTAGAAGATATACAACTCAGCATAAAGAAGGGGGAACTAATCGGTATCATAGGAAGAGTTGGGTCAGGCAAGGTTGGCAACGTATATTTGTATTGTGATCACACCTATTCTAAACATAAGAATGTTATATTACATTTCTACAATTGTTAATAACATTTTTATGAATATAGCATAGAATAAGTTGTATTAAAAGACTTTCTAAAATAATATTATTAACATAAATAAATATAATACACATAATTGTTACGAGTTTGCAAACCTATCTAGTATTAAATTAATTATAGAATATATTAAACATTATTTAAATTGAAAATGAATTATGAAAAAATTATGAAATAATATATATTTAGGTATACTTGGTATACTACATATACATATATTTATATACAATATTTTTCAAGCAAAGATATAACACTCCCTATCTACGCAACATGATTAATATTCATTAAGACCAGCAGATAGCTGTATTAGCGAAATCTCTGAAATAGATTAATATTTGGCGCGATTTCTATACAACAATATTGTCAATTCTCTATTAAATTACATACTATATAAATTATCTTTTATTCGCCAAATATATATGTATAGCATTTAAAATAGAACTAAAATATTATATTGTTTTGTTATATATTAGTAATGAACACTTAGTTTTCATCATATAATAATAATTAAAAACGTATTATTTCACATTTTAGAAGTGTAAAGTTTGATACAAATTTACATTATAAACGACACATAGTTCCAAAAATTTAACCTAAATAGGTGGCGCTGTGTATGTGTTGTGTACACGATATAATTACGCTATTTCGCGTAGATGTTATATTTTTCTTTAAAAATCTTTGATATATATATTCAAATATATACAAATATATTATTTATAGATTGAAACATTAATGTCAATAATAAAATTGTATTATTATTATTATTGAAATGATAAATAAATTATTTAAAAAACTAATTATAGATAATGAATTATTTTATAATATTTAAAATGAAAATATATTATATATAAGATATATATTAATATTATAGTACTTTGAATAAAATAATAATTATTTTAAATTTTAAAAATATTATTCATTTATATTCAGTTAATATTATCATTTATTTTAATTATAATTCACATACATATATTTAATTTTATGGCTAACTTTATTTGACCTAAATATTAATAATATATATTATAAATAATATTATTTCATAATATATTTATAACATTATTTCAGATTTAAAATCTCTATTGATTTTAAATTATGTATTAGAAATGGTAAACTTAAATAACTATAGTATAAACATATATATATATATATATATATATATATATATATATATATATATATACTATAGTACAATATATCTGCCTCTATGTATGTTTAACTTATAGTATTTACTTCCCATCAGAAGCTGTTAAAATTGAATGATTACATGTTATCATTCTATATACGTTCCTAGTAAACAATCTTCAGATGTGTACATTATATAAAGAAACCCTAATATTAAAATAAATAAAGATATCTTGATATAGTAGGTTATATATAGTATAATAATATTCTAGTATATACTATATAGATTTGTATATATTTAATTAGTATATAACAATTACATACTCTTATATTACTTTTACATACAACCTGATCAGACATCTCTACTAAATGCTGTCCTCGGTGAACTACCATTGACCTCTACGAGTGACCTAAAGGTCAGCGATCCGGTGATGTCGTTAGCTCCACAAGAACCGTGGATATTCAGTTCTACGCTGCGACAGAACATTCTATTCGGTTCATCAATGAACGTGCACAGGTACGGCGAGGTGCTGGAATCAGTCTGCTTGAAAAAGGTATGTTCCTGGTCAGATGGTATTGCGCTTATAAGCACTATAGTATACTATCGCTATTAAATATAGGCATTAATTGTATGGAAAATTAAATATATAAATCATTATTCAATGAAATGATCATAACTATAGATATATCATAAACTAAGTATCTCTGTATAGATGTATATTTATATATACATATATATCATTATATATACTACATTGTGTATATACCCCGCTTATTATAATACTATATTTGTTATAATCATGTATATATATCCAATCGTTTGTTTCATAGAAAAACGTGTATAATAAGTAGAATGTATATTTTGTTAATAAAGTTTCTGTATATATAATATATATATATATATATATATATATATATTAAATATATAAAGTAAATCGAATATAAATTAAGTCAAATCATGACTTCATAACATTAGTATATATATTGTGACAGTATGTATTACAAGTTGTCATTGACAACCAATAATTGTTCTTGACAATAATTCGACTATACTCAGAATTGACTTATATTATTTAGTGAATATTAGATTTAAATTGTGTATGTAGATAATCAATCAAATTAATGTTTTATAAAGGATATAGAAAACATGGAGGATAAAGATCTAACGTTAGTCGGTGAGAAGGGCATGGCTTTATCGGGAGGTCAGAGGTCAAGACTAAGTTTGGCGAGGGCAATTTACGCCGATAATGACGTGATCCTATTGGACGACCCGCTGTCAGCAGTAGATGCCTCGGTCGGTAGTGATATATTCTACAAGTTAGTGAAGCAGCGGCGGCAGCTATTTTAATACTAATATTGCACACTATAGTGTATACTAAGGTAGAACTCCTTTATTTATATATTTTATAATGGTTACATTTCAAATTTACACAACAATATTATGAAGTTAACGCTATTTCAATTATATTTTCTATAAACCAACGTATACACTTTGATAATCAATACGATACTACTTACATAGTAAATAGTACACATGAATTCAAACGTTAAATAGATGTATAAAAGGTTACCTCAAACATAAAACAAGAATATTGGTGACTCACCAGCTGCAGTTTATTAAAGAAATGGACCGCATCATCATCATGGATGAGGTAAACCCCAATACAGATAGATAACGATAGATAACAATGTATGATTTTGTTACTTATTTCATCTTATTTTATTATTATAAATCTGTTCTTTAGTAAATTTGGAGATTCCTAATAACATTTAAATTAAATTAAAACTATATTATAAGCTTTATATGCTCCTATATTGACATATATAGACATATATAGAACATTTCTATAAACTTATTTCATTCATTCATATATATATATTTAATAATTAATAAGTATAAATAAGAAATTGTATAATTTACCAAATATGAATACATATATTCTTCCTATAGGAAGCCAGCATATAATAGTATTCATATAAATGAAGTAAACATAATCCGTTCTCGATATTAGATAATTGTTAAAGTCTTGTATATCTATTTCACGATTATGTGATTATAATCAGACAGATGGTAGTATAATCGATAGTTTGTCAATGATATTAATAATAATATCTATATTAATCAGTATATTAGTATATATCATAATATTTATACAAATAATCCATAGGGTAAAGTAATATTATTTGATACATACGAAAATCTACAAACATCAGAAATAGACATAAGTGAATATTTACCGATTGATGTTCCACAAGTTCAGGAGAGCCCAAATATAATATATGACGGTTTTAATTAATTATTTATTATAACTAATTATGGCTTTTAAATTAATATAAAAATAACTAACAAATTAATTAAATAAAGGGAAATATCATAAATAAGATGATATATTTTAATATGTTTATTTATGCTATATATATACAAAATCTTCATTATACAGATAAACCGAAACTACACGATATAACCGTTTGTATACATTCATTATCATACATTAAAATAATTTTATTATAAAATATAAATTAGTTATTTTTTAGATTATATTTTGTTTGATAAGAAAAGTTAGAAACTATTATTTAAATATTTTATATTTTGAATATTTTCGATTATATTATTCAAAACATGATGAATACTTATCATATATAAGTATTCGTTATTATTAATTATATATAATTACTAATTGAATACTAATATAATTTAAATATAGTAGTATTGGTAATTATACATTGTATATGATATTAAAAATGAATTATACAATAGGACGATAAACAAATAAAAATAAAACATAAAATTGAAGAATCTAAAGCCGGACAGGTCACGTGGAAACTTTACGTTGACTATTTCAGATACGGTTCCGGTATACTGTTCATTTGTGGCGTGTTCGGTCTGGGCGTCTTATCTAGGATAATGTACATATTTAGTGACTGGATTCTGGCATCGTGGTATGTATAGGATGATTAATCCGTTTTAGAGTAGCATTATATATATATATATATATATATGATAATTATAATTATTATATTATCGATAATTATACTAATTTATAAAATAGCTTTAAGAGTGGCACCTTCACGCTTAGTGTAGGGAAAACTATACTAGCTTCGTGGATTGTTTCATCTCAATATATGTTGATCATATAACAACACTTTACATATGAACATTTTAGAGAATTAAAACATTAAGAAATAATTAATTTTAATAAATTAATAATTATTATAATCAATACATTTTGCATTACTGATTAATGTACAGATTGGTAGAATGTATTACATTTCCCTTTCCTGCGTATATACTAATTATCAATACAATACATTATATTTATTATATATTGATATTGAATAGTGTAGAATATACGCCGTAAATGTATATGTCAACTAATAATATATTGTATTATAGATTGTAGGATTAAATAAATAAGGTCAATAAACAAGGTCAATAAATAAGGTCAATAAGGTTTCACCATATAACGGATGTTCTTTGAAAAACCAAAAAGTTTGGAAATTCACCGATAAATACGATTTTTTACTCATTTTCAAAACTAATATTCTAATATAAATTTTAATTTTATTTATAAAGAAGATAGCTATCTTATAAATGTAAATGTCATATATATATTAATATATTATAAAATATGAAAGATATTCAATATGTTCATGTGATGTATGCTACACCCTTACAAAGCACACGAAGCCTGTGAAACATAGGTAACCGTATACATAAATAAATCAGATGTATTATTTCATATTGTAAAGCATGAAATAAGGGAGAAGTTAATAAACAAATGTTTTTGTTTTATTGCAAGAACTTCCCCAATCATAATATACTATATAAGTTAAATTCTCATGAGTAAAAAAATGTAAATATAAATAAATAAGATGTAAAGAATAAAAATATGTATCAATAAGTCAAGTTAAAAATAAATGATGTAAATAATAAAAAATATGTATCAATAAGTTAAGTTAAAAATAAATTATGTAAAGAATAAAAAATATGTATCAATAAGTCAAGTTAAAAATAAATTATGTAAAGAATAAAAAATATGTATCAATAAGTCAAGTTAAAAATAAATTATGTAAAGAATAAAAAATATGTCTCAATAAGTCAAGTTTATATATATATATATATTTAATATATAGTATATAGTATATATAAATATATGCACATACATATATTCACATAAACACACACGTACATTACCTCTGTACAGGGTTGATACCATATCCGATACGAATGCGACGTCAGAGATGCTATCAAATCTATCAAAGCTATCAAATCACACGAATGTTCAAGAGAATGAACTATATAATCTAAGAAATTATAATTTCATACAAGTGTACTGTATATGCATGGTAGCGTATATCATTTCTTGTTAGTATTCTATAGTAGCGCGTGTATACATATATTAGTAGTATACTACTATAGTAGATGGTATATTTAGATATTTCAAAGATTTTTCTAAGGATTGCTTCGTAAAATCTTTAGATTAGTATCGTGAATACATAGATTGATACATGACGTTTATTGCATAATTGTTTACTACGCGTGAGCTGACATTACACACACAAGTGTTAATCAGTTATATTTATGATAAATAATAATCAATAATAATAATACATTTACCGATAATTATATATTAATATTTATTGTCAACCAGATTTAAGATTGTATGATATCATAAACTTATATATATATATGATGATATTGAGTTTATTAGCACTAAAATAGGGTCATGTAGACCCCTTCGCTCGTGCGGGAAGAAAATAATAATAAAATAATAGTAATACGATAATAATTTGATAATAATATACATTCAATATACAACGGAAAAACAATAATAAACAATATAAAGGACTATTATATACTACAGTCTGCATTGATATGGTGTAGTTGTATATACTACAGACTGCATTGATATAGTATAGTGTTATATAATAATAAGATAATAATAATACAATAACGATTTAATAATGATATAAATTTAATATAACACGGATACAAATAATAAGTTGGATGATTTAATGATTATGGGTAGAGAGAAAAGAAGAAGTAAGATTTATAAATCTTTTGTGGGATCTAATAGAACGAATGGTAGGAGGGAGGGAATTCCATAGGGTTGGACCGGAATTTTTAAAAGCTCTAGAATTTAGGGAAGTTTTACTAGAGTTCTGGGAGATAAGTAGAGGAGCATTTTGGTAACGAAGAGAAGATAATATAGTACGTTTTTTAATTAGATCAGAGATATAGCTAGGGGTAAAAGAATATATTGATTTATGGATTATAGATAGTATACGTAATTTACACCTGAGGGAGAAGGGTAGCCACATACGAGATGATTGATGAGATGTTGTAGTAGAGTGATCCAGTCGAGTTAAACAGTAAGTAGTACGTATTGAGGAACGGATAATCCGATTAAGTGGAGCAGTAGCTTTAGCAGGAAGTAAATTCAGTAGGGAAGAACAGTAGTCAATACGTGAAAGTACAAGAGCATTAATTAGAGTTTTAGTAAGGTTTCTGGAAAGTGATGTCCGTATTTTTTTAATTCTGAAGAGATGAAAGTTGGATGATTTTGTAATGGATGATATGTGATTCTTAAATGATAATTTGTCATCAAATACTAATCCTAGGTTTTTGGAGGAATGAGAAGGAGAAATAATCATGTTATTTAGAGTAAAGTTTGGAAAGGAAGTTTCAGAAGTAGATATGTTAAGTACAGTA
Source organism: Osedax fenrisi (assembly GCA_964019155.1). Classification (NCBI taxonomy): domain Eukaryota; kingdom Metazoa; phylum Annelida; class Polychaeta; order Sabellida; family Siboglinidae; genus Osedax; species Osedax fenrisi. The sequence continues at coordinate 63,085,849 of OZ025239.1, read as the reverse complement.
GTCTTAGAGGAATTAATTAGTAGTTTATTGGAGAGGAGCCATAATCTTATGGAGTTAGCACACTCGATTAATTCAGAGTTAATGGTATTATGAGAATTTATAGGGAAAAAGGTAAACAGTTGGATATCATCAGCAAAAATATGGTAGTGGATATTTGGAAATTTCTTAATTAGATCAGCAATAGGGCGGATATAAATAGAAAAGAGGGATGGACCTAGAACAGATCCTTGGGGAATACCGTGGTTAAGAGGAGAAAGAGGCGAGTAAGATTTGTCAATCATAATAGAGATATTCCTGTTAGTGAGATATGAAGTAAACCATTTTAATGCTAAGCCAGATATACCCATTAAAGTAAGTCGCGAGATTAATATGTTATGGTCCAGGGTATCAAAAGCAGATGATAGATCAAGTAGGATTAGCTGGCAACACGTGTTGCTATTTAAGGTAGATAATATAGTGTCAGTAATACGTAGGAGAGCTGTTTCGGTTGAATGACCCTTACGAAAAGCGCTTTGAAACGGGTCGAAAAGATTATTTTTATTTACATGGGCTATGAGTTGTTTGGAAACAATTCTTTCTAATATTTTACTTAATAAGGGTAGGTGGGAGATCGGGCGATAATTGCTAAATGAGTTTGGGTCTAAGTTTTGTTTTTTTAGAATAGGGGATATTATGGCAGTCTTGAGACAGGGTGAAACTTGGCCAGAGTTTAGTGAGTTCGCAATAATATCCAAGAAAATAGGAGAAAATAAGGGTGAAAGTTTGTGATATAATGATAAAGGTAGGGGATCAGTGGGGGAGGTACAGTGAGATTTCATGAGTAGGTCATTTACTTCATACAGTGAAGGAATAGTGAATGTACTTAATGAGTCAATATGACGGGTAATATATATGGTAGGATTGAGTATGGGTTGAGTAGATGCGCAAATAATATTATTAATGCTTGCAATTTTATGGTTAAAGAATTTTTCAAAAAGAGAACACAGTTGAAAATTTGACGTGTTAGGTAAAATGGGGAGGATTTTTTCATCTGGAGGAGAGAGAATTTTATTTGCTATTTTAAATAATTTGCGAGGATTGGAGGATATCAATGCTATCTTTTTGTTATAATAGATAGATTTTGAACGAGATATAGTAGATTTGTAATTTTTTCTAGCTAGTGATAGTGCTAATTTAGTTTCAGTAGAAGGATTTTTAAGAAATTTCTTCTCAAATTTTCGAACACTCTTCTTGAAGATGAAAAGTTCGTGGGAGAACCAGGGAGAAAAAGGGCGGTCGGTAATTAATGTAGTTTTTGTAGGTGCATGTATATTGATAATATTTAGGAGAGTGGAGTTTAGGAGTACCGGACAGAGGGAAGTTGAAGAAGATATCTCAGTTTTGATATTGTTTACAAATCTTGGTAGGTCGATAGACTTAAAATCTCTATATGTAATACGTTTTCGTTTAATATTTGTGAATTTTAGATTTATAGAGAATTCAATAATAAAATGATCAGTTAGTAGTTCAATTTTTTGAAAGGAGTTAGGGTTTATACATCCAATAAGAGGACTGGATAGGGGTGTAAATATCATATCAAGTGTATTGCCACTAGAATGGGTAGGAAATGATATATGTTGGCACAAGGAAAGAGACTCAGTTAGGAATTTAAAGTCACCATGGGGATAGATGGGAGAATTATAGTGATAGTTTAAGTCACCAAGAACTATTGGTAGATAGGATGAAGATGAAGGAAGTTTATGGATAAAATCATGAAATTCATCAAAGAATAAACTGGTTTCAGGTTTTGGGGGACGATAGATAACGGTAAGATGTAGAGTTAAGTTAGGAAGCTTGAGGGTCAGCGAAATACAATCACTATATGAAAAGGGGGGGAATGAAATGGATGGAGATAGGTAAAAATCATTACGTATCATAAATCCTACCCCACCACCACGGCCCATTTGTCGTGGAGCGAGATAGAGTGTATATCCAAAGTCCAAGATGGAGGCAAATATATCAGAGTCATTATTAGAAATCCAGGTCTCAGTTAATGCGATTATAATAAATTTTTGTAATTTAAGGTATGGGAACAGAAGGGATATATTTGATCTCAAGGAGCGAATATTGATCAAGGCTATATTAGAGGATAGTCAGGCTTGAGAGGAAGAATTATTTATAAATGATTTCTTATAGTGATCAAAAGAATCAAACCATTTTGTTAGATCAGATTCAGGGATGAGAAAAGGGGGATATGAAAGAGGATTTTTTTTATCCCTAAGTTCAAATGTTTGGGAACGATTATTAAAAAATACTTTATACAAAATGGGCGTGAGTTTTTGTTTTAGGGCATGATATAGTACCTTACCAAGAAGTCTAGTAGAGTCAGGTAAATAATGACGAATAAATATATGCTTAAAATTACTATGTGGTGAGATTTTTAGAAGGGAGGAGAAACATATATCACGAGCAGAAATATTAGTGAAACGTAATATAGCAGTACTGGTAAGAAATGAGGCAGAAGTAATATAAGAATGTGGAAGTTTTATATAGTCAATTAATGATACTATGAAATTATAGTTAACTTCATAAGGAAGAAGGTGTTCAAGTACTAGTATGAGGGAATTATCTATGGAGCGTATGGATGAAGACTTTGAGGAAGTTGAACTAGATAATATAGGGGTTGGTGTGTGATTTGAGGAAAATTTTAAGTCCATTAGCTTTGGAATGTTTCTAGAAGTATTAGCATTGGGCTGATGCTTGGGCTGGATATTAATAGTCGTAGTAGAAGAATGTATATCAGATGTTATATTTGGCGTTACCTTGGAACAAGTATTATGTATAGATTTGTCAGTTAAAGTAGAAGGTGAATATGGCATAGTAATGGGTGGAGTAGTTGTATGATTAGTCGAAGGAAACTTATTTAAGGCTAGGCATGAGGAACATGAGAATATGAAGTTAGGTGAATTAAATATAGCAATAGCATAAGCGGGAGGGGGGTTTTTAGAATGAAACCAGGATTTAGAAATAATAGCTGCGGGGTATAAACAATTATAATGTAAAATAGATGGACATGTTTTACATTTGAGATAATATTCGCATGCGGGAAGGTTACAATGTGAACAATTTGAGGACATGGTATACTTGAGATTGTGGGATTAAATTGAATGAAATAGATAATAATAAATATAATAATAAATGTATAAAAACTGGTCGTAACAGGGATATTTTTGAAGAAGTTTGGTATTCAGTCCGTTTTGCTATATGACGAGTTGACTTGACAAGCACCGGTTGACTTTAGTAGGCTCCTGGTATGCTTGGTGGCAGCCGGGCAATGATGGTCCGATTGTCTGAGTGTATCGTCCGAGGTAGAATTGATGGATCTGTATGTAAGTAAATACAGCAGTAGACTATCTAGGTGTAAGTTGGTAGCTAACCTCAAATGAAGGTTGGTAGATCCGACTACCAAAAGCAAATTCCCAAGGGAGATCCACGGGAGAATATCAGTTATAATATTATTATAAACTACTAGTTAATTAATTTTATAAATAGTAAATAATGTAGCTAAGTATAAATATACATAAACAGTATGTAATATATATTTGAATTTAATTAATTTATCGAATTTATAATTCTATTATCTTTGTGATTATTATTTATTTTTTAGGATTTTTATTTTGTTATAATAAAATGTAAACAAATACTAAATATAATTATATCTAAATAAGATATGATTATAATTTAAAGACAATTATTATGTATTTCAAATAAGTTGGATATTAATATTTAATATATATTAATATAATAGATAATATAAAAAATAAATGAATACGTACTTATCTTTATAATAATAATACAATTAAAAGATATTTAAAAGCTAAGCAGTTATTAACACAACTATATATTGGTTGCTATGTAAACAAAGTGATATATATATAGAATATACGTACCTAAAAATTCTCGTGTCCCCCGTTTAAAGGTACACTGAGTCAGACGTCCATACCGTATTTGATATTGAGGTCGTCGAAGTCATTGCATAACATCATGTTAAATGCTGTTATCAGAAGTCCGATACATTTCTTTGAGACCACCCCACTAGGTAACTATAGTTACATTACGTAATGATAATGCATTACGTAATATGTATTATTACGCGTTTCTTATTGAGACGTTTGTTATATTAGTTATTAGTTATACAATATTAATTTATCATACAAAACATATATATATATATATATATATATATATATATATATATACTATATATTAATTATATGAAACAAATTGGTATTTATATTTTCAATTTGAAATATAATTTTCAATTATAAAATTGAAACTATTTACTCTAAACATTATTGTAATTTTATATATTTAATAATTTTATCAAATTTCATTGTTCATGTCAGAAATACAATTGCCTAAAATATTATCATTCTTACACATACATTTCAAATTTATTTTTATAAGATTTTTTATTCAAGCTAGACTAAAATGTGCATCACATTATATAACGGTTTATTGTCTCAAGAAAACGATAGACGTTTATAGGCGTCATATTGTTATAAAAACATAAATGAATAATAATATATTTTAAAGGTAATACATTATATTGATAACATGATAATATGAATAAACTGAACATTTGAAAATTACAAAAAATGATATATATATTTATATATAATTATAATTATCGGGAATGCTTAGAATACTTCGAAGCATCTGCAGTGAAAACATAATTGGTATACATAGCTGAGCAAAATGAAACCGCATTTTTCATTAACTTTTACTTTATTTAAAATTTCAATTTATCCCCATAATTTATTTTTTTTCTAATCCTTTTTTGTATCTATAAAAATTCCTAACATTTATGATTGTTTTTCTCATTATATTTAAATATTGTAAATTTTAATTTGAAATCAACATATATGATTTAATCGCTTTAAATTAGTCAGTGGATTCAATACTGAACTTTGTCGAATACATCAGTTTATATCATTATATGAAGATTTAATATCACTATAAGCAATACAGACTATACCAACACTTTAACAATAAATGATCTTAACATTTTATGACTCAATATTTTTTTTCAAAAATTACAATAAATTAATATTATATAATTATAGATATTATTGAGATTTTAAAATTGTATATAATCTTTTTATTAAATAGATAACGGGGTGTCCGTATTCGGTACCCATGTCCGAATACGGACACCCTCTGTTATAATACGGATACCCTATATACCACTAGATAAACTATATATTATTGATGAACCAATCAGATAAATTACAATTACATTATTTATAATTAATTTTATGAATAATTCAATATAATTTAATTAACAATTAATTTATAAATTTTAATTATATTATTAATTAATAATACAAGTTAATATAAGTATCTAAATAATAATTTTTTTTAGATTTAGCTTCATTGGTGGTATTAATATTATAATGCAAGCTTTGTATCACACATACTGCGCGCTGTATTAAATTAATTACGGACATCTAGAGTGTCCGTTATATAATGTATATGGATGTATATGAACTCTAGATATATGATAATAACTTAATTAATATTTGATAACAAATATAGCAATTATGTATATAATATTTAAAATTATTTAGTTTTTAATAATATATTGTTATGTTTTATATTGATAAATTGTATATTCTTGAGAAGGTTTTAAGATGATATTTTTTTTGATAAAATTAAAAACTTAACCAAAAAAACAGTTTATTGGATATATCAGCACTATTTTGAATAATAAAAAAATAAAAAAATACTTATTTAGACTATTAATATAATTATGAATATGTTAATCATTAAACATGTTTTTTGTATGATTTATGGTTTCTGAGATACCGAGAGTATCCATATTCGGGCACTGTCTGTATTCGGTTACTTTCCCCTACTATTTCTATGTCAAGTTTTTTTTATTGAAATTGAATGATCTAAAGTGTGTAATGTTTTTGTATATCAATTGATACATTATCACATTGTTTTAATACATCCACATTATTAGTTAGTGATTCACTCGTATGCATCAAGGCACTTGAAGTTTACATTTTTTTTAAACTCCAAACTGATGGATACTAATAATGTTACATTTATTTTTAAATATTAACATTCTAGATTTAATAATTTTGCATTAAATATATTTTTAATTAATTATATATATATATATATATATATATATATATATATATATATATATATATTCATATATATTAAATGACTTATTAATATTAATATATATATTATTATTATTATTATAAATATATATATAGTAATTTTAATAATAATAGAATGTTACCTATATATAATTATAGTTTTATAAATGTTACCTATAATATAATATAAATATAACATAAACTAACTACAACTCAAATCCCAGGACAAATTTTAAATCGCTTTTCAAAAGATTTAGGAATCATAGATGAAAACTTGTCAGACTGTTTCACTATGTTATGTAAGGTTATTAACTGACATCGTAATCATTATTAAATAGATATTATAATTAACAAATTAAAACTAATTCGGACCTCGATTAATTAATTAATAGAATTATACCAATAATTAATTATTTTAAACAATAAAACATTAAATAATGAATTTAAAGTATAACTAGATGTACTAATGAATGAACGTCGACTTATTATACATGTGCTTTATAATTATAAAAGTATATATTTTATATTAGTACAACTTTGCAGCTGACCATTAAGATCTTGTTGAGTCTAATGTTTGCCTGTTTCGTGAATCCGATGTGTTTGTTATTCATGGTTCCCATAGTGATCATGATACTATATATCCGGAAATACTACATGGCTAGCTCGATCGCGGTACGACGTCTGGAAGCTGCAAGTTAGTCTATAGTTATTATTTATATATATATATATATGTATATATATATATATATATATATATATATATATATGTGTGTATATAAATGCATATTTATTTTTCGGATAGTTTATATTTTTAATGTATAAAGTATGCATATTTGTTAACTTTTTTAAACTTTATTATCATTGGATAGTTTTCATTCCATAATAATCATTATTAATTATATTTAGTTTAAAAACAGTTACATACATATATAGTATAAGGATCATGCTATTTATGTACATAATACTATTAATGTCCCAGCAAACAGTAAGATCAGCATAATAGCAGCATAATAGACATTTAATAGCAGTATAATAGCACAATGTAAACATTTGAGGCTCTAGAATATGCTGTTATGCTGCTATTATGCTCTCTTACTTTTTGCTGGGGTTCCTAATAAAGTTACACACACACTTACACATGCACATACACTTACACATGATCACACGCGCACATACAGATAGTTCCCCAGTGTTTAGCCACATAGGCGCAAGTATGAAAGGACTGAGTTGCGTTAGGGCTTTCGCTAATCAAGAAGTATTCATCAGGGAATTCGATCAACATCTGGTTATTATTATTACCTTATTCGTTTTAACATTGTTAACTTATTCGGGTGTTTACAGTACAACTATCGCAGGTTTTAACAATTGTTAAGTTAACCATTACGTTTGTATAGATAATTAGCTAATAAGTTAGCTATTCGCTAATAATAACCTACTCGTTTATATGTTCCTACTCCTTTATTATGTAGAAGTATTGTTAAACCTTGTTTCAACATTCTAAATTCGTTTTTACTTTATCGTGATCAAATTCTACAACGTAAAACAATGAATGATATGACCTAGATAACGAACCTATTGTATTCCTAAAGGATCAGCACACGGAGGCGTGGAATATTTACATAACGATATCGCGGTGGCTGTCACTCAGGATTGATGTTCTGTCTGCCATGGTATCATCTGGCATTTGTTTTATATCGGTGATGTATGCTTCGAGTTAGTCATTATCTGTCAACATTATATATACAGCCTTCAATATAACTAGTTAGATTTTACTTTTGTTAAACCATTTTTCAATAACTTATATATATATATATTATGAGATAGCTGTTATATAATTATTACCTAATATTTAACAACGCATTCTTATCTGATTACAATCCGATAATAATACGTTGATGACGTCATAACCGGATACAACTAGATGTGTGTATATCGTTACTGCCGCTTGTGTAGTCCATTATGATTAAACACCTGATGCACCCTGTCGTATAGGTTTGAGCAGCGGAATGATAGGGCTAAGTCTAATGATCGCCGTCGATCTGCTGGTCGTTTTCCAAGCTTTGATTAGAAAAAGCGCAGAATTTGACAATATGGTTTAGTTGATATGCTTATGTTCTCCTTAGTGGTGTTGTTGTAGAGCTATTATAATATATTTATTATTATCATAGAGATAGAGCACAGAGCTCTATGAGCTAGAGAGAAATTTCTCTCTAGATCTATGATTATTGTAGCGTTATAATTGTAGCTATTATTGTAGAGCTATTATTTTAGATCTATTATTGTTGATCTATTATTGTAGATTTATTATTGTAGATCTATTATTGTAGATCTATTATTGTAGATCTATTATTGTAGATCTATTAGTGTAGATCTATTATTGTAGAGCTATTAGTGTAGAGCTATTATTGTAGAGCTATTATTGTAGAGATATTAGTGTAGAGCTATTATCGTAGAGCTATTATTGTTGTCGTCATGCACTAATATTCATCACACAGTATTCATGATTTTAAATAACCTATTTTTTTAGTTTTTCGTTCATAAAACTATTTCAATTTATTTATATGTGCACATTCATAAACTGCCTGTGTGGCTCAGTTGGCTAAGGCTTCAGCACACAAGCAGAAGGACACGGGTTCGAGCTTTTTTTTAATAATAATTGAAAGATTAATATGAATCTATTTATTTGTAGATACAAAATTATAATTATTAATTTAAACCTAAATGTGTATTATTACTAGTATATAATATTAAAAGATTATAAAAATACAACATAATGTATATTTATATTTCTAAAATATATTTATATATATGTATATATATATATATGTATTATATATGTGTATATATATATATATATATATATATATATATATATATTTATTAATGATTTATTAATGAATACCAGATGATATCAGTTGAGAGAATTATGGAATACGGACAGTTAGAGTCTGAAGCAGATCTGATAGTAGAACAAGATAAACAAATTGATTCTGATTGGCCAACACATGGAAAAATTACAGCTTCGAATATCTATATGAAATACAACGGTAGCGATAAGTGTGTGTTAAATAACATTCATTTCGAAATTAATGCGGGAGAAAAGGTAAATATGAGAAGTAACCACTATTGTTATATTCATGTAATTATAATAGTATATAATTAATGGTTATGTAATTACACTTATATAATATAATATAGTATATTAATAAATAGTAACATATATGTTATTATTTGTATATATATATATAAAATAATATATTGATATACTTAATGTACAGTATTATCAATATATGATGTAATAATGTAATATTGTTCTTATTAAATTAGATCGGTATTGTTGGCCGAACAGGGGCAGGAAAAAGTTCATTATTAAATGCGTTGTTTAGATTGGTGGAATATGAAGGAATTCTAAAAATAGATGATGTCGATATCAAAAAACTTGGATTACATACTCTTAGATCTCAAATTAGTATAATACCACAGGTTTATAATATATTTCACAATAATTATTTGTTGTAAAATTTTAATTAGAACATTTAATTATAGTAGTATTTGATAGTGAGATTTTAATTATTTTTATAATTGTATTACTAAATTTTATATATATTTTTAATATATTTATAATATATTTTAACTAATATATTTATAATATATTTTAACTAATATATCAGGACCCTGTATTATTTATTGGAACCGTAAGGGAGAATTTAGACCCCTTCAAATTACACGATGATTCCACTATATGGAAAGCAGTCAAAAATGTTAGTTTTAAACATATCTCGAATTATTTAGTTATTTATAATATTAATGAAATAATAGTTAACTTTTGTAATCGATTATCTAAAAATAGAATATATATATAATTATAAATACAATACAAGATATATATAGTATTATAATGTATATTCATATCCCACAAATTATAAATTATATTACAATACCAGGCACATTTGCAATTGGAAGATCAAGGTCTAGACACAATCGTCCTTAAAGATGGCGGTAACTTCAGTGTCGGTCAAAGACAGCTGATTTGTCTGGCCAGAGCGATTCTACATAAAACCCGTATACTGGCTATCGACGAAGCAACAGCAAACATCGATATATTGTTAGTTATCTTTCATTACTTATTAATAAAAATGTAAACTATTAAGATATTAAAGTTCCCCTAATTTAAATGTATATATCAAATACGTTATATAAACTCATTATGATCATATTCGAATATGTTGTATAATGTGTAGGGATGCAATCATATAGCTTGAGCTATATAGCATTATATATAACAAATATATAACAAAAATAAATACAAATAAATATATTTTTTCCCAAATATTCAAATAGAAATATGTACGTAATATTTTCTAAAATATAAATACAAAATGCAAAATAAAAACAACACAAAAAACTATATACTACTGTATACTATTAGAGTATAGAATATATACTATTAATACTTTTTGGTATAAAATACATTTGTATTATTAAATTATTAATAGGCATAGTATATGGGATATGTGTAGATAACGTATCAAATAGAAGGTAAAATAATTAAAATTAATATAAATCAAATTTAATTTCTTATTGTTATTAAAATACATATGTTCATATATCAAATATAAATATGTATTTTACCCAATGTCTGGTAATATATGATACATACTATATGATAGTATTACAATTTATATAAAATTATAATTATATAATTACAATCATATAATAAAAAATTATTATTATTAATATGAATACCAAAATTGAAAAACACAGAACGGATGAACTGATACAAAAAACAATAAAAGAAAACTTTTCCGAATGTACAATTATTACAATTGCTCACAGAATTCATACCATTCTAGATTCGGATAGAATTATGGTTTGTAAGGAAAACACCTTCATTATTTTGAATATATTTAATATATTTAATATACATTAATTGTGTTATTAATATTACTTATGATACTAATTTTTATAATACTAACTATATTACATATAATAGGTTATGGATAATGGATCAATTGTAGAATTTGCCAAGCCTTCAACACTGATAGAAAATAAACAAGGATTATTTTATAAACTAGTCGATAAATCAATTAATAGCGACAATATTAAAATTATGTGGAATAAATAGAAAGAATGATTATAATGTAAAGTATAATTGAGTATATTATTATATTATTTATACTTCACTTATAATTTGTTTATAATATTATATATTTAATATATATATATATATATATATATATATATATATATATATATATATATATATCCTTCTCACTCAGGTGTAAACTATGTGTTAACACATAAATATATAATATAAACACATAATATATTCTTTTAACCCTAGCTATATCTCTTATCTAATTAACAAAACGTACCATATTACCTTATCTTCATTTACCAAAATGTTCCTAAATGTTGCCTTATCTCCCGGAACTTTAGTAACATTTCCCTAAATTCTAGAGCCCTTAGAAATTCTAGTCCCCTTTTATGTAATTCCCTTCCTCCTACCGTCCGCTCTATTATATCCCTCAAACGTTTTATACATATTACTTCTTCTTTTCTCTGTTCTTATAATCTCTAAATAACCAAACTTATTATTGTTGTATTCGTTATGTTTATGTTTATTGTTTAGCTCGTTATATCATCATCGTATTACTATTATCTAATTGTTATCGTAAAATGTTGTTATATTAATACATTGTTATATACATATTTGTTCCCGCACATACGAAGGGACCTACAATGTAAGCCATGGCACTATGTTCACTAGTGCAAATATATTATTTTTTATTATTCATCATCATAGGTATGTCGATATGTCGATATGTCATATCCTATATGTCGATACATTTAATTATACCTATATATTTTTTAAATGTTATAACATATTTTCATATATGGATTTATTTTTACATCTATAAATAAACATATCAATATAATATAATATACTTTGTCATGTTATAATATAGTTTATGATTATAATTAATAGAGTTTATAATTATAGTTATCAATCAGTACTGAGAAAAGTTAGTTACTACTAAAACATTATTCTATGACAGTATATAAGTACTCGTGTACTTATATATATATATATATATATATATATATATATATATATATATATATATATATATATATATATATATTGACAATTATAATGAATTCATAACAATACTATGTAAAGCTCAGTTGTCTAACTTTATCATACAAGCAAGTAGTATACTACTTATAAGACGTAGATTCAATTCCTCTCCGAACAAAAAAAATTCTTACAATAATATTTAGAAGTGAACTTATGTAAGTCGTGTTTTAATAAAATACGCTACAATTACGATTACGATATAGGATATAAATAAATAACGCAATATTAATCAAAATTCGATGAATGGCGAAATGCAGCTCAGCCCAACAATTCTTTAGGGGCGGGTGGGAGGGGGGAGGGCGGACGGGGTAGTCGTGTTTTTACTATTTTTACCATTTTCTCTTCGTATTAATTATATCTATATATAGGTCAGCTCTCGTGTCCTCAATGCACACACACGACCTGCCTATTGTTAGCAACATCAAATTGATAAGTCGTATTCGCTGTATTCCGTTACCTAATTATGTATACAAAAGTGATCGGCTTTCATTAAAACCATGGATGCCTAAACATTCATTAACATGATATAATTTTCGAAAGGATATTAGAGACATTTGGTTAAAAGTGAAAACTGCATATAATATTATGTAGGTGATGAAATGACTTCGCCAAAATATAATAACAATAATATTTCTAATTTTAACATAGCTATTTAGCATATATCATATAGCATATATTCATAAATGAAATATATATATAGTAATAACAAATACCTATTTTCAAAATAAGTTGAATAAGCTCGGGTCATATATGGATCTGACTGCAGGAAATATCAGCTTGACAATATCTTAATGAGAACAACATGGAGAAACAGCAAAATAAATATACAACAAACAATTTTCTAGAACTGGTTCAGACTATCTAATCATGTCACCTAAATTAAGGCTAAGTTTGCGAGCGAATATTAAGACATTACCTAGAAAACTCAATTATAACTGGGCTTTGTGGATAGATGACACATAATTTCAAGATAAATATGCAGTCGAAATAAATAATCGATTTATCTTTCCAGACGATCTTTCCAAGACAATTCATATACATATGAACGATGAATATATTCTTAATTTACAAGAGAACTAGTTCCACTTATAATCAATAAAAACAAAACGTGTCCATATACTGATAACACTATTTCTAGAGCTAAAGAAGACACTCATATAGCTAATAGAGAATACGAAGATAATACAAATGAGACTAATCAACATAAAAACACTGAATCACGTAATCAATAATACGCAGCATATATTACAGTAAATATTACAGTCGATACCCTAGAAGAAAAGTTCAAACAAATTTATAACGCTGATTTCAACAGAAAGTACCGGGTATTTAGCTACGAATTAATAAATGAGATTACCGGTAGAAAATCCATTCTGAAATAATTGATCAAAGTAAAAAACCAAAAGAACGCATTGAAGTTTGTAGACGCGTCTACAAACTTTGTAACAACATTTTTAGTATTTATTAGGAAAATCACCGGAGATTGAAATGATGAGATTAAATGATGATAAAAGTTATACCACTTCTAGATATAGAGAGTGGTGATTTTGAAATGTATGAGTACACGTTAGCAAAAGTCGTAATGAAATAATGTAAAAGCTTGTTGATGATATACGGCCAGAAGTTTTAAAGCGATGCAATATAGAAGAAATAATCCTATACTTCTATAATATAGCACTATTAGATAAAATGAAGCCAAAACAATAGTATATTTTTAATATAGTTGCAATACATAATAATGTAGATCTTAGTCTAGGTAGTAATATCGTGGTATAAATCTTAGTTCATTAGAGGCGAAACTTATAACCGTATGATAATAGCACAATTAGACTTCACCTATAGGTGATGTCTATAGACATGTCTACAGTAATTTAAGACAAATCAAAATGATTTCAGAAATGACAGAACAAAAACCTGTATTCAACTATGCATTCAGAAGACTGATCGATGGAGTTAAAGATAATAATCTAGAAGCAATCATAATAGTCATCCACTTCAATACAGCCTTTGATACTATACACAGAGAGAAAATGTGTATGATATTGAAATACTACAGGATACCGGATAAATTGTTGACGACAATTAGCATAATGTATGAAGATACTGCATCCAAAGTCATTACTCCAGATGGAGAAACGGAAACTTAAAAATGCTAGATAGTCTCTTACAATGAGATATGTTAGCTCCATGCCTTTTTTTCCTTGTTATAGCTAATGTTATGCGAACAGCTTTACTATGAAGGGAAGATAATATAGGTTTCAAATACGGATAAGACAAAGCAGAAGAATACCACCTTTACCTGGTACAGATATGGACTTCACAGATTATATTGCATTAGTAAGTGAAGGTATCAATCAAGCTCAAAATATGCTCACTATGTAGAACAACCAGTAAAATGAGTATGACTAAGAATGAGGGGGGGAAACATAATAATTGAGCTACAACACCTACCAAATCTATAGATGGATCAAATCTAAAAAGAGTTACGGACTTCAAATACTCCGGGTATGGATAGATAAGAATGAAACATATATAATAATCAGAAAAGAGTTTGCTTGGAGAATCTGTCATCAAATGAGGAATATCTGGAAATCAACTCTTAATAGGAAACTAAAAATTAGGGTTATGAACTCCATATTTGAATCGGTTCTGCTGTATGGATGTGAGACGTGGATCCTCACAAATACACTACTCAAACCACTATATAACACATACACTCGACATTGGTTTTTAGAAAATCACACAAGATGGACTTTATGGGGATATAGAAACATTATATACAAATATCAGAGGTCGACGCTTAAAATGTGCCGGATATTGCCTAAATAAAGATTATGAGGTTGTTTCAGATCTACTTCTTAGAGAACCTACTCATGGAATTAAATATGAGGAAGGCCACCTGAAAGCTATATCATAAATTTAGAGCGCGATTCCGTTATACTGACTAGCGAGACGAGAGTAGCTATGATGAACCTTGATTTTTTGAGATCTTTTACTGTCCGTGAAACAAGAATCTCGAATAAGCATATAAATATATAGTGGAAAATCTTTAATTATCGACTACTAAATATCTATTGGTAATAACTTATTCAATATTTAATATATTTATTTATAATTTAGTAATTACGGTAATATATTATGGCAATAAATAATTTTGTAATTTTAAATTATTGTTATAATTGTATTGACAAGAATAAACAGGGGATCGGTAATTGGATGAATTTGCGTAATACCGACCCCCTAAATTCGAATGGTAGAAATAATTGTAGTATTATAATATCTAATAAAATAACAAATAGATTTAATGAATTACAAAACGCATCACATTTATTTATTATTGGATTTATAATTTAATATTAATATTAAATTTATATATTAAAATAGTTTACATTTAAATTTAATATTTATTTATTTATTAATATGAATATACTCGACTGGAATCATGAATCCTCTATATTATATAATAATGATATATGTGCATACAACTTAAGATCAATTTTAAAGTAAAAGACGGATATATTATAGTTGTATATTATAATTAAATAATTTTTTAGATTAATCTTGAATGTTAAATGATTTCTCAGGTTTCGTATGTTTCGTGGTAGGTCATTCCACAGCGTAGGGTCACTCCAGCTTATTGATCTTTTCATTAATCTTTTAAATTTTATCCAAGGAACCTTGTTCATTTCATCATATTGCTTACGCGGATTTATCTTCACTTCCCAAATAAATATATTTTTGAGGTAGTTTGGGGTACCGAATAATAATGTTTTATGCATTATGCAGAGTAACTTAAATTTAGTCATCTTATCATGGTTAAACCATTTTGGGCCATTTAAAATATTCTTAACAATAATATGGTCATTCCTTTTTAGATTATATATTAATCTAATTGAACATTTTATTACCCTGTCTACTCTGTCATAAATATTCTTATTTGAATGAATAGTAATGCTAATACAATAACGTAATCTAGATATAACTAGTGATTGCACTAACGTCATTGTAGAAGTTACAGTTAGGTATTTCCTTATTTAACGAATATTATATAAGTTGTAATTTGCAGATTTACAAATAGATGAGATGAATCGTGAGAATGAAAGTTTAGAATCTAATGTAACTCCAAGTGATGTAACGTATTCACTAGGTTCTATAATAGTAGAGTCAAATAGTACATTAGGGAAAATACATGATTTAGTTGTGATATTAATAAGTTTAGTTTTGGATGAATTAGGGAATAAATTATTAAAAATGAGCCAACTCCTAACTTGTTCAATACAATCATTTAACTCTGTATTACTTTGTTTATTTACTTTATAGTATAATTGTATGTCATCTGCATATATTGCATAATGAATATTAGAGAAATTCTTGATAACTAAAGAAAGAGGAATAATATATATAGAAAATAAAAGGGGACCCAGAACAGAGCCTTGTGGTACTCCATACCGTAATTTTCCAATAGGTGAATATAATCCTTTTATGTTTATATAATACGTTCTATTTGATAAATAAGAAATAATCCAGTCTAAAGATGAGCCAGTAAACCCAATAGATGTAATTCTATCAATAATAATACTGTGGTCTAAACTATCGAAAGCACACGAAAGATCAAGAAGTATTAATTGTACGGAATCAGAATTATCTAAATATTTGAGTATATCATCAGAGATCTTGAGTAGTGTAGTTTCAGTACTATGGCCTGGTCTATATGCATTTTGGTATTCATCAAAAAGATTATGGAACAGTAGGTACTCTATAATTTGTCTACTAACAATCTTCTCAATTATCTTACTCAGTAATGGCAATTGTGATATAGGTCTATAATTAGAAAGTTTATTGCAATCTAAATTAGTTTTTTTCAATAATGGAGTTATTTCAGCATGTTTAAAAACGTCAGGAAATATGGAGCTGTAAAGAGAAAAATTAACAATAGAACAATAATATGGAGCCAGAATAGGTGCAAGTTTTCTAATTAGGCTAATAGGAATACTATCACTTGGACTAGTTGAAGTTGAAGAAGTATATATATATATATATATATATATATATATATATATATATATATATATTTATTTTAGTTATTTATCGTTTCTGTTATTTTCTTTTCGTTTACACTTGTGAGATTGAAAAATGTACAAGTGTATAAATAAATAAATTACTTACTTACTTACTTAAATCGCATAGGGTCGGTATTAACGAAATTGTTGGTGTTGGTAATAGGAAAATCACATGGGTAATAAAAACTATATTTAAGATATATCGGTTAATATTTATTAAAATTAAATTATTATTATAGTCTTTATACACATTTAATTGATCTACAATATTATGCACAGAATTACGTTTTAATTTAATTACTAAAGAATTTATATTTACCTCACCTTACCAGGTCGAGCTTGCTCTTCCACCCTTCTCTATCATTCATCGCCGTATTTATATCGTCTATCGTTAGCAGATCGATATCATTCCGCAGTTGATCTATGTACGTCTTCGCTAGGATTTTTGCTGATCTTTTTCGATATGCTTCTCCAGCAATGACCGGCGAACCTCAGCCTTTTAATGCGTATAGATTTGCTAATTTTTGGAATATCGTCATATAGTTGCTCATTTGTTAGATGATATCGCCAGGATTTGTTTGTTACAGCTCGGAGCAAGCGTTTGTATGTTCCATCAATATTTGTCTCTAACGAGGTTGTTAGAGTCCAGGTAACAGAACCGTAAAAAGAACGGATTCGACTGCAGCTCTGAATACATTTCTTTTAAGACGAGTACTTAGTTTGATTTCCAGATTATATTCCTGCTATCTAATGCTGTCCAGGTTTATCGATCCTTATATTAACATATCTTTTAGTTGATATACTATAACTTAAGTAATATTACTAGATATTTAAAATCTTCTACTTGATTTATCACACTTCCATGGATACTTTTCATTTGCATGTTGTTATTCTGATAGATATTGGTATATTCAGTTTTGTCAGTGTTAATGCAAATTCTAAATTCTTTTGCGACTGATACTATTTTCAGTTATAATGTATTATCATCTTTCAGATACCTATTACTTGTTACTGCGATATCATCAGAATAATCCGTATCGGTAATTTGTTCTGCGGGATATCGTCTGCACTTTCTCTATGTTAGAGTAAAACCTAGCTCTCGATTATTATCCAATGACGTCTTCAGAATACAGTCGAGACAGAATATAAAGAGGAACGGCGCAAGTCTATCACCCAGTAAGACCACAATTATAATTTTAAAGTAATATGTATCTCCATCTGTTGAGCGAACCATTGACCTAGTATTCTTGTTGAGCATCATAATTGCACAAACTGGTTCTTCTGGTATACCATACTTTAAAAGTATTTTTTTCATATTTTTTCGATATATCGTGTCAAAAGCTTTTGAACAATCAATGAAGAGATGAGTTAATGGTAGGTTTTTAGATTATAATCCTTCTAAAATTCATCTAATAGTCAGAATTTTTCCAGTTGTAGATCTATTTGTCCGAATGCCATTTTGTTTTTTTTTAGGATTGGATCAATTTCTGGTCTAATCTTATTTAATAACATCAGGTTATATATCTTTGCGGATATAGCTGTTAGAGTAATTCTTCGGTAGTTTTTGTGATGGAATGATCTCCTTTTTTAGGTAAAGGAAGTATACATCCATTGTACAACTTACTATAGGTTCCTAGAAATAAACACGATTACAGGATTCTAACAAAAATTCGATGAAATCATCTAATTTCCAAACTTCTGCTGATATTTCGTCCAAACCTACTGCTTTTCCATATGATATATTATGTGTAGCTTTCATAATTTCTTCTTTCGTGAAAAGAAAGATTTTTATATCAAGATTATTCAATATATGATCTGAATTTTTGCTATGAATTGTCGATTGGATATTCTTGCAAAGTAACTCTTTGAAATGTTTATGCCAAAGTTTGATTCATTCATTATCACTGTTTTCTTTTAGTTTCGCTTTATTTTATGTATTTCTTCCGCTGATTTCATTTATTGTTTGCCAGGCAAGTGTAGATTTCTTATTTATGTAATTTTTGTTCTGAATCATAAGAATTAACTCCTGAGCATTTATAAACTTGTTGATATTCATCTGTGTAGGCGAGCTTTCTTTCAGTTGTGCTGCTTTATGCAGTATGTCACGTTTTTGGCAGATTTGTTCGATTTCCCAGGGTATTCGTTTCTTTAATTTGGGTTTTAACGGAATTACTTTATTGGCTGCATCTTTGCATGTCTTTTCAAAATATGTATATATTGGATAACGTAGTTTCTGCATCAGAATTTTGAAGGCTCCAGAATCTGTTTTTCACTGTTACAATAAATGCATTTCTAATTTCAGTATCATGTTTCAATCTTGTCCAGTCATATGGTTTGTATTTACTATTTTTCTTTTTATTAGCTCTAAGACTCAATTTTATATCTGCTGTTATTATACGATGATCAGACGCAATGCTATTAAAATAGTTGTAAGCTCTGCAGTTTTGTTTACACTATTCTTCCATTTATTATTTATTATTATGAAGTCAATCTGTGATTTAAAATGATTCGGAGAATTGTGCGTTCATAATTGACCATGTCTTTTCTGGAAATGAGTGTTTAGACATAACATATTGTTTTCTTGAAGATAGTCTTTGAGCATTTTACCATTTCGGTTTGATGATAGGCATATTTATATTCACTGTATTTTTTGAGGTGTGTATTTAAGTCTCCTCTTATGATTAGAACAGTATGCTTTAGTATCTGTCTTGTCAAAAATGTAAGTTTGTTATAGAATATCTCAATTTCGTGTTCACCACTAACATTTGTTGGACTAACATGAGATTATTGACGTTTGTGTATTTCATTGAAAGTTCACTATCATAATTCTAGGTGATATTATTTCGACTCTAGCGATTGTGTTATAAGCTTTGCTGCTGACGAGCATTCCAAATCTACCAGGTCAAACAAATGTATAATGATTTAAAAAAAGTATTATTCAAATATCTAAAAAGTAAAACCAGAATATAACATTTTATCAAATACAAATTATAGGATTGAATATTTTGAAATATAAAATACTTTTATTTACCATTACATTAATATTAGTTTATGTATAAATACTTTTTTGATAGCTCTTATAGTTACTGAGATACGAGAAGGGGTCAGATATATAGTAAGTGGATACTATCTGCTATATATATAATGTTAACTATATATTATTACTAACTTAATTAATTGAATTATTTAAATTTATAATACAATTATTTTGATAATTATGAAATATATATATTTATGTATACATTTATTATTTAAATAATTAATTTATATAAATTATTTATATGCAATCAAGACAGATAACGCGATCATTACGCAATCGTTACGTAACTATAGGTCCCCAGACGATAAACAATGACATCGTATCGATATTACGAGAGTGGGGTTAAAGTTCAAGTTTAGGCCTAATAGGCTTTGTGCGCGCGTGCGGCGCGTAACGCTTAAGTAATTAGATAAATAATGCACGACCGGCGCGCGCCAGACACCAGTCACGTGATACAACATGTTCTTGACATGCGCACTAACTATCCAACACACACTATTAATCACTTTCGATGACTGCGGGTAAGTCGAATATCGTAGTGCGTTATGGGTCTGCTTTTATATCATTTTAATATATATTTTTAATTAGAATATTTATATATATATATATATATATATATATATATACATATGTATATATGTATATACTATACGAAATAAGTATATATTAACTCATTGATTAGTTGC
Organism: Osedax fenrisi; assembly: GCA_964019155.1. Classification (NCBI taxonomy): domain Eukaryota; kingdom Metazoa; phylum Annelida; class Polychaeta; order Sabellida; family Siboglinidae; genus Osedax; species Osedax fenrisi. The sequence goes on along the minus strand of OZ025239.1, from coordinate 63,064,766 downwards.
GTTGGTTGTAAATATATACTTATAGGTACATATAATTTGATAAGTCGATTCTATAAAATATTATATTCAATACAAATATGTATAATGGAATCCTTATTAATTACGTTCTTATAAAGTTGATGTTATATATTGTAGTAAAGATAGCTCTATTTATTATAAATATATGTTTCCTATAATTACATATTGATATTATATAAATATATGATTATATAGTTAAGTAATTATATGGTTATTAATCTTTAGATCAATGATGTATTTGTTTTGTATTAATATATTAATACAAAACAAATACATCATTGATCTAAAGAGTAATTTATATATATATATATATATATATATAAATTATTGGATATAGTTATATTAACGAATGTCACTTATTTTGTTGTTAACTTTTATTTTTTATAAATAATATTTGAGAATTGAGATATATTTGAGATTTCTAAATTCAATAATTCAAATACAGAATTTAAGAAACTTTAAAAATTAAATAATGAAATAATTAATAGGGTATACCATATATACAAGTATACGTGGTTAATGCGAATATTTGGTTTAATAGATAATTTCAGAAAAAAATTATACATATAATAAATGATTACTGTATCATTGTCAAAATAAAAAATTATATTTAATAGTTGAAGAATAACTTATTATATATTAAATATTAGATTACATAAATTATACAATTTTAGTGGAAAAATAGCAAAATTTTGATACAATTAAACTAACAGTTATACAGTAGTGAGTCACTACTTGTCACTACTGCTCACTACTAGTCACTATATTTATAAATAATATTAGTTTATAAGTTGCATCTCTCTATACATAATAAATTAATTAATTAGTCTATATCTTATATGTTATGATTCATAACACATATCTAATATATTAGCAACTATCGGCCAACATCCCTTATATGATTATAATAATCATTATAATAGGCTTATTTCTAATAATCTTCTCCTTAATACCTCCAAAACTACATTGTTGAATCTTTCTCCATCACCAACTTACTTCCCTCATTTTTTTATTGATAATATTGTAATATCTCCTTCTCCTACTGCATCTAACTTAGGTGTACTTTTTGATTCTACACTTTCCTTCATTCCTCATATTACTGTCATCACTAAATCTGCAAATTATCATCTATTTAGAATTAGAAAAATACGAAAATCAATTACTGTGTCTCTTACTAAAACTCTAGTTAATTCCCTTGTACTCTCACGTATAGTGTTCATCAATCCTCATCAATCTTCCATTATCATCTATCTCTCCCTTAAATCGAGTTATTCGTTCATCAATCCGTACAACATATAACCTACGTATTCGAGATCATTCCTCTACTTCCTCATACCAACAGTGTTGGTCCAACACCTATCTCCATGGTTCACATTTAACAAACGCTCTGCTTATCGTATATTATATATTGTTCATTCCTCAATATACTCTTCAAATTGCCCTTCATATATTTCTGCTTCTCTTGTACAAAGAGCTCCCCTTCCATCACTTAGAAACCATGCATCTCACCTTCTATCTACCCCTATTCTACGTCCCTCAAAAATGAATACTCGGGCACTGAGTTATATTGGTCCTAAGCTATGGAATTCACTCCCGCCCTATATTAGATCCATAAAATCGCATAAAACATTCATGAAATATATACAACAATTGATCTCAGGTGGGAACCTGAATTACTAATATTGTTTGTCATTATTATTTTATTATTTCATTTCCGCGGAAATTAAATACGTACGCGTACGGCTTATTCTATTTTATTGTATTATTATTATTGGTATTTATTGTTTACCTACTTTTATTATTTGTATTCTATATACACCTTTGAGAAATCATTTATGATTTATTTAAGTGTCTAAATAAACATTCAATATGAACAATTACAGAAAACGAATATTTCATTTGAACCAATAACTATAAAATAAACTGTATCATACAAACCTAAAATATACAAATTTTAAAATGATATCTTATTCATATTATTTAATAAATTTAAATAATAATATAATTATAAACAAATACTAAGAGTTATTGATATTTGAATAGGTATTACATTATATCTGATAGTATAATACCTTGCAGGTATACCTTCTCACGACGTGAAGCTCTCATCCCCTATAGTAGTAGAATATATATATATATATATATATGAGAAATTAAAAATACAATATATATAAATACATGTATATATATTGTAGTTTTCATTTCTCATTATTGTAGTACTGAACATTTGGTATTATTTATATTTTTAATCTATATGTATAACCCATATACGATATACTATATATATATATATATATATATATATATATATATATATATATAAATAACTTAAATGATATAATAACTATAGATATTCAAAAATAAATATTATTAAATATCCAGTGATATAAAATTGCTAGAATAATGAACATATAAAGATCTAATTACATCATCTTTAATATAAATTAAAATTTCTATATTAATTTATTTTATAATTAATAATTTTAATATTTAATAAAAATAATTTTATTAACATCATGGTATAAACATCTAAATTGCAATTTATTCTATTTTAATCTTGCATTATAATATATTTACATGTAAATATATTTACATTTAATATAATAAGAATTAATTTTAACTAGTATACTAGTATACTAGTATACTAGTCCCCTATAGGGGATGTGAGAAGGTTTTGGACAATTTAAACATCTCATGTAATATACAATTTTAGAAAATGTATACAAATAAGAAATGTTACAATTATCAGTGAAATAATAAATAATTGTATTATTTTTATTTTAAATAACATATTAAATTAACTATATTAGTGAAAAATAGCATATTTTTATTTTTATAAATTAGCAATTATAAAATAAAGAAGATGCAACTAGATTGTATAATTGTATACATTTACATAAACTATAACATAATACCTACATATAGAGATATGTTATTATAATACACGAAGCAACCAAGTATGTAGGCAACCTAATAAAACATGTCACAATTAACCCCTCCGTCACTTCTAAACTTGCCACAACCATATGTTATATATGAAATATGTTATAACAAATGAATATTAACACCCATGAAAATTACAAACATATATATATAATATATATTATATATTATATATATATATAATTATTACGAATATATATATATAATGTATGTATAATATATGTATACATATTTGACGCATTATTAAATAATATATATTTAGTAGTATAATACTGCAGACATGCATAAGACACAATAATTCGTTGTTTCTAATACAGAAACGAACATATACGTAGATATATAGGTGTATGCATTCGTATAGTTATATTATACATCTACAATTTCTATTCAAATATTGACGAGCCTAGCCTATGAACGGCGTGCATAGCGATGCATGTGTTGACAACAGCTCCCCCTGGTGTTCACATGCTCAGTACTATCACGTGATAACGTCCGTAGTCAGAGATAACAGCGTTATCGTTATCTTTATCTCAGTAAGATTACGTGTATCTAGTTATTATAATCATTGAGAATATACTCCATCGGTTTATATTTAGTTGCACAAATTGTTAAAAGATACATATGCATATTCTAGCACGTTTAAATAGCACGTAGATATTGGTTGATATCGATATGATGATGGAATATCACGAATATAGCGAGGAAGATCAATTAGAAATGGCCTTGACCTACGAAAGGGTCATCAAGGTTATCAGTGAGAAACCAGAAAAACGAAAAGACTTCGAAGTTCAGAATCTGCTGAGTTGGTTCCGGAAGAAATCGGATCTATTTTTGAATCTCAAAACAGGTTTTTGGAATTACATTAAAATATTATGATATTGAAATATATTGATTATTCTTATATTTCAAATTCTCAGAAATTATATATAATTATTATCTTTTGTATATAAATAAGTATACTTATAAGTATATACTTTTCTTAAACGGTTCATGTATATATTTATAAACTCACACACACTTTAATATATATATATATATATATATATATATTGTTATTGTTATTGTTATTTTTATTTGGTGGAGTCCTTTCATCCCATCCAGGAACTTAAATGAAGTGTTCACGTATAACCATATATGGCTCTAATGTCCCTTCGAAGCCGCTCTCATGTTAAGGCATTCATGGTTTTAACGAGATCCAATCATTTATGTATACACTATTATATAAGATCACTTCTAAATATTATTTTAAGACTTATTGTAATGGTCCGGACGAGGTTCGAACCCGTGTCCTACTGCTTGTGTGTCTGACGCCTTAGCCAACTAAGCCACACTGGTAGTATAATAATATATATTTAACTTAGTAAATATTTAGATTGTATTGCCAGAGCATGCGTGGCTCGGTATATTCAGGTTATGTAGTATGTATCGGGCAGTGTACTTTACCCTTATAGGGATATCAGAGTTAACAATACTGGCATGAGTGTGCAACTACATTATAGATGCATCAACGTATGCGTATACCCACAAGTTAATCAGATATTCATTGAATACTATATATGGTTCGTGGTGATTTAATTTACTATTTATTTTATTTAAAATAATATTTTTTAATTAAACAATATTATTGTTTTCTATTTGAATGTTATTCATTTATTACTTAAGTTTATATTGTATTATATGAAAGTGTACTATTCGTAATCTCTATAGGTGTGTGAATAACATGGCAAACGATTGCATTTTAATTCATCTAAGCTTTCAGCAAACTCTTAATTATTATTAATATATATATATATATATATATAAATAGTTATCAAATATATCATCAGGTGACATTTTTCTCAACAATGTAAACTAATGAACACTACATTTTCAATAAAAATAAGTCAGTTAATTTTGATAATTCTTTGAATCGAATGTTAAAGTGCAACAGGGGATTTATTAACATGGTATACCATGTTATAACATAGGATATTTATCTATAATTATAATTATTGTTTCATTAAAAGCACCATAACTTTAGAAATACATAAAAGAATAACTAACTTTTTTGTGTATCTTGTAAATTACATTTAGAGCTATATATATAATATATAAATTTAAAAATGTTTGTTAAGTATAAGACCAAGAGAATGGGACCTACACTATTTGTAAATAAATTAATACACATTTGTTATCATTATTTTTAATCGCTTATCATTTATAAATGCATATTTTAGGCAATTATATTTATTTTTTTGCATCATATTATATGTAATTTTTTTCAAATTTTATGATTTTTATATAATAAGATTTTTATATAATATTTATTTCACAATATTCATATACTTATTAATTTAAATATCTATGTGAAAATATAACACCATTCTGAAAATATATCTATATAATAGCAGCATATACGATTCTATATGAAGTGATATTAGCCTATATGATCACTTCCTATAAAGGATTACTATATAGTAATATAAGCGGTTGAACTTCCTATATAATTATACCTAATAGAGCCTATAGTTGTGACGAATTGTTGACAAATTTACATATGAATAATACTGATATTACTACTAATATCGTTATATGCATATTTTATTTAAATAATTAAATATTATTGATAATAATAATAATAATAATAATAATAATAATAATAATAATAATAATAATAATAATAATAATAATAATAATAATAATAATAATAATAATAATAATAATAAGTTTATGAAGATAAAAATCATATAATCACTAATATAAACAACTGTAAACCTACCATAACTAAATACTTCTGGAAAGTGAGGTAATATATACCATATTCAACGTGTGAGATATGAAATAACCTTTGCGATGACGCAATATTCCAGGCGCTTACGTAACATATCGATAGCACAACGTCAACGCTTACGTTTGCCTATTAAAGTTGATAATCGCGTACCTTCGTATGTGGTCGACTATCGACCCCCCGACTATCGATCTATCGAGTGCTAATTAGGCCAATGATTGCGGAACATTGGTCTACATAACTGTCGGCACCATCACCGTGTTACATAATAGTATGTATTACGTTACGATAAACTAAACAACCAATAGTTTTATTTATTTAAATTACTTATCTTTAGAAAGTGTTTTTAAATGCCATATAAGGTATTTACTATACTATTTTAATAATATGGTATTAGTATATGATATTGCATAATTCGTTATACTCTATTTAAACTTGAAATATATTCGTTATCGACACGTTGTACAAGTGTACAATGTACACTCGTCTGTAATTATTATTACATTTATTTATTGTTTTTTATATATTATTGTCACACTATAAGAATTTTATAATTGAATTAGTGTTTAAATAAATCATCATCATCATATATATATATATATGTATACATATATAAATTATGTAAATATATATATATATATATCATAATTGTAAATTTTCATTTCATATCTACTGACATTATTTATATTCAAATTATGAACAACATTTGTATTCGAATAAATACATTTATTTATTAATTAGTAATATAATACATTTATAAAATAGTAATGTATCATTTTTTTAAATAAAAATATATACAATTATCCTAAAGCAAATAATCATTATTTAAAATTGTAGAATAATGTGTAACATTTACTTTGCGTTTTTGTATTATTGTAAATGTATATTACATAGGTATCATATATGCCTATAACTTTGATGATATATGAGTGTTAAATATATACAAATTTGTATATTCATGTATATATACAAAATTAAATATATCTATTTCTATTTAAAATAATTAATAATACTATTCACCTTAATGTGTTAGGCATATAGGGTTTATACATAGGCTTTAGAAATGAGTATACACCCATATCTAATTAGGCTTATATTTATATATATATACGTGTATATTGCTAACTTATACAATTGTCTAAAAATCAATAAATATTAAGTTATAATTTTTTTTAAATGTAGGTATTATGAAGCTATTATTTTAATCTAACTGGTTTTACCCATTTAATTAATAATTTCTATATACATATTATTTTTAATATCTATAGGAAGTGTTATTTTATCTTCAATATATATATTTCTAAATTATATATATATATATATATATATATATATACATTACACTTAGTTTGAATTATATTTTATATTTATTTGTAATATATATTTATAATTTTATATTATTATTATTTTTAAATTCGTTCCTACACATATGTGTTATATAATTCTATTCAGGGGTAACATAAAAAGAGTTTATATGTTTATTTATCTTAGATATAACTATATTAATAGATATATCTACAGTTCTAAATCGTATACATATGATAATCATGAAGTATTATATTTATTTTTATTTCAATTAATATTTTATATGTATCTCTTATATATTTATTGCCTAAGTATTTTATTTAAATTCTTATTATTTATGTTTACATTCTACAGAATATTATAATATATATATATATATATATTAATTGGGTGAAATGAGTATGAAGGTAAACTAATGATATTGTATTATAATAAACATAACATAACATAACATATTTCCTACCCTAGAGTGCATGTTTACTTATTGACGTTACGAATGAGGTGTGAACAATCGAATATTAATCATCTATTATGTTCGCTGTGATAATCGATATGTGATTATTAATTATTAAACTTCCGAGCTAATAACTATACACGACATATATGGGTTGAGCACAACTATAGGACATTTATCAACGATAATAGATTATTCATATTCATTACTAGTTATAAGAAATAATCAATAAACGAATATTACATAATAATCAACTTAAATAGAAATGATATTTATCTTAATAACTATATTATATACAATTGAACTAATTTTATATTAATTAATAGTTATATATAACTAGCAGTAGGCAACGTGTACAAGCCACGTAGTGAACATTAAAATAGGTCTTAACATAATATTTAGAAGTGATCGTATATTGTTATTGTTATTTCTATTTGGTGGAGTCCTTTCATCCCAGAAACTTAGATGACATTTTCACGTATAACCATATGGCTCTAATGTCCCTTCGAAGCCGCTCTCGTGTTATCCATGTTTTTAACGAGAGCCGATCATTTATTTATACACAATTATATAAGATCACTTCTAAATAATATTTTAAGACCTATTTTAATGGTGCGGACAAGGCCTTAACCCGTATCCTACTGCTTGTGTGTCTGATGCCTTAGCCAACTGAGCCACATAGGCAGTTATATATATATAGTTTTGTTAACTTAAAACTATGGATGCCTTAACATACGAGATGCTTCTAAGGAGAATTGGAACCATGTGTGATTATAAGTTAAAACTTCATCTAAGTTCCTGGATGGGATGAAAGGATTCCACCAAATAAAAATAACAATAACAATAATAATAACAATACATATATATATATATATATATATATATATATATATATATATATATATATATTGTTATGAATATTATTACATACAATTATTATAATCAATAAATATTATAATTACAATATTTTATTGGTTATTTTAATTATCATTACCTATAATATTACATATAATTTATAACAAACTTATTAATATCACTAATTATTTTTTAATTTAAATAGAATTACTTTTTGATATAATCAAAAATCTACAATTCGTAACAAAAGAGAAAGATGACGTCATCATACAACAAGGAGATGTCGGAGACTGGTACGTAAGCACACACACTGTATTTTCTCGCTAGTTATTATGCAACTATGATAACTTTATACATGTATTGCAGCCATAGAATATAATTAATACCCAGTCATTATTCCTAATTTAAATTATGTTTAATTATTATTATATGTAGATACTTGCATTATTATAGGTATCAAAAGTATTGTAACATAAATATGGAAAATAAAACTATAAAATATAATCATAATAATCGAAATAATGAAATTTAAAAAACGTAGCATTGATATGAGTATATATATATACTTATATAACATACATATGCACTAAATATTATGTATATTTATAAAGAAATCCATGGTATTATCAAAGCCATTTGGTATTATTGAGCCAACTTAGCTTAACTATAGGTAGAGTCTATGATATATATATATATATATATATATATATATATATAAGTTATACGTATATACCTACATATTATATAATATAATATATAAGTAGATAAGTCATTGAAATATCCTATAGGATATATATCCTATATATCCCATATATACGTGTACACATTCACATAACAGATAACCATATCGATGATCATGTATATTGTAATGTAATCTTCTGGCCGTTATTAAGCACTGTAATGTTCAATTGCAGATTTAATGATATTTAAAATGGTTTGAATAAAGTAAAATAGTACGTTATTAAAGAAATGTGAAAAGTAATTGTCGTTTGAGAGATAGTGATATTATTAGATCAGTGATAAAAGTGGAATATAAAGCAACATAAATGTTCATAATACTGACACGCTAATTGCTCATAATATGGACACCCGTTAAGATTTTATAATGCGTTTTTGTTAAAGAGTAGAGATACTCATTAGTAGAAGAGAAAACAATTTTAACATGGAATATATACAAATATACTATAAATACATGTATATATTAGCAACTTATATACGTCAATTAACTATAATAATCTATACAAGTAATAATATGTTATATATACATAAATATAAGGTTATAACAATATATGGTATATCTAAATATAAATATATTTAGGGTGTCAGTAATATGTGAAAATGTGTCTGTATTCAGGACAGTGCACATAATATGGACACCCCTGTTATCTCAGAGTTAAACAAATTAAATTACATTTTAAAATAGCCATTATATGTATATGTATATCTACTTAATATATATATATAAATAAAATTTGGAAATATTTAATATTTAATTTCAATCCAATGATATTGAATAATTAGAATAATTAAAATCCGCACCTCCCGATGACATCACGTGATGGTTACCATAGCAACCCACTCAAACAGTATGTACATCCTGCTCAGAGGTCAGGTGACTATATTCATCCAGTACACGACTAAGCCAGTACATCAGACGATCTCTGAACCAGTGCAGAAGACGTCTTCGTCGCGAAGACAGAGTTCAAAGGTGAATGCGCCGGCGAAATCTCCTCAAGGTCAAGACATCACCGGCACTCCGGAATCTCTAGGGGAGATCGGGATTCGTAAACTTCTCGGCACCTATGTGTGTAGTCTCGGTTTGTATATAGATAGATGTGTATACACCTACTTACTGACACATTCGTATATATTTATAACTACAGTTGTACTATATATAATGTATAGGTTTAGATTAATTATACAGTTACAGTTATTTCTATATAATGCATATTTTTAAAATAAAAAATAAATCTTTATATATATTTTAAATAAAGTAAAATTAAAAGTAAAAATAAAGTAAAATTGTATTGATGCATGAAAAAATCATAATATTAAATATATTAATAATTAATTTATTAATCTATTATATACTGTTAACTTTATTAATATACACGAATAAGTATACAATGCATGTATATATAACATTGATATTCTAGGTTTAATTAATTTTCTGGCGCCTGTGTACATATAGTATAGAGTTCACTCTATTGTTATATTATGTAATATTGCACATGCGTGTAATTGAATATAAAACAAATAACCTCGAATTCATTTTAATTATGTTTATGCCCTCAATAAGAAAATAATGATGCTATAACTATTTAATATAGTTATATATGATACTATATTATTATTAAATGTATACATTATATATATAATAATTTCTAAAGTATATTTTTGTTTGATAAGTATATTCGTATATTAATATAGAGTATATAATAAATTCAGTTATCTTAATTTATTTAAGAAATATTATAATATAATTACATTATTATTATAATAATAAAGACCATCTAGGGCCTAGATTCTAGACTATCAAGATATAATTAACAAAATTATAATTATGTAAGTTTGTGTAATTAATATATGTACAATATATATATATATATATATATATATATATATATATATATATACAATATTATTAGAATAGTTAAATAAATAAATGTAACTCTTATATCTTAGATATTATTTAACTTTTTTCGTTTAAAAATATCTCGCATTATATAATCTTTAAAAGTTAGATGTTGACACATGAAAACTAGTAAACATTTTAATCAAATCAATTCAATTCAATAGTATAAATCCTCCATGAAGTAACCTATATATAACGTATATATACGACTTTGAGCACTATACTATTAACAAGAATTTAACAAAATTATCAATTTCACATTAACTACGGCCGATTGCTTTATAAGCACTGTAGCGCAGAACATGTTCGCAGTCCGAAAACCGAAAAAATGTAAATATAATTAATGAGTAGTAAAGTTTACAAATTAAATAATTATTATATTTCAAAGTAAAAATATACACGAATTTATATAAAATACACGATATAAGAGGTGGAGCTTAAGTATTGAACGTAACACGTGACACGTGGTCACAGGTCAGGGGTCAACATTCGGAGAGGTGTCGCTGATAAGCGAAGACAGCGTACGTACGGCCAGCATTATAGCGGACGAACACATAGACCTCATTGTGGTGGGACGCAAACTTTACAACAGATCCGTCAAGTACGTGCTACAGGTTACTACCGAGGACACCGTGTGTACGTGTGTATGGATGTGCGTGTGTATGCAGTACTTGTGCGATGTAATACTGGAGGTTTCACTTAGACACGTCAGTCGGACATGTTGTAAGCCACGCCCATATTCAATCTTAGCCCGGTTGACATTGTAAAAAAATCGGAATATTTTAATATTACTAATATTTAACATAGGTTGACTATGTGCTATTGGTTTTATAATTGAAAATTATAGAATAATTATTATTAAGGTCAAAGTTAACTTGACCACATCATATATGTTCTATTATATGTATATTTATATCACATTATATTCACCTATCTGCTAACCGTAACCATTTATAACTCATTAATAATAACGACAACTAATGTACTACGATCTCTACGCAGAAAGAATTCCAGGACAAAGCTCAGTTCATCGGGTCGAGTTCTCTGTTCCGGAGTTGGGCTCCGCGCTACAAGAAACAGTTGGCGATGGCTCTTCAGAAGGATATTTGGGAGTACGAAGGAGTGATCGCTAAGCAGGGAGCGCCGGTGACAGCCATTCACTTCATTTTGAGGTTTTTCACTTCATCGCAGTTCATGAATATGCTGATGTTATTGTTATTGTTATTTTTATTTGGTGGAGTCATTTCATCCCATACAGGAACTTAGATGCAATGTTCACTTATAACCTTATAGATGGCTATAATGTCAATTCGAAGCTGCTCTCATGTTAAGGCATCTATGGTTTTAACGAGAGCCGATCATTTATTTATACACAATTATATAAGATCATTTCTAAATAATATTTTGAGTCTATTTTATAAAATTAATTAATGGTCCAGACGAGGCTGAAACCCGTGTCCTACTGCTTGTGTGTCTGACGCCTTAGCCACTGAGCCACACAGGCAGTTATGTAGCATATTAGCTAGGTATTCTTCGTACCAATGAAGGTTTCAAAATATACTTTTATGATTTTAAAATGTAACTCTTTATACTATTCATAGTAAAATAGTGTTAGCTTGATATATATATATATATATATATATATATATATTTTGATTTCTACCAATTGAATATGCACATGTCATAGTGGTGAAGTAAAAGTCATAATGGACGCTAACCTTCACAAATCACAATATGAACGACTTAAAGGCTTTAATAAACTACCGATTAAACGAAAGCAAAGTCTTAAATGGTTAGTCACATGATGTACAATATCTTCATTATAACAACACTTTTATATCTTATGACATTTTTTATTTATTTAAGACAGTGGATTTTTGAAAAAAATATATTATTTATTTAAAATTATATTATATAAAAATCATAAAATTAGATTAATTCCCTTTAAAATGATATATAATTTAATGCACAAATTAAATATAATTGCTTAAAATATGCATTTATAAACTATGATAAGCGATTACAAATATTGATAACAAATTTGTATTAATTTATTCACTAATAATGTAGGTCCCATTATCATAGTCCTATATTTATCAACAACTTTAATGTTGAATATATATAACTTTATATGTATAGTACACAATACAAAAAAAGTTAATTATTCTTTTATGTATTTCTAAAGTTATTGTGCTATATATATTTAATACAAATTTTAAATAAAATAAAATTTTAATTTAAAAAAAAATGTAATTTAAAACCCTAATATATCTGTTCTATTTTTAAAACTAATTTTGTATATTTGAAACTCCATAACTTTATAACTACTTGATCAAACTATATGAAACTTTCAGAATTTTTAAATTAGTATACTCTTCTATTATAGTTATACATCTAAAAAATAATATCTGATTATAATCTGATTATAATATGTATACATATAATATATTATAACATTTATGGAAATGTCTGGAATATTTATTATTTTATAAATTGGTGATATAGATCCCTCTTAGACTTATACTTAACAAAACATTTTAAATGTAGACTATATAATATATATATATAGATCTAATTGTAATATATAAGATACAAAAAAAATGAGTTATTCATTTATGTATTTCTAAAGTTATGATGATTTTAAAACAATAATTATAGATAAATCTCCTATGTTACCATGTAAATAAATCCCGTGTTGCGCCGGTCTTAACTGACTTGACAACTCCAATACAGTTTTCTCCATATATTATTTAATGAAAAAGAATAGAGATATCACAATGTCACAATTGTAATATTTAATGTTAACCATTATTAAATTATGATATCTAACCATCATTTTCACCTACACATAAATATATAGTGGTGACGTTTTAATGAATATAGTGCAATTTTAATAATTATAAAATTAACTATTTAGTAAAAGTGATGATTCACTTGACGAATTAGCAAAGCTGAGACTTAGAAGAAAACACAGTAAAAAGATTCTATTGGAAGTTTGTTTACTGGGAATCAATGAATGCATAGGTACACTAAATATATATATATATATATATATATATATATATATAAACACATATATGTAAATATATTAAATATATATACCTACATATTAATATTTTATATTTTATTCAGGCGATACAGAAGTTCTCATGGATCTTAACACTTATATGCAGACGATAGTTTGTACCCAGAAAACAGAAGTTCTAACTCTAGAGTTAAAACATTACGATCGTCTGTTAGCGAAACGCAATCCAAAGACAGTAAACCTTCTCAAAGAACATTTAGAGGTCAATATCATCAGTGATGCATACATATATAATGTATACATTATTTAAAAATTCTTAAATATGTTATAGTAAAATATGTATATGAATTATTATTAGAATATATATATATATATAGGGGAAAGTAACGTAATACGGACACTTTAACAATAAATGTTCTTAACATTTTATGACTAATTATTTTTATTCAAAAAGTACAATATATTAATATTATATGATTATAGATATTATTGTGATTTTAAAATTTTATTTAATCTTTTAATTCCATAGATAACGGGGGTGTCCGTATTCGGTACCCATGTCTGAATATGGATACCCTATGTTATAATACGGACACCCTATAAACTATATATTATTGATGAATCAATCAGACAAATTACAATCACATTATTTATAATTCATTTTATGAATAATTTATTCTAATTTTATTAGTTAATAATTTAGTTATGTTTTTGATTATTTTAATTAATAATAAAATGTAAGTATCTAAATAATACAACTTTTAGATTTAGCTTTATATGTGGTATTAATATTATAAAGCACGCGATTTAGCACATCAGAATAGTTCATACTATGTGCGCTGATTGGTTATAGGGTGTCCGTATTATACATCTATAGAATCTGTATTAGGGACTTATATTACATCTAAATATATGCTTATAACTTAATGAATATTTGATAAGAAATATAGAAATTAAATATATAATTTTTAGAATGCTTTATTTTTTAATAATATAGTGTTATATTTTATATTTATATATTTGTATATTCTTGAGAATGTATTAAGTTGACATTTTTTTTCATAAATTTAAAAATCTAATAAAAAAATCAGTTTATTGGATATATCTGCTATATTTTGAATAATTAAAAAATAACAAATACTTTTTTTAATAATTATGAATATTTTATTCATCAAACATTTTTTGTAGGATTTATGGTTTCTGATATACCGAGAATGTCCGTATTCGGTTATTTCCCCTATATTTATATATCATTTAAAATATATATATATATATATATACATGTTATATATACATGTTATATATATATATATATATATATATATATATATATATATGTTATACACATACTTATAATAAATGTATTACATTCAAAATAACATAGATTAAATTAGAATCCAGAATAACTCCACACATTGAAAAGTATGTTCCCTTGCTTTCTTTTCTAAAAAACAAGGTTATTTTAATCTGATAATGTATATATATATACACATTATATAATCATATTATTATGAGATGCAAGATATATCGACATTCTATGAAATCATATTATATTATTATAATATATACATCGATATGACACATCGTCACATAACCTCTGACCTCTCGTTACTTAACACAGGTCAGCGAGTACAATTACCACAGAAGGAGGCAGGTACTGGTCAGACAGGTTGCTAAGATGCAGAAACCCATGGAGATCAGGAAGCTCAACTATAACTTCTTACCGGTATATGTGTATGCATGCGTGTATACGTATGTGTGTATTCGCACATGTGTATGTAGTTGTACACAACATACATGTCATAATAAGCGTGAATAAGTACCTTTTTTGGATTTGATCGTGATATATTCAAAAACATTCCTAATATTCAAAAAATTCCAAAAAATTCAAATACATTCCCAAAATTCAAAAAAAGGTAATATATATAGGCATATGCCTGTTTTCATTGATTGTATACTTATTTTCGTAACCTTTATGCACTTCAGGGAATGATCAGCCATTGGGAAGTGGCATATCCTATTTGGGAAAACTGAACAACCCGTTAAAAAGAGGGAAAACCAGAAAACTGAACAATCCACTCTAGTAATGTACGAATTCTACTTGGGGCGGGGTAAAGAGGGGGGAAATTTCCATTAAAATACTCCTTAAAAAGGAACTGGCGCGCACCATACTATCTATCATATTATAATATATATATATATATACGATTAATATGCTTAATACATATGTATACACAAACAGGCTCGAGGAGCCCTAATTGATATATACGGTCCTGGTACTGTATTCCACAGAATTAGACTGAGGGAGCAAAACAAAGCTCTGAGGGCCGGTAGATCTCAGAAGGTAATGTCCCACACATGTGTTCAGATTGTAGCGATCAAGTGATTCATAGCGTAGTATATACTTATTATATAATATCAATTACCGCAATAGTAAATTATATAATATATGTAACATATATATATATATATATATATATTACACTATTGACATTCTATTTTATAAATTATTAGATTTATACATTTCATATATTTAATGGTACATTTTAAAATTATAATTATTTGTAGGATGAAAAATAACGAATGCGTCACTATTATTCACTTATATCTACCACTTATCAGTGTATAGGTACTGTAGTGGTGGTGTATCGTAATATTTGTTATAGGTTGAGCAATGTTCAATAAACACTGTGCTTTATTTGAGTTGCTGTCATTTAGAATTACGTGCATGGGTTAAGGACTATTCATTAATGTTATAGTAGGTCACGTATGTAGGGCACAGTTTGTTTACGTTTGTGTTTATGTGTGTGTGTAGTTTCACTGCAATAGAAATCACGCTCATTTGAATAGCTCATATCAATATATATAGTTTTGAATCGTAACATATTTCACATATAATCATAATGAAATATATATATATATATATATATATATTTATAAATTTATAACACAATATAACTATGTAATAGTTTTATACTCTGTAAATATGTTCATACTTATAATCAAGTTCTAGATTTGCTTATTATCTACTATAATACATACATGTTTATTTTTATTCGAGAAAATATATATATATAGGTATATATTCTGACATGCACACATACACACACTAGTTACTATACAGTAGTTACTTGCAGTATATATAAGTGGCACCTATAGTTAAATATACGACATAAACATAACGTAATTATTCGTCCAATAGAAAAGCAGCAATCTACGATCTAGGACCGCCTCTCCCCAGAAGAAAACCTCGACAACACTGTCTTTATACCAGAACAGACCCGTAGCTGAAATAGAGGTCACGAGAACCCTGAAGGTCGACAGGGAGACTTCGGATCCGGTACTGGCTAGACTCGAACAGCGTATAGCCTGCTGGTTGAATAGAGGACTTGGACCTCAGGCTAAAACCACTCGCGTAGTGCCGCTGCAGAGATCTCGCACCGCTGAGGTTTCGCCATCCGTATATAGGGAGAATTAGGGGATATATAGGGAGAATTAGGGGATATAGGGGGAGAGAGGTGGGAAGTGGAGTAGGAGAGATCGATAGAGAGAGGGGAAGATAGTTAGGGGAGAAGGAGATAGATGTAGGACTATATATAGGACTATAGAGAGGGATAAGAGGGGAGAAAGGGGCGAGAAGGGAGAATGTGAGAGAAGGATATCACGAGTGATAGTAATAAAGAGAGGGGTAGATATGGATAGGGAGTTTGGGGTGAGGGTAGTGAAAGGGGGATAAAGATAGAGATTACGAGATATAGACGTACAGATATGAAGGTATAGAGATCGATTGAAAGATATGGGTATAGATAGAGAGAGATATATAGAGAGATAGAGAGATAAAGATAGATAGACCTACGTGTGGATATATTGAGAAATAGAGTGAGAGACATCTCGAATAGTTATCGATCTTTATTGTATATAATCATCACTTCGAATTGTAAATTATTTAATAATGAAAATATAATTTAAGCAAACCTTAATACTTAATTGTAATTAAATATTTGAATATTGAATATGAAAATTGAATATATATATATATATATATATATATATATATATATATATTTAAAACATTATAGTTATATTCAAATAATATACAACAAATTAACTTTATCGATTATAGATATATATATTAATTATTACAAAAATGAATTACAAATAGTCAATAAAAAGAGAAAAGACAATAGACCAGGAACTAATTCTTCCGAGGAGTGAAATTAAGGAAAAGTCTAATATCTCCAAGAGAACTTTAACATTCCAGGTACTCATACATATATTTTAAATATTTAGATTTATATTTAGCATACATATTAGATATATATATATAAATTATCAAATTCTAAATTAAAGACTACTAAAGTTGTAATGACGTATTTATTAATGTTTATAATGTAAATATAAATAGCTATTATTGGGCAACATATTCCTATTTTAGTATTTTATATCGAATAATCAACACAACAAAATATGTTGGATTATATTGATTGTAAATGTAAGAGAATAATTAAATGTAAGATTAAATGTAAGATAAGAGTAAACTAAAAATATTATACTATATTGAATATATATTAAATGTTAATTTTACACAAAAATCATTATTCCAACATTATTAATTTTAGTAAAATAATATTATTTTACCTATAATATTACTATATTCAATCTGTATTATAGTATCACTTTTATATTTAATTATACAAATAAATTACTATTTTAAAATTGAAATTTTATTGAATAATCAATATCGCTTCTCATATTTTATAATTACCTTACACTGGTATAACTTTGACAAACACAAAATAGTAAATAAGATGATATAATTGGAAATCGTGTTTAATTAACATCTAAAAATTGAATATATAAAAATGTACTATTGATTATATATATATGTCATAATATTGAAAATATTAAAATGTTATCATTAATAATTATTTATACTTGATTTATAAGACTATTAATTTAAATAGATACAATTGATAAATTATTCTATAATATTTTATTAAATTCTTCCATATATTTATGAAAAGTGCTCAATTAATAAAGGGTAGGTCCTAATCCTTTAATTTATATCCTCACGAAACAATTTAATTCTAAAAACAGCATAACTAAATGTTCCCAAACCCTGTTTAGACGGGTATCGATTAAAGGGTTTAATTCATGAATATTAAAGGGTTTTTTTTAACAAAGTAGATATATTTAGAAAATGAGTTTTATTCATATTAAACATTAAGATATTTTGTAAACAAAATCAATTTTTAACCATATTAATATAATCAATATAACTATATTATCAGATAAATTGGCTAATATTTGACGTTCAATATAGAATTGAATATCATCAGCAAAAAAAATATATTAATAATACAATTTTATTTTAGTTTAGTAACACAATTATTTATATATTTTTTATTTAAAAACACATATAGTCGAAAGTATAAAGTTGAAATATTTACAAACGATAAAAAAAAGATATCGAAATAAGCAAAGAATATCGTTAATTAAAAAATAAAGATTGTTGATTGATTTACAATTACCGTAAAAATGAAAGAAAATTAATCGAAAATAGAAAATATAAATAAAAAAAAATACATTGTTGATCAAATTGATGCATTAGCATATTTAGAAACTCGTTAAATATAATTAATACTTCGTAACCTAGGTTATAATACCTATAGTTATAATCATTTTCATAATAATTTTTTAAATTATTTATTTAATTTTAAATAAAAATGTAGCTTTTATTTAATTTTCTATAGTTAATTTATTTTAACCTATTTTAATATATACACTGTTAAAAATAATAGCGTTCAAAACCCTTTACTTTATAAAATATCAATAAGTAAAGGGTTTCGTTTCAGTTTATTTACCAAACCCTTTACTTGTATTTCGTATATAACTAAAGGGTTTGTCGAAACCCTTTAATACCTTAAATTTGCATATATAAAGGGTTTCTATTTATGAGTTAATATAATAGCTTTCAAAACCCTTTACTTTATAAAATATAAATAACTAAAGGGTTTCGCTAAACAAAACCCTTTAATCGTATTTCGTAGATACTAAAGGGTTTCACGAAATTCATAGTGGTGATTCGAATAATTATTAGATACACAATTATTATGCCAACATTATTAATTATTCTAAGTAAAACTATATTATTTTATAACATTTTCTCTATTTTAAAATATTTATTTAATTATACCCTAATACAAATTAGTAATCAATTATTATTTTAATTTTATATTTAAGGTAATAATCGTCATTATATAAATAAAATGTTATTTTAAAATTGAAATTTTAATAAATAATCAATATTTCTATTCAAATTTTATAATTACCTAACTCGAATTAGGTAAACCAGACCTTTGTATTACATTGGAAATTAAGTATATTAATTAAGATGATACGATTGGAAATCATGTTTAATTAAATACTCAATATTGGATATATAATAATTATACGTTTATTAAATATTATGTATAACATAACATTTAAAACATTATAATATTTAATTAATTAATTATTTAATTAATTATAATAATACAAATTAAAATACAACTGATAATCAATTCAATAATATTTTATGAAATTCTATCATTTATTAGATATTTTCACGAAACCCTTTAGTATAAAAATAGCTTAACTAAAGGGTTTCAAACCCTTTAGTGGATATTCGCACGAAACCCTTTAGTATAAAATATGCGTAACTAAAGGGTTTATAATTTATTCTACCAAACCCTTTAGTTCGAAAAACGGCATAACTAAAGGTTTACAAACCCTTTAGTAGATATTCGACCTAAACCCTTTAGTTTGAAAAAAAGCTTAACTAAAGGTTACCAAACCCTTTCATTAAACGGTCATCGATTAAAGGGTTTATTTCACGAAAACTAAAGGGTTTTTTTTAACAGTGTAGGTCACTTTTTTTAAATTGGTGTGATTATAGATATTGTCCAATTTATCAGTGTAATTCTCAATAATAAAGTTAAATTAACAAATTATACATTTTGTATAATTCATTAGATTATAATGTTAATATGAAAACCATATAATATAAATTAAAAAATTATGAGTAATAGAATATATTTAAACATATTTTAATTATTTCAGGATTCATTTCAATATTATAAAATTTGTGCTTAGTATATTTAAAAATTAAAGTAAATTTTCACTATTATTATGTTAAATTAAACTTAAATAAGAATATAATATGTTCGATGTATCGAGTTCTGAAAATAAAATATTATTATTAAATATATATGTTAGAGAAGAAACTCACGAACATAAATTATGCATTTTTTCATAAATTTATAAAACTTTAATTTATTTTTTGAATTTGAAAATAATCTCTCTTGTGAAATTCAAATATTATAATACTTTGCTAACATTTTTTTTACTTTAACCCAATTATATTTATAATGCAATTAGTTTTAGATATTCGAAATAATATTCACTTTCTTCAATTTCAATATATACTTCGGACCTAGCTGTTTTATTGTATTATTTATATTAGGAACAAACATTCCTATCATATATTTGATATAATACTTTATTCAGAACATTATTAAATTAATATATTATATTATTCTATTTTGGTGTCTATATTTTATTATTTAAATTTGGATATGCTCAATTAAATCTATAAAGATGATATGTAATCAATATTAAATTAGTTGAATTACAATTAAAATTGTTAAAATATTTATATGTTAATATTTTGTAATAAAAACATTACATTAATGTAATGTTAATATTACAAAATATTAAAATATCAATATTTTAATTAAATATAATAATGGTATATTTTATTGTTGTATAGGTATATAGACTAATCCGAAAGAATCCCAATAGTTATATTATATAGTAATTGTTTTTCATGGACAAAATTAAATCAATATTGATAATACAATTATTATTATTATTATATATTAATTATTATAATTAATTTTCAATAATAAAATTGTAAAGTATAATTACAATTCATTACTTTCTGGGTAATTGTATCTATATATTATTCTTTCCAATTAAAATTGTGCAAATAAAACTCTTTTATAAATATTAATTATTTAGAATTGTGTTTTGTTATATAAACTAATCTACAGATGAACATATATATATATATATATATATATATATATATTGTACAGCTATAAGTATTATTTAACTATCCTATTTAAAATAGATTATCTAACAGTAGATTAATAAACTAGATTTGTAATTATATCGCAACACCTCCTCCATGAATTCATTTATCTGTTCTAAATAGTTTATATTCTTTTACACGGATTACACAACGAGCATCAGCAACTACCAGAATTATCACAATATATATGTATATATATATATGTATATATATATATATATATATATAATGTAATATATTACTTAGTTAGATAAAAATGTGGATAAAATTTAAACATTTCTACGGTAATTATGTATGCCAAATTCAGTGTACTTTTTGTATTCAATATAATTAGTTATTAACAAAAATTACTTAATAGTTAATAGTTATAACAATTAACTATTGTTAGTAAACTATTAACTTTTATTTTGGATATTATACATGTAAACTCAACATAACGTAAGAAGATTTAAATTTTAAATCGGTTTAAGAATTAAATTAGTAAATTTATAATTTAATTAAATAATACAATTAATTCTATAAAAAAGATAAATTTTGAATAATATATAAATTATTTGTAATAGATAACATAACATGGATATCTACAACATGTATGATAGTGATGTCACGTGATGTTGTTGACAACATGACTAATAATGGCTATTGTTCAGTCAGATCAATTAGAGATAACTCCACGGTCCGAGGAACACCTCTCCAATAGAACAAAGGAAGACAATGAAGCTATTGTTTATTACGGAAGTGCGTGGGTTAGTGGTCAGAGTAGTAAAATAGTACAACAATGCATTCAACTAGTATTACATACAATAGGAAACATTAGAAATTAACCAATTTATAATGGCATGTATATAATATTTAGCAAATACTATAATACCAAATACAACATTATCTATATGGAAGTTTATATATTATAATATATTAATAATAAGTATATAATATACTAATAGTTTAAAATATAGAAGGGATATCCTTTAATATATAATATTATTATAATTAATAATGGGATAATTTATTATTAATATGCATTTTATAATAATATATATGTAATACATACTATGTATATTTATATATATAAGAATATATAGCTACTAATGTGATTATTTGTAGAATAGACACATGAAATGGAAGGTGAACATTATAAGTGCATGGAGTGAGCATGTATGTATTCATGTATATGAAATGCTCATTGTGCATGTATTCATGTATGTTCATGTATTCCTCTCTGTACATAAGTTTTTGTCTGGGAATATATTATATTTATTTAAAATATCGTATATATAATATATATATATATATATATATATATATTAATTACAGTTATAAATGCATTGAAGAATGTACACCTCTAAGTGTTAACGTATTTTCTAGATAATAGTTATACATGTAGTATAGCGAATATACCTATTGTTAACGGTCTCAAAAATATATAGTATATACTATAGTACAGTAGAGTATAGAATATAGTGTAGTATAGACTATAGATAAATATGTCTATGAAAAGAAGTTTCCGAATGTTTGCAACTTTAAAAATAAAATATGTATACATATATATATATGTATGTATATATGTATATATATATGTATGTATATGAGTGTATATGTATTGTATACATGATGATGATATATACGTGTAGTGTGTGATGATATATTACTCATTACTCATCATTAATGAATCTGATATATATATATATATATATATATATATATTATTAAATATAATTAGTATATTAATGAGATATTATATTACAAAGGGTATTACGTATATTATTTATATCGTGTTATTATTATAATTACTGTACTGTATTGTTTTAAATACATTCTCTGGATTAAATAACACGCATAATAAGTATTTATCATAATTATACTTATTGTGTTCGAGTTTATATTGTTATTATTTAATACTGCGTGATGTAAACCAGTAATTAAGGATTACCCTGTAGTATTACCCTATAGGGTATATCTTTAATGATTAATGTACTTTATCTTGACGATGTAAACATTATCGAATACTTTTAGAACTTTCTGGAATGATCGTATTAATAGTGTTGCATAACAGTACGCATGTACCGACGTAACATCCGGTTGCGGATATTACGTCAGACTGGCTCATGCGCAACACCATCATGATTATTACGTTCCTATTGTTACGTGACTACTTCATTGTACAGGTTTAACTCGGCCACGTTACCGCTTAAGAATGTTCCAGATGTCTACTACGTATTCTAATCTAAACGTAATTTACTATTCGCTAAATCAAACATTTATAATTACTTATATTATTAAACTTCTGTATACATGAAATCGAATGTAGGTAAAGTATGATATATTTTATTAATATTTAATAAAACATTTTAAGAATTATTATTCTAAAATAAATAATGAATTCCTTTATTACATACGTGAAAAGTGTACCGCTGAATGCCGGTTATACCGAATACTATATATAAAATATTTGCTATATAAGTAAATATATCTACAACTAATATAGTAATTCATGTATTTCAATAACTTCAATTATATAAAAAGTATTTAATCATTTAATTATATATATACACACACACATATATATATTATCAAAATATGATACAATTAATATCTCCTAAATTATATTAATTATAAAATTGGAATCATATTTAAACTTCTTAATTTATTGTAATACTTATATATATTTAATATTAATATTCAAATGGATGTTCAAGTATACTTTGGCATATATGCAAATTATAAGTGAATTTACCGCCTATCTGTTATCATGGTGATACGTTGAAATACAGTTTAGATATCATTGAGTATATATAACATATAACGTAAATGAATCCTTATTACATATATAACCCATATACATGGATTATATTTCATTTTATTTATATGGTTTAGTTATGTACTAGATATATCATATTATCACATTTAAAATATATTGTTTATAAAACTGATATAGTGAGATATTTACGGAATCATAGAGAATCATAAAGAATCATAAAGAATCATAAATTGTAATGAATAGTATTATTGAGCGGAATTAATGTAGTAAAATGTAGAAAATGTAAAGTAAACAGATATACATTGAGTTTAATTAGAAAATTTAAGGAATTACTTATAATTTAATCTAAATATAAACATGACGATTATTGATGGAGAGGGACGGTGATGGTTAAGTAAAGTTATGGTCAAGTCCCGCTTATAAGCGGTTGTTATAATAACCTAGCTGAAGGTATATTAAATACATACTAAAATATCTAGGGGAAAGTAACCGAATACGGACAGTGCCCGAATACGGACACTCTCGGTATCTCAGAAACCACAAATCCTACAAAAAATGTTTAATGAATAAAATATTCATAATTATATAAATAGTCTAAATAAGTATTTTACATTTTTCAATTATTCAAAATAGTACTGATATATCCAATAAACTTATTTTTTTAGTAAGTTTTAAATTTAAGAACAAAAATTTCAACTTAAAACTTTCTCAAGAATATACAAATATATCGATATAAAAGATAACAATATATTATTAAAAACTAAAGCATTCTAAACATTATATACATAATTGCTATATTTGTTATAAAATATTAATTAAGTTTTAAGCATATATCTAAAGGTCATATAAGTCCCTAATACGGACACTCTAGATGTCTTAATGCGGACACTCTATAACTAATCAGCGCCAAACGTGTGCAATATTCTGATTTTCATAACAATGCGTGCGTTATAATATTAATACCACCAATAAAGCTAAATCTAAATTTGTATTATTTAGATACTTAAATTGTATTATTAATTAAAAAAATAATAAAAATAAATAAATTTGTAACTAATTAAATTAATCTAAATTATTCATAAAATTAATTATAAATAATGTAATTGCAATTTGTCTGATTGATTCATCAATAATATATAGTTTATCTAGGGGTATATAGGGTGTCCGTATTATAACACAGGGTGTCCGTATTCGGTACCCATGTCCGACGGGGGTCCTCCATTATCTATTGAATAAAAAAATTAAATACAATTTTAAAATCACAATAATATCTATAATCATATAATATTAATAAATTGTAAATTTTGAATACAAATATTGAGTCATAATGTTAAGACCATTTATTGTTAAAGTGTCCGTATTAGGTTACTTTCCCCTACTTCGACTTTTAATAGAACTATGGTTCTCATATAGGATGTTATGCTGTTGCTTCATCTCTCCTCATCCTTTATTTCGTCATAACAAACATTACGCAACCTATTATGACGTAATTTTAGACTTCGGAAGATTTTTAAGAGAAAAATAAGGAGCTATTAAAACAGAGTCGGGTTTAATAGGTACATCTATATTTGCGGAGTTTGATATAGTTATGTATACATGCGTAGAGTTACGTAGTACCAGCTTGATAGACTAGTGTTGTAGACGCATGTAGGATAGACATTGTCTTAATGGTGTCGATAATAATCGTTCTAACCTTTGTTATCTTCTATTTATTATTATAATTATTTAAAAAAACATAATTTTATCATTTACATAAGATATATCTTATGTATATATACGTGAGTATATTTAATGAATGTACACTATGTGTATACATTGTATACATCGAGAAAAAAATATACCGCACTCTTAATACGTAAATATTGTTTTCTTTCTAATTTACAAATGATTTCTGAATATTTATTATAAATTAATTCTTATTTAATTTGTATTAATTTGATAAATTATTGTGTTAATTTTTTAAATCTAATACAATTATTTATTCCATAGGATTTTCCAGAATTTATATTTTGTAAAAAATATATATTTTAAATGTGTATATTTTAATAAGTAATTATAACTCTAGTTTAATAAGTAGTTATAACTATAGTTTAATAAGTACGTTAAATATATGTCAATTCATACACACCAATATTATATATATAATTTGTATATAATTGAGCTAATACACAATTATATATAATTGTTATGGTTCTAAAATTAAAATATAATTAAGAGTAAGAAAATAATAAAATATCTTAATGTATTATTTAAAATTCATAATAAATACATTCAGACATAATAAGTTATATATAAGTTATACGTTCATAAGTTATATAGAACGGTACTCATATATTATGAAGTAATTGAAATATATATAAATGTAAAATGTAGCATATATATACATATTTTATAAATACCAATATATATACATGGAAACATAAAATTCCTCGATATTAAGATAATATTACATAATAAATACAATATTGATGAGAGGTGAGAACTTCACGCAAATGTGACGTAATAAAGGTCAAGTAGGTGGCGGTAGTTTACCGGTAGAGGTCAGGGTTTTAGAAATCAACGTCTTCTCCGAGTCGTTGATATCGTCCAGGAGTTTAGTGATTTGAACATCTTTGATGTGCGACGCTTGCTCCAGAATCTTTATCCGTAGTTGTAGTCTCTAGTATAATGCGTGGTTGTGGTTTAGTTATATCTCGATTTGTTATAGTAAAGTTGGATAATATATAATTATATATATATATTTATATATATATAAGTAATTGGTATTTAATATATATTTAATTATACATATAATAGTATACACATATTAATAGTAAACTTTAATGGAATCATCACATTTATTTATAGAAAATTCTCTTTGTTTCAGTTCCATGATCGACACCTTTTCTTCTTCCCTAAAACTCGCGATGTCAAGATGATTGTCCCTGTTACGTGATTGATTACATTCGATTACGTCATTACGCAAATACGTCATTTATATTATAACAAAGCTTTTACATGATTTTAAATATTATCATATTCAATGCTATATATATATGCTATATATTGTATTAATTCATATATGAAGTAATTCTTAATAACATACCTATAAATCATGTTGTTTGGTAGAAAATGAACTGGTAAAACTCTTGTCGATTCTATGTTGTGAATTCCCAAATATCCGTTATCTATTACGTTGGGCGAGTCTTTAACCGCGCCCATAGTGTAAGCCACGCCCATAATCATACTGTCCTTCAGGTGGGTACCGCCCCCAAACTGTTGAAGAGCCGATCTGAAATCGAAGCTCTTCTGCTGTTTTAGAGGTCGTTTGGAGGTGTGCTCTCGATGTTTCGTCAGGTGGATCTGTATCTGTACCTGAACGGAAATGTAAACGTTCATTAATTAAGTTATTAAATTATAAATACACGTAATTAATTATTAAAATTAAAAAATAGGTTAATTTAATGAAAGGAAATGATACTAATAATTATAATACTTAGGTATAATTATAATCCTACCGTGTTGATGAATAAATTAAATGAAGTAAATAATATTGTTATATATATTAGGAAGAGGTCGATATTTTAAGGAGGTTTTTTCAATATAACCAGCAAACTTTTCTCAATTTAAATATCACGGATTAAGAATAATTATAATGTTTAATAAAATATTGAAATAATACAAATTAATGGATTTTTAAAAAATAAATATAATTGTAACACAGTTATTCAATAATAAATTATAATTAAATTATATTGATTATATTATTTAACAGAAGTATTCTTCTTAGTCTTTTCGAAAAGTGTGTCTGTTATGTGTAGAACAATGTGTGATGAGTCACGTATGTAGAAGTTTAATTTGTCTTTATTGCAGTTTATATTTGCAATTGTTGAGATGTTGCGGTTAGTTGATATTTAGGAAATGTTGAATTCATTGGGCGAGGTAAGTTTTAAATTATATTTTTCTTTCAGTTATTTCATTAGGTATTACCTTATATTGTAATTATAGTACGTTATAGTATAGTATAATATAGTTATTAAATCTATTAGGTAACTATAGTTAGTTTTTATGGATTTTATTTATATTCCTTAGGATTCCTATATAATTTTGAATTTTCATACGTTATTTAAGTTAGATTGTAATGGTGATGAAATTGTAATGAAAACTCAATGTGACTGTCTAAATATATGTTTTAAAATGCGTATATAGGTGTATTACCTAGTAATACAACGTAATACATTTATATATTCTCCAAATAAATTTTAAATAATTTATTTGAAAGTGAGAGATAATAATATTATAATAACGATATAGCGACATCCAAATAAAAGGTGTACATAAATAGTTTGAAAATGTGTTCGAGTGTTTTCAAGAGCAATTCAAAATAAACTAAACTATACAAAATAAAATAAACTATTTGTGTTAAAGTAAATATCTGTATATTTGGTTTTAAATTTAATTAAGAGTTTTTCGTTAGTGATATTCTAGGGGAGTATATTCCATTGATGCATAGTTTAGATATATACTATATACCTATATACCTCTATAATATAGAGGTGTATAGGTATAGATTATATTTTTAAAATGTACTATTCGATAATCTTTAGTTGTTTCTATCTTTAAATTCAATTAATTCTCTGATATGTGTAGGGAGTTTTCTATGTATTGCAGGAATATTCTATATATATAATGTTATATAATATTATATATATATAATGTATAAATGTGTATAACATTTAGATTTTTTTAATTGTATCTGTGTTACAGGTAAACAGTTCATTATTCATATCAGTAGTAGCATATGTTTAACATCCAATTTTGTTTTTTTTTTTTAGCTTTTGCACATAAAAAAATATACATATTTTGATTATTACTTTGTTAAGTCTTTATTTATAGTATAGTTATTTCAGTATATCCTACTAATAGTGATGTTAGGTAAGTAGGTTGCGGTAATCAAGCATGCATCGACATCATATAGGCGGATGTTATTATCTTGAGATGTATTTTGTTTATAAGATGTAGTTATGTATGCATATATTATTATATATATTTATTTTGTAACTTAGGGTGAGATGTTTGCAATATGAAAGTTAGCCAGTTTAATGTGCGGTGTTCTAATAATATAGGTGACTAGAATAACCTACTGCATGCAGTGTTCACATCTTATTTATGTATCTATATTTATAAATTATTACAATTTTTAAATAAATTCTTTCGATAACTTTTCAATTTGATTTTAGTTAACACATGACGTTGATACTTTATTATAGATTTAATCATGAGTCATGAAGAATGACTAATCGTGACTAATCATGACATGTATAATATGGTCGTTTTATTAACTGGTGTGGCGTGTATTCGGTGTAACTTTCTTAACTCTAGCTAGACTGGCTAAAATAAATGCAAGGACAGTTGACCAGCCAGTTGATATATTGCCTAGTATATCGGTCGTTTACCATCGGTCAAACTTTGCTATTGTCGATTCTATAGAAACCACTCTAACATCATAAAAATAGTCATAACAACTTTTAAATTCTTAATTCACATTATTTGAAATAAAGTTGTATTGTGTATATTATAGGTTTATATTACGAGCTTTATGTAAGCTCTCGACTTGTTAAGTATAAATAAACTTCGCTTTAGTAGTACGAAGTCATTGTTTTTATGTTTTAATAATAGATTCTCTATATCGTTGAATTGGTATTGATTTATTAGTAGGTATTTTTATTAATTTTCAATTGTGTAACTATATGAGGCAGTAACTACAAATATAGAATCAAATATACCTCTTTAATTATTAGATTAAAGTTATTTTAATACATTTTGTTTATACATATAATGATAATGCTTATTTACAATCTAGATTTTATTATCGTAAATCTGAAAATCTACTATAAATACTAAATTTAAATTATTATATGTAATTATTTATATACTAATTACTACAGGTATTCATGGTGAAGAAAAACTATTACTTTGTTGTTACGTTACCTGTATTGCTAGTAGTACTGTTTCTATTGTCCATGGTTTGCCTGTGACCACATCCCTGATGACGTCATAGTCTATGTCCACCGCTATGTCCCTTAACACTCGTCTACAACGAATACATCGTTAATGATTTCTTATAATATATACGCCTACAATACAATACACATAATATAATATATATATATATATATATGTGTGTGTGTGTGTGGTGTATCGCGGTTTTTAAACACATTGATAATTACATTAACAACAGTAACTATGACAACCTAATGACACCATGGCCACTTCTGAGTTAGCAGGAATACTATGTGAGGTGGGGGATGGGCAACCTGTTAAGGAGGAGCCAATTCTTCTCCTTCAGCTTAACGGAGTCCGCTTGGGAATAGTTGTGCATGTCTACTATCTTTGGCAGGAAGTGATGTAATATCTCGGCCGCCATTACTGTACCGCGTGAATTGTGGGTAAAATCAATTAATTGGGATAAGAGACTATGTGCTAAAATACTTAATAAGTTAACAATTAATATATGTTATATAACTCCACATCCTATATACTAAATACATTATCAAATATAGGTGGTGGAGGGTAATTATAGAATAATTTCTTATCAAGAATATAACATTTTATTATCATGATATGTATATATATATATCAATTAATAATAAGTTACCGATAATATATATTATATTCACATATACACCAATCAACATATATTTATACGTATACGACATACAATTCCACCTATTAAATACTATGCTATAATAGTGGTTCCTGAATCTACAAGTCTCGCGTTACGTGTGTAGTTCACTAACTATAGAATTATACCGAACATAGATAATACAAGTATTGTTTATAATATGATTATGTTTATTATCTCCACTATTTAATGTTAAGCCGTGTACACACCGATAGCATCAAGTGCAGCATCAAGTGCAGCATCAAGCACAGTAAAAAGTCGCCGCCTTAAATCTATGAAAAGTTATATTTTCGAATAAAAGTTCGCCGTGATCGCTTGTTGCTCGCTATGTGAACAGCTAATTTGTTCGGTAACAAGCAGCTAACTGCAGTAACAAGTCCCCGGCCTATAGTAACGAGTCACCGCCAAATTCAACGTTACATTTTCAGTGCTATACCCAGTAACAAGTCACCGCACTCGCGGTACTTGATGCTCGCTATCTGAACACCAATAATTTATACCGAGCATCAAATACAGTAACAAGTGCAATAACAAATCGCCGTGCTAGATGCTAGCCGTGTGTACACATAACTAACACGTGTGCCATAAATACATTACGTAGCACTTGCACTCACACATCCCACTGATAACAACTGAAAAGCTGGCATATCTGGCAGATTATCGTATCCAGTTTCCTGCGATGGATAAGTATATGGTCAGTATGTTGACCTCGAGGTCACGGACGACTGGTCAGATCCGAGATAGAACAACAACAACAATAACAATATGTACTGCTTACACATACATACTTCAACATACATTCAACTTCCTACAACATACTGCTTACACCTATATTGTTATTATTATTGTTATTGTTATTTTATTTTATTTGGTGGAGTCCTATCCTTCCATCCAGGAACTTAGATTAAGTTTTCACTTATAACCATATATGGCTCTATGCACCTTCGATACCGCTCTCACTTTAAGGCATCCATGTTTTTAACGAGATACATATATCATCAGCTTAACTTAACTTATATTCTCGTGATATTTGTTTGATCAGCGTAAATAGCTCAATATTATCCTCGCTATTCACTTGGCACGTTGTGTGATCACGTTGTTATAATTAGGAGACTCTATTCCAGGTCATGCAGTCAAGAGCACACTACAAAACATCTAAAGACAACTGTTCTACTAAGCGTATGTTCATTAAGGGGGTATCCCACTACCAGTATTTCCGGCAACTTGCCGGAAATATAATAACTTTGAAACGTTTTTCTATCAAGTTGTAATGGGATACCCCTTTAAAGTTACTATATTTCAGGCTAGTTGCCGGAAAGTAAAGGGGTATCCCACTAAAATTGTAATTAACTTGATAGAAAATCATTTTAAAGTTACTATATTTCCGGCAAGTTGTCGGAAATACTTACGTAGTGGGGTACCCCCTTTTAGGAATCACGTATCTATTGCATATATTATGTATTTATATTCTTTGAAAACACTGTTATTTCACGAAATTAAATATAAATGAGTAGAAGCAGTTTTAATGACATTTGAAGGTCCTGGGATAATTGTTTAATGCATATAGCCTTCTTGGTATATACATATATCTGACAGTATTCAAGTCGACTAATCGATATGTATAAATATATATATATATATATATATATATATATATATTAAAATCAGTTTATTGATAACTGACAAAATAATACGATTTCTGATAAAAGTAGATTACCAGAGATTATCTCGTAATCTATAGGCACAAATAAGGTTGTCTCCATTAAAATAATAATTTAACAATGTTAATAAATATATATATTATAATACCAAATATTTTACGAAGCTTTCAGAAAATCTTTGTAAATAGTAATACAACGTATACAATACTACTTATAAGTACACGTGCACTCATTGTATACCGTGTGTACATTGTATACTTATGTTAATACGTAATTTAAATCACTTAAAAACAATAACTAGCACGAATTCGTGCACATGCTAACACACACGATACGTGCAATGTAAAGTCCGGTGACCTTATTTCGTAATCCACTAATACCGATACAATGATGCTATTGTTCTACTATATAGGCTTATTATATAATACATAGAGGTAGACAATACTCGCCAACGGAAAACTAAACTACATTTATTTATATTTAGTATAGCTTAGTTGTTATTATGTAATGCCGTTATATATAAGAATATGTATTTATTAAAATACCGACATATATATTTATATATATATATATAATATAGGGTATACACTGTAAACAACAGATACATATGGCTACCTAAGTATATATATCTCTGGATGTGATATTTATAGCATGGACAATTGGACACTGTCCATGGACTGTCTATCGGTGTATCTAAGATGATGATGATGATGATGATGATGATGATGATGATGATGATGATAATGATGATGATGATGATGTTTTATTATACACAAATATAATTGCGAGCTATATCTACGGCATGTGACAACTGACTGTACAACTGAGCTGGTGTTTATTGTGGACAGTTTACCTATAGGTATACTACAGCTACACTGAATAACGTCACGCCCATCTCTGACGTCACGATTAGTTATAATTAAATCTAAAAATAAATTATCGATATCAGCAACTATAAAAATAGGTAGAAAATGTTAACAATAGGATTTATTTAAAAATGTATAAGAATTTATAAATATAAATGGTCATAAAAAATAAACACCGGTCAAAAATGTTAACAAAGAATTAATATAAAATGTTTAAATATTTATAAATATAGATATATAGGTTAATTTCCAAACTCTTCATCTGCGCAATTATCAAACACAATTCTATACTGTATATATTATATATATATATATATATATATATATATATATATATATTTATATATTATAAATATATTTTTATTATGTTTATTTAAAAATATTAATAAATAAAAAATAAGTTTGAATATGTCATATTTGTTCGAATACAAGTCAACATTTAAAAATCTGGCTACATTATCCGATATTCCAGAACACGTTTGGAAATATCTGACTATATTTAATGTTCCTGTATCCGGCACTAGCCGATAGTAGTGTAGGTTGCTTAACACCGGACCCGATATCAGACCTATAAGTTGCCTACTAATTACATTAATGTGAACGCTGTTCTAAATTAATTATATTTATTAAATGTAAAATGTAAATTTCCATAATTGAATATTATATAGAGTATTATATAGAGAATTTTGAAAAAAGTGATTTATTAAAATATATATAAAAATGTTACTAATTATTATATATATATATATATATATATATATAGAGATAACTGCCTAGCAGTATTTGTAGGTATACTTTATTTAAATATTATTAATATGAATATGTATATTATTTAATGAACATTGAATAATATTGCATGCGCCCATAGTTTACTGTTAAAAGTCGAATACATTAGTAAACCATGTCTATATAAAACTGTAAGTTGTATACTATTGCATAACGATTGTTATACTAATGCGTCATAAACAATAGTATATAATATGTATACACAACTATGTAAATAGACAATATATTTTTATTTATAAATTCATATCATAAGTCATGATAGCATATATGCTAGTACCTATAACTAATAATAGTTATAACTAATATTCATTATAAATAATTAACATAATTATTGCATCCTATAGATTGTCGTATATATATATACGTTTTATATCGTATACGACTTAAGTTATGCATTCCTGATATTAATAGCGATATCGTTAAGGAATCAGAGTATATAAGGCATTTATATACTATTTTATAAAGTAGTTTAGTGTGTCTATATTATTGTATGTATTTATAAATAATTAAATATGATAATTGAATAAATAAAAATATGAAATATAAGTCACGCCTCTTTATTGTGACATCATTTATCACGGTTTTAATCGTATCAAATAACTATTTAAATAACTATTCAAATCACGACCTACTCTAATTAAGTATTACATGGGCCATTAAACCCCGTCTCTATTGTCCCTACGTATTAGCACTGAAATAATTAATTATCAATTATCCATTAACGCTAATTTATCACTTAATTAGACGGATTATGACGGTATGCGTGAAAGATTTAGCCTTTAGACTCGTACGCTGTATATAGCCACGAGTGATATATGAGGGACGTACAATGTACGTTGTACATGGAATATATATGGTAATGTGTATGGTTGTATATGTGTATATTTGTATGCATATATGTGCTTATACATATATGTATGTGTTGTATTAGGCTATCAGTTATATGTTGCCGTGTTGTACGTTTCTTGTGACTGTTGGCTGTAAAACGAGGGAATTGGCGTTAGGGTATCGTTAACGTTACATTGTCCACATTAGTTGTATAGAGTTAATATTTAGTTAGCATGCAATACTATTTAGGTGTATACCTACTACCTAAGAACTACATAATTATATTATATTTAGTTAGCATTCGTGTAGTATTTACATGATACTATTTATGTACCAGTTAAGTAGTACTTATAAGTACTTAGGTTTACTCAAGTAGTAATTATGTAGTGATTAGGTAGTAGGTGTACATAAATAGTATCGAATGCTAACTAAATATTAGCTATATACAACTAATGTGGACAATGTAACGTTAACAGTACAACAATGCCAATTCCCTCGTTTTACCGCCATCTATATATACGTATACGTACTATTTAGGTGATCTTTGCAATTAAGGTGTTTTAGATTTGTTAAGATGATTCTATAAGTATATAAACAATAATATATATACTTATAAGTAGGCAATCCACTATATGCATGCCTTCCTCTACCTTTATGTACAGTTCTATAGTATCTATCGCATTGTTATGCGGCGAGTGTGTGTATACAGTGTACAGTTACATTATAGGTATCCACCCTCTTCACCTATGTATGCATATGTGTATATATGTAGGTGTGTATGTAGGTATGCAAGTGTGTAAGTCTATATAAGTATACATTACAATACATTATGCAATAGACAGTAACTAAACTAGAATACACTATGACGTAATACATTCATGTGTTATATTTACTGAATCGGGAATACATTATATATATATATATATATATATATATATTGCGTAACCAATTATGATATAACAATGCACTGTTATATCATATTTGTTATGTATCATAATACTCTTGCCCGGTCGATTAATGCGTATTATTCTTATAACCGGAAGAACGTTTACCCTCGTAAAGATGTACTCGCTATTATCTAATCTAATGTAATAGACATCGAAGATAAACGGGATAGAATACACATTAACAATAGCTGTTTACCGACTGATTACGTCATATTACTTCGATACCTTGACCGGCGGGCAATACCTATAGAACACAATAAGGACACACAGAGGACATACAGAGGACAACACCAACACGTTATTGATATCATTGATTGCGTAATACTCAGGTAAATAGGTTAGTTACGTAACACACCAGCTCGACTACAGAACGTAGGCTACCTATACAGCTAGGCTACAGTTATGTATACGTTATAATGTACAGAGATGCACCATGATAAGATGTATCGTCATCACTATTTGTATCACTAGTTACAATTATATTTACTATTTATATTAATTGTGAGTAGTCTCAGTATACGAAAGTATACTTTCTGTATTCCTATTGTTAGTTATTATTAGTTATATTATTTTCGTTTATGTTCCGTTATATTGTTTTTAGTTTCTACTTTAGACGTGTTATTGCTCTGGAACAAAGAGTCTTAAAATAAATGAAATCATCCGATGCATGTAGCTCGTTAGAGATGTCTTTATTAATAGTGTACGTGTACTACTGTTGTATTAAACATACTTGTTGTATTCTATCATGTTGATATATCTAGTACAAACCAAAGTAATAACTATAATGGTGCGTATAATAATGATACTTTAGTAGCATGATTCTATGCTCCATTATAGTTAATTACTTGGCTTGTACGAAATATATCAATCGCTATAGTGTGGTGTACAATATATACATTGTATACAATAATTGAATTTTTAAATTTTAAAAATGATACACTCTATAGTACATATATTAATGTATATGCATTGAAAATAGAAAATACTATTTGCATTGTAATTCCTTATTTAAAAATTCGAAGTTAGCAAAGTATTGTAGTAATATTTCTACTGTAGTATATATTCCTATCACATATATATACATATATATAATGTATGGATTACATATATCACGATACATTGTAGCATGCATACGTGTGGTTGAACAAATGATATGAAGTTGTAGTTTAGCATAACAGTAAGTTGAACATTAGCAATGAATCAATATTCGTACTTGTGAAGCAATCATGTGTGGTAGGTATACTTAGTAAGTTAACAAATAGAACTTGAAGATATGGATGTAGATATAGATTATATTAATATTATATTTTGATATATATTGTATTTATAATTAACTGTATAATAATAATTTAAAATATAATATGTAAATTTGTAATTACATAAATCTTAAGAAACACATTTTCTATTGAAATCACATTAATATATTCTATCAATTGAATAACATAACATCGTAGGTTCACACATTAACTAGAACTGATAATCTATAGAGTACATATGTTTAATTAACTTTTTTTCCAATACATCGTAATACATCAGTTATCATATAAATCAGTGTTCATACAATACATATCTATCAACAATAGCATATATTGTATGTAAACAATACTATACACATCGCGTGTAAGCTCTGCTACCTCCCATTGTATTACGATCATTACATAATAATGCTCTTATGTTATGCAATCAAAGAGTTATTCAGCTATTGGAGAATGTAATAGCACTATTACATGTGGCTTATGTAATATTCATTCTAGCTCAGGTAGTATGTAATAACTGCATTATGTAATAACTTGTTCTAGTGATTGCGTTTATATAAGAAAATAACTCAAAGCTAATTTTATTTGACACACGTACACACACACTCGTATATGCGCATACAATCATGTATACATACACACATGTATACATATACACATATATATATATATATATATATATATATATAAACACACTAATATAAATACATCATGCACATACACATACACATTCGTTCGTATATACATATACACATAGATATACAAACACTAGTATGTGCGAGCTGATGAATGCCTATACACATACACATATACCTAGGCATGCACATACGCACACACATGCGCATGCAAGCTTACCGGCATCAGAGAAGTCGTTACAGATATTCTTCTTCTGCCGCGAGAAAGGTATCGAGTCCAACCACGACAGCAGCGTCTGGTACACTTGTTCCGAAGGACGCCCGATATCGTTACGGTTGACCTTGAGAAGCATGTCCGTCATCGGGGTCATCGACGGACACTTACGCTAGACCGAGTAGCCGGTCGGGGCATCGCTGCCCGGTGTTCCAGAAGTCAGGGTATCTCTCGCGAGTTAACGCCCAATCTCGTTTCTAATGATAGCCTAACAGTAGCTGTATATACCTACCTATAACGATGATGTTTGACGACGTTATTTAACTATTAACTAGGCTACTACTACTAGAACATTCCGGATGGTTCCTACGTTAATACTCTAGTTCCTGTCATGCGCAATGTAATGATTACAGCAGTACGCATGCGTATGAGGTATTCACTTCACTAACGCGATATTCTCAATCGGCTATTACGTCATTATTAGCGTAACACCGTGTGGGCGTGGCTTAGTGAACGCATTGTTCCCCCGATAGAAACGTTCTATATAATTCACGACTTCTGGGCGTGTTAACGGTAATTACCGGAATGCATTCTGGGAATACAATACTACGCTACACACTCATTTGAATTATGCACTATACTTTCATTTATTTATTATTATTAAACTATATTTATTAAACATAGGTTTCTAACCTATGGATAATATTTAGGACATTGGTTTTTTTGTTGGTCCATGGAGCTAAAATGATAAAATTATATATTTATTTATATTATAATTAATAATAGAAATAATTTTATAATATATATATCAGACGTCGACGCTTAAAGTAGCCGGACATTGCCTACGTAGATATGATGAGGTTATTCGGATCTAATTCTTTGGGGACCTAATCATGTAACTAGAAGACGAGAAAGGCTACCTGCAAGTTATATCAAAACCTACAGCGTGGTACCATTTTACTGGAGATCGAGATGAGAGTAGCTATGATAAAACGTGATATTAGGAGATCTTTCATAATCGGGAAACTATAATCCAGACATAAGCAAGTAATCAGGCACACACACCTATATATATATATATAATTAATAATTTTACAATATATTAATATCCAAATTTAAATTCATCCACATCCAAACTTTAATTATCACTAACAAATATTATAGAATTTATAATACAAATATTAATGTTATTATATTAAATTTATCTTGACAGCTATACTAAATATAGTACATTGAAGTAACATATAGGTATACTAAAGGTATAAAGAGTAAAATGTATTAAATAGTATACTAAAAGGCTATTCACTTAGAATACGACAATGTCTGTTTGTTACCAAAAGGAAATGTCCTCACTACAATTATCGAATCGTATTCGGAAGTGAGGATTTTTCTATCAGAACCAGGAAAGATGACTGCATAATATTTACAAATTATAATCGATAGTTTCTAACTCGTATACAAAATGTGTCTAATTTAGTTGATGCATTGAATATCTTCAACCGACAGTTACCCTGTATCTAAAGATACACTACATTTATTGTTCTTCACGATACAATATGTATTCATTGATAAATTACCCATTGGGCAAGACAAATTTATTGGGTAACACTTCTTGATTTCGATGTCTCGATGATATTATTCATGATGAACCACTTTATCAACGAACTAAAATAATGTATCAATAACCAATAGACCAAATTTAAAGAGTGCAAAGATTATTTACTAGACGATTAATTACAAGATGCGTAGGATATACAAATTCATCAAATATTAATTATAAATCATATATAGAGAGATTGGTATATTTTAAATTAGAATCACTTGAACTTAGAAGATTAAAAATAGATCTAACTGCAATTTTTAAAATTTCAAATAATTATACAGATATAAATATATCTGATATTCTTAACATTTCGAATAATTGTAGAAATAGAGGTAGGTAAATTGTAAATTGTAATTGTAAAAACCTAATTGTAAAAAATTAAATGTAATACATAATTATGATAATACAATTAAAAATATAATTAATAATAGATCAGTTAATATATGGAATTCATTAAATAATGATATAATAAAATCTGTATCTGTTTCATCTTTTAAAAATAAAATAAACAAAATCTGTTTTGACAAATAACTTTTTTTTAACAGAAATTTATTATTTTATATTGATTTATGTTTCATTTTGTATCTTAATTATTGAATTATTTCTTCGGGGTTTTTAAAAAAAAATTATTTTTGTTATAGAAAATTGAGTGTTTATAATATAAACTTTATATCTATATTTCAAATATACTATAATATAAATTTAATAATTCATTATTATTACAAATAAAGTGGGAAGTATTATTTAATTTTTGTTTGTTCTGTATTATATTTTTGTTTTATATATATTTTGTATATATGTTTCAAATGTATTATATTACTAAAATACAATATTAATAATTTACTATTATTTCAGATTATAATGATAAGTATTATATTGTTTGTTTCGTAATATTATTGGTTTGTTTTATTATTAACGTGTTATGTTTGTGTATAGGTATACTAGAAATTGAGAATTTAGAAACTTAGCATATATCATAATTAAATTATTTAAAATATCATTATATATATATATATATATAATAATAGTAGTATATAATAAACAATTACAATAAGTTAATATTAGATATTTTATTAATTTATTATATATAATAAATTGAACTATTATTAACATCTTACTATTTGTTTTAATTGATTCTGATGGTATATTACGGCAAATGAGGAACTGAGGTTATACCCTACATATAACAGTGCATGTTCGCCGTACAATCAGCGTGGCGTACATGTTCTTACCTACTAAGAACAATATATAGAATACTTTATATATAAGTATATATTAGTTTATTATTTTTATTTTTATTTCCAAGCGCGTGTGTGTGTTAACGTATCAAGTGTATGTATGCGTGTGTGTATCTGTATGTTTGTGTATTTGTGTATATGTGTGTGAGTGAGTGTGAGTGTGTGAGTGAGTGTGAGTGTGTGAGTGAGTGTGAGTGTGTGAGTGTGTGAGTGTTAATATAATTGAGTTTCGATCGTCATTCAATTATTTCATGGGTGATAAGGGGACGAACCATATATTCTTTTAAATTCTATATTTTATGAGTTCGCTAAAATCTAGGGTTTGGTGAACCCATGTGGTATTAACTGGGTACCGCAGAACATTCGTTCTCTCGTAGTATTCAGTAGTTCTAATTTACAACATTAATAACTTGAATATATGAGTTATTTCATATAATAGGCATATGTGTTTATTATGGTCAAGTATACCTCAAAAGTCTAACCGACAATTTGCGTTGTTCAATTATTGTTTTTCTTTTATAATTACATTGCTAAAATGTATATCCTTTCACATATATATATATATATATATATATATATATATAATTTATACAATATATTACTTAAAATATGCATATATAAATAATAAAGATTAAAGTGATAATGGAGTATACTTGTACACTATGCTGTAAAGGGATGTGTACTATTGTTAGCTTGACATCAGTGACATGACTACGACTA
This sequence comes from Osedax fenrisi, assembly GCA_964019155.1. Lineage (NCBI taxonomy): Eukaryota > Metazoa > Annelida > Polychaeta > Sabellida > Siboglinidae > Osedax > Osedax fenrisi. The sequence goes on along the minus strand of OZ025239.1, from coordinate 63,022,454 downwards.
TATGTTAAGGCATGCAGTGTATTCCATCACCACATAGGTACATCTAGGTACATAGGTACGTAGGTACATACTATCTACTACGCATAGATATTGTGCATATCTACTGTACAAGTAGATGTTTCGAGCCCCATCCCAGCATACCCCAGTGTCTGATACGGTCCCCCTATACTAGGGATGCAAATTATGCTCAAATGTAAAGCATGATGCAGTCTCAGTCTCGGTTACCCAAAGCATCGATGCAGTCTCAGTCTCAATACCTAAAGCATCGATTCAGTCTCAATGTAAATAACAATAGCATCGTTTAAGCCTCAGAATGGGTTACCTAAAGCATCGATACAGTCTCAGTCTCTATAAAATGCATTGCTATTAACTCATGCTTATTAAAGGCATCATTCAAGTGTTAGTCTCAGTTTTCATAAGCTCAATATAGTTTCAGTGTCAGTTACCAGAATCATTGTTTTGTATATCACATGAAAATAATTTCATTACAAACTATAGACAAGTATCATAAATAACTACCAGGAGTGTTAATTGATAAGCATCTTAATATGTTCATAAACACAAAAAGTCAAATCAGATAACTATCAATTGCATAATATTAGAATTATAAGAACACATATAAATTGTAATACATGTAAATTGTTAAATCAAATCTTTATTGGACTATTGTAAGTTATAATTTGTAACATACTTTTAATTAATTTACCTCCTCATCAGTTAATGTCATTAAATACAATAATTCGATCGTCATTCGCGTAATATATAAATTAACACCGAGAGCAATATACGATCAGAATAACTAAACTGATGCGACAACACCTACTATCAATTAATTTTCACATTATTTATAAATTACTGGTAACTACACATTTTGCATATCATCACAAGACACCAACATACCTCGCGAAATTAATAAAGCCATATTCAAGTCTGAGAGTACAGAGAATTAGTTTTTGAAATTTTTAAAATATTCGTATACTAAACGAACATTTGAGTATATTATAAACAAAATAGCCACCTACCGATACATATAATTAATATTATGTCACATGAAATATGAAACATTAATAACAATATGGATAAATATATAAAAATGATGTTTAAAATGTAAATTCAAAAAGCATCATTTCGTCTCGAATATGTTTTGTAAGAGTCTCATTTCGGCATGGGATCGTTTGACTAGAGTCTCGGCTCGTTTGACTAAAGTCTCGGCTCGGCTTGGGCTCGTTTAACTAAAGTCTCGGTTCGGCTCGGGCTCGTTTGGCTAGAGTCTCGGCTCGGCATGGGCTCGTTTTTGTTCCGAAAATGAAAGTCTCGGCTCGACATCAAAAACCAATAGTCTCGGCTCGGCATCAAAAGCTCGGCATCATTTACATCCCTACCCTATACCAACTTCTACCACCACTTCTTCTACTAGTGCTGGTACCGCTGCTAGGTAAAGATGGAGTCGAGAATAGAACAACTGCGAGGACTAATTAAGCGACTGAAATAGAACAATCGTTCCATGCTATTAATAGAACAGCCGCAGTTGCATAGCTAGTGTGCGACTGTCTTGTATTTAATAAAAGTTACGCAGCGTTCATCCTCATTGTCTGCTGGTAATCGTCTCGAGATGGTTAGATAACAATAACAATAACTAGTATTATGTGTTAGGTTATTATGCATTATGCAGTAATGCTGTCGTTAATATGAATCAAACGACATATATATTGTCACGTATACGTGTATATATTGTCACGTATACGTGTATATATTTACATATATATATATATATATCGGTATGTTATTATACATATATGATCATATACGATGTATGCATTACTACACACGATATGTTATTTATGTATGATAATCTATTGACCTAGAGATCAAATACTCCTCCTCGATAATGGAATAACCACCGACTGCTATTGTTATGTAATCTGCATCTTAGATGGTGTAACACCATCTCGTATCATATTTAATATAATGTAGACTATCTATAGATATAGTTATATGCATAGTCAAACTTTTTAAATTTCCTATTCTAATTTGTATATATATACTCATACTTTTTGAATTATCTATACTAATTCATTATACTAGGTAAATTCACTTTAGTTTTACTAGACCATCTTAATAATGAACAATGCACACTAAGATAGATAAGTGTTACGTAATTATGATTACGAAGCATTGTTACTGGACCTCTCACGAGATAACTAGGACGCGAGAAAATACGCGAGAATTCATGAGACCATTTTGATTTACTACCGAGATCTATTAATAATTTTATTTCGGGTATCATAAAAAGTGACGGTAAACAGCATCGTACGATATTTTAAGATGCATACACCTAACACATATTAAATAGTAAATATAACTTCAAGTATGTTATGTGTGTAGTTAGAAAATCGCGCTTTATCACGATTAAGCAGAGATTATCAGATAATAATTATACTTTTATAATTTACTTATAAGTGTATACACTGTTAAAAAAACACAGTGAATTCAATTTATGGTATAATAATGTATGGTAATACCCTATAGGGTAAATGTATACTCTATTTTAGGGTTCATAATTTTTAAATACACTAGGTTTATATTTATTAGGGTAAATTTATGTTTAAAATAATTCTAGTATTAAATAACGATTTTATTTTTAAATACAATACATTATAAAACAACGATTATAACCTACGAGTTGCGTAATACACGATAGTGACTCACTGTGACGTAACATGCAGTGGGAATATTCACGCACATGCGTGTATACATATTAGTAATTATAATGAAATATACAATAGTATATATTATATATAACCTATATTCGTATACCTATTAATATATATATATATACTATACTCTTAAATAGAATACTAGTATACTAGTAAATATTTATGTATTCTTGTGTATAACGAATACCCGATACACGTGAACAGTTGTCTAGCGTGCTGAGATTCTCGGCTTTAGTATGCCTGGTTGTCGTAGTTACCGACGCCAGTATCTGCTCTCACCGTGTGGAGAGTCTGCCCTTACTTAGAGAAACGCCTAACTTCATGCACTACTCTGGATACCTTCATGCTACCGGTGATAAACGTCTGCATTACTGGTCAGTACTTCATCTAGGTCATCGGTACCTTATTTAGGCCATCATTATATCATCTAGGCCAATAAAGTTAAATCATTAATCACTATTTATTATCACGTACTACGTTTACTATCGCGTAATACCCCATATATAACAAAACGAAGTCACATCAGTAATATGTGTACAGTCAATAATAAACGAATATCTGATTTTCTAAAAATATATACATTCAAAATGTTTACATGAATACTAATGAACTAAAGAAAATAATAAGGACATCGTAGAATTAAGTGTTGTAGTGATACCATGCTTAACGTGTACATCGGCCTACATTCCTACATATCACGTGACCAGGTTCGTGGAATCTCAGAACCGTCCCGAAACCGACCCCCTGGTAATCTGGTTTAACGGAGGTCCCGGATGTTCCTCGATGTTGGGATTCCTGACCGAGAACGGTCCCTTCATAATCAACCGTAACGGTACGTACGCATGCGCAGTGTGTAGTCATTGTAGGTCACCGTACAACTATAGGCGTGCACAGCTGTTTATTGGTTAACGTATGGCATACGTCGTATTCGTACCATTCGTGTGTGGCGTGTGTGGCGTGTGTATGTGTGCGTGTGTAATCGAGATCATCGTTATAATCAAAGTTAGCCAATAATATTGTAAATAAGTAGGTTAACCATATATCGTTGCCTTCCCGTAGAATAACACACGTTACTATTTCAACGCTACGGTCGATAATGCTATTCTTAACCACCACTCGATTACGTCACTCTCACCACTCGATTACGTCACTGTTTAATCACCCCTCTCACAGCTACCGAACTGAAGGTGAACCCATTCAGCTGGAACAAGAAGGCTAACGTCCTTTACATCGAATCCCCCGCTGGTGTCGGATTCTCCTACTCGAAGAGCAACAATGTCAAGACCGGTGATGATGATGTTAGTTATGTAATATGTGTAGTTATGTAATATATCCGCTAGAATATCTGCTATAATCGTTAACATATATATTAAGATAGGTTAAGTATAATATTATATATATATATATATATATATATATAAAACGTCATTAAATAATATATTAATATATATAAGGGGTAATTGTATCGATAAGCTACACTTCTTCTATAATTACTCTGGAATTGCCTAAATCTGATAATAATATATATATATATATATATATATATATATGCATATAAAATATATTAACACATTAATTTCAATGTAACAAGGTAGCTGTAAACAATTTGGCTGCCGTCAAATATTTCTTCAAGAAATACCCAGAATTCAAACGTAACCCCTTCCATTTAACCGGAGAAAGTTACGCCGGAATCTACATCCCAATGTTGGCTGTTATGCTCGCTAAAGAACGATCCATCAACTTCAAGGTACCACTAGCATAACATAAGACATGATTTAATAGACACATACACATGTGTATTATTATAAGAGTCTGTATGGCTCAGTTGGCTAAGGCGTCAGACACAAAAGCACTAGGACACGGGTTCAATCCCCGTCCGCGCCAATAAAATAGGTCTTAAAGTAATATTTAAAATTCTCTTATATAATTGTGTATATATATGCGTAAACTTTATTATCAACTCTCGTTAAAATTATTGAAGATTAAACATGAGAGCGGCTTCGAGGGAAATTATACCCATTTTATTATAACTAAAAACATCATCTAAATCACTAATCAATATAAAAGAACTACACCAAAATAACGATAACGTATTCATACGAGATGTACTACATAGTGTTACTGTATATGTCCTATAACGATGTCCTCCGCTATTGTTGTTAGGGAATGATGATCGGTAACGGACTGTACGACTACCAGATGAACTCCAACTCTTTGGTCTACTTCGGATACGGACACGGACTTTGGGACACAAAGTTAGTGACGTCATTAGTGTTGTGAGCGCGCGTGTTTAGGTACAGACAACCTAGTCGATGTGAAACGGTGTAATGTAATGATGTCATCTAATTATGTAATCAAATGATGTAATCTAGTGATGTAAGCTAGATTATCGTGCACTAAAAGAGGCGTAACTATATCGCGCGTCTCTCTCTCACCCGCAGAATGCAAAAGTCTATCATGAGCAAGTGCTGTCGCGGACAGGACCAGACTAACTGCAACTTCTACGGTTCCACGGACCGTTCATGCTGGCATGTGGTTAGTACGCTGTCTTTGAATATATATATATATATATTGTATCTGAACCAGGTTGCGTTCGTAACTTTAGTTATACAACTCTACCAACGTAACTGTTGTTGAAACACTCCAGTACACTCTTTATATTAATATAAGGTATACCTTTATAATATATACCTCTATAATATATATATTATGTGCCTAATTTAGAGACTAATTAGCCATTAATTTCCATAAACTAAAACTAAGCACCTGCATCTTATATAACATGCGATCTATTTATAAACAATAGACAGTAAGCGTTAAGTAATCGTAAGTGTTATCGTTGTGGCAATGTTATATAACCTAGTGACCTACTTGTATTGTTCTCATCCTATTATATATATATATATATATATATATATATATATATATATTTAATTGACGGCTGAATCTGGAATCATTATGTAATCGCCGATTTATTGTTACCGCATTACCTCATTATACGTTACTTAGCTATATATATATATATATATATATATATATATATATATATATATATATATATATATATATGTGTGTGTGTGTGTGTATATATATATATATGTCATGCGATAATATAATTGAAATATATACATTATCAATAATCAGAGAAATAATTGTACATATCCTATGGAAAATGAAAACCCTACGATTGCCATAAGCGCGAGTAAGCTTACGTAAGCTCTGCCTGCACAAATATCGATGACATCATCATCGCGTGCATCGCGCAATCGGTAACGCCCTCATCACGTGACACAGTTGAGACTCGCCTTCAAGAGTATGCACAGTCTGAACCGTTACAACATGTACGGTAAATGCTACTCGGACCACAAGCTTCACCAACAGATCAGCTGGTCTCACATCTTCCCCCACATTTTCGCCGATGAGGCAGTAGAGGTACGTCATTATATATAACGGTGTATAATAGTGTATAACGGTGTATATTAGTGTATAACGGTGTATATTAGTGTATAACGGTGTATATTAGTGTATAACGGTGTATATTAGTGTATAACGGTGTATATTAGTGTATAACGGTCTATATTAGTGTATAACGGTGTATATTAGTGTATAACGGTGTATATTAGTATATAACGGTGTATATTAATGTATAACGGTGTATATTATTGTATAACGGTGTATATTAGTGTATAACGGTGTCTATTATATAACGGTGTATATTAGTGTATAACGGTGTATATTAGTGTATAACGCTGTATATTAGTGTATAACGGTGTATATTAGTGTATAACTGTGTATATTAGTGTATAACGGTGTATATTAGTGTATAACGGTGTATATTAGTGTATAACGGTGTATAATAACGGTGCATAACTGGACTATTAAATGAGTTCACGAAATTATAATTTCAAATATTTTAAATTACATAATTGAACCATAATTAAATAGTTTAGTCAATTTATTTGAAACTGTAATCGTATGCGTTTGTGGGTAATTTTAAAATATATAAAATAGATATATACACAAAGTGTTTTCGAAATATATTGCACCTGTTTATGTAAATTAAATATATTGTTTTTCTAAAATATTACATACTAAAATATAACCGTGAAATTTATTTATATTTGAAGATTTATAATATATATATATATATATACATATATATATTATGAACATATGTTATATTGTAAATTAATCATAGTTTAATACAAACCGTGGTAATCGTTAAAACCATTATATTACGTAATACCATTCACCCGTTATTACGTAACCTATTATGACATAACCCGACAGGACCAACAAGTTTCCATGATCAAGGAGCACACCCTCGGATGTTCCGGTCCCACCGCCATATACACCTATCTTAACCGTAAAGATGTAAGGGCTGCCCTTCACATTCCCAGAAGCCTCCCAGAGTGGAATGTCTGCAAGTTAGTGACGCACACACACGGGCGTATAGTAAGTACGTATGCTTTACTGAGTAAGTGGACAACTGGAGAAGTTGATATTTTGTTGATATATTGGGTAGATACAACCGTAGTATGTCCGTAGTGCAATCTGTCAAACTTTCCTCGTTATACAAATCATAGCCTAAGATTGCCAATACTTCTAATGCATTGTCCCTATAATTAGCGAATATCTTTACTTCCTTAGTCACTTAGTCCCGTGACGTAGGCGTCGTAGGGGGAGAACATGACAATGTTTTTATTAACTTTTTCCATTTATAACGATCTTTTGCAATAACTAAAAGTTGCTGAAGAGGGAGATTAGAGTATTCAAAAATATCATTAAAAAATATCATATATATCATTTAAGCAACATTTAATAACTGCATACTGAGCTAGGCATTATAGCTTATAACCTACCTCAACAGCTCCGCAGTTTCCCGTGGATACAACAGACAATACGGAACCATGAAACCCCAGTTCTTGGAAATCTTAGCCACTAGGGTTTGTTCTATATACAGTAAACCTCTCTATAAGAAACCTCTTTATAAGAAAAACCTCTTTATAAGAAAATTGTTCACACATTTGGTTGGAATTCAACCTTTTCCACATTAAAAAACCTCTTTATAAGAAAATCTTATAAGAAAAATATAAGAAAAACCTCTTTATAAGAAACTTATTGTATACAAAATAATTATATATAAATAGAAGTATTGTATATTGATACAAATTATAGAAATTAATTATTATATAAGATATATTTTTTCGTACAAATATTATATTACATAAATAGCTCGAAATAAATTAAAATGAATTAATAATTATTATTGTATATCCATAAATTTATTAAAATTAATTAATAAATGTTATTATATCCTTAAATGTATTGATGATACAATTTATTATATTATACAATTAATTGTTAAATGATAGATTATTATAATATTCATTATATTATATTAATCAATGATGATTCATAATTTATAATTTCTAATGTAAATCTAATAAAATGTCATTATTTATTAACATGAATAAGCGCAAACAATACAGTATACATTTAAAACAGTATACAAAATAAATATACTATATATATATATATATATATAACCTACAGGTTATATAATGCATTTTCAATTGTAAATTAATTCTTAAAATCATTGGAAAAGTAAAAACCTCTTTATAAGAAAACCTCTCTATAAGAAAAAAAGTACTGAAAAAAAATAGGTTCTTATAGAGAGGTTTTACTGTACTTTATAAATGCGTATATACAAATATTCATTGAATTTGTATTTAATATAAATATTCCTATGTATTAATAAGTTATAGCAATGATCCTATAGCCTGTAGTATTTAAATACACACACTAATTATACATTTTAGATTTTACATTTCATATATGTTAATTCACTATAGGTACATCTAGTATATTAATCTTAAAGCGAACATGTTTTAATCAATATTTTAAATATAATTATACATTTATCGAGTTTAAAGTTATATAACTAACTATGAACAGAATTTTGAAATAAAGATATAACTATAATGATAAACAAATCCCCATTTACTTTTAGAGATTAAAGATGCTGATCTTCAATGGAGATGTAGATATGGCTTGCAACTATCTCGGAGATGAGAAGTTCGTTGATGCTTTAGGAAGAAGAGTTCGTAATTATGTCTACAATTTTATATTTAATAAATATATTAACGCAATATTAAATCAAGATAGTATTCTGATTATATATATATATATATACTAAATATAACTAAATATAACTGTGTATAATATACCACAACAAACACAGATGACTAAAAAGAGATCCGCATGGATGTACCGAGATGCTGGTGGTTACTTGCAAGTAGGTGGATTCAGGAAAGACTTCGGTGACCTTCAATTCAGAACTGTCCTCGTTAGTTATCATAGTTTGCACTCATATTTGGGGTGTTACTATATATAATAGAGTGTACGTGGCCTCACTCTTACTTTATATATATTATATATATACCTCCCTGAAAGTAAAGGAGTAAGCATAATTTATTTTATCGCTATCAACTTGCCAGAAGGATTTCTCCTCTACATTTATTGTTCTTAATAGATATAATCGAGGTACATGTAATAGTATTGTTGTATCAATGTCACGGGTAGGATAACTTTGTGTTTATTATTATCAATCATATAATGAAAGATCAATTATTTCTCAATAATTCATTCATTAATAAGGATATTTATAAATAGTATTAATATTTTTAGTTATATTATTACTATGACTCACACTAATAATACATTACATACCTTCATCATCCCACAAACACACGCGTATATTGACCGTATCATACACACACCCAACAGGGATCTGGACACATGGTACCCACTGACAAACCCGAAGCAGCTTTGACCATGTTTAACGAATACCTTGGATGGGCTCGTTAATTCGCTACAGTTTGCGCATGCGCACTCATACCGTAACTATGGTAACTAGTGATACGTTCACTTCCGCGGTAACGCTACAATAACAATGGCATTTTTTATGAATAAATAAATTGTGTTATTCTATTCCGACTACAATCTTTGTATAAATATTGAAATGTAATACTAGATATTAGATAAAATATGCTATTTTATTATATAGTAATATGCTTGATTGATTGCTAATACATACAAATTAAAAATATTCTTAAATATAAATAATTAATAAATATTTAAATAAATAATAGAGGTGGGTTAAAGTAGATCAAATAGATTAAAATATGTTAATTAAGTATATTATAATACATTTATATACGTGAGTAAATAAAATCTCATGCATTATTAGTTAAACTAAATACTATATTATTATTATAATTATTAGATTAACATATTTCCTGGATAATTATAAATACAATCCAATGCAGGATCTTTAGAATTAACCTTTTAACATGTCAAAATAGTATTACTTATTATTTATGACATGTCATGACATGTATATATATACATATATACAAATATTAAAAATATAATAATAGGTATATTGTTATACCTATATTGTTTAACGTATTATGTAATTGATTAAGTTATCATGTAATAATATGAAATACAAAATTACATAATAGGATAATAAATATCAATATTAAAAACAACTCAAATAAAGGAGAAATAGTAAAAAAAAACTAAAAGAAAATTACAGATAACAAGAAATATTGTTTTAAAAAATTATAATATATATTATCAATTGATGTCTTAAGACTAGGTGAATGAGACTATACTAATCTGAAGGAGTGAATCGTTTTAGTCTTTAGCCTAATATACATGTTACGATATACTTTTCATTGTATGTATTAGATAAACTGTGCCCATAAACATCTTAAAACTATGGAAATAAATTGCTCACTTTTTATAATACCGTTTCAATCCAAAATCGCGTATTTTGTACCTATAGGATTATTATGTTGGCATATCATATGTATTGTGATATCATTTTCAATGAAACTTTTCCAATTCTAGTTGTACTTAAATTCTTATTGTCGAATATATACAGTAAACTATATTGCATGATTATTAGCTATTATTAGCCTATATTAAACTATAGTTTATTATTGAACTTGATTATAGATTAAATATTCAGAATACATAGAAATATATATTAACTATAAGATTTCTTTATTGATAGAATAAGTTATAAGATTTCTTATGTATGATTAGTTGTCAATGTTTTTTAATGAAATATATGTATTCCATATAGGTGTATTCCTACGTGAAATACATGTATTCCATATATGTTGGTTAACAGTATTCTTAGGCTGTCCATGATGATCAGTTCTTAATGGTGATCAGTATTAATACAATGTTTTGTTCTTTTCTCTGAATACAATTATTGTCTTCACGTCCAAGTACCTATTGGTATCCCATAGTACATCCAAGTACCTCTTGCCCAACATGTCATTGAACTAGTTTAACATCACCACGATAAGGATCTCTTTCTTTAATTTGTAACCTATATAATGAAGGTACATTACTAAACTAATATATGAACTAAACTAATAACTATACCTACTTGTTTTAGTCATTTATTAATATAATTCTTTAACTTTAAAATTGTATTTTCATAAACTGAAAAAATTGGATGTTAACATAAATAATTGGATTTTAATAAAGATAATAAATTACTATTTTCTGAAGTAATACACATTTAATAAACATTAACATATTTTAAATTTTGTAAGTTGTATTTATTTATCACGACATAATGTAATACATGTATGATCTACCCAAGCAACCAAACGCGTTGCGCGTCAACGTACAATATATAACAACGTTCCACCAGTGTATATATTATGGGTCAAATAAACACTTTGGATATCATTATTTTATTTATGCAATATATGTTCCAATTTTGTATATTTTATAGGTCAAATAAACACTTTGGATATGAATATATTATATATTCAATGTATGTTCCAATTTTGTATATTTTATAGGTCAAATAAACACTTTGGATATCATTAATTTATGTATTCAATATATATTCAAATTTGTATATTAATATATATAATTGTATAAGTCAAATAAGATATTACAACAGCGATATCTATTGTGAAATATTATATTTTATAAAATATATCTCTTATCAATAAGAATTATTATTAATAGAATTATATATCAATATAATTGTATAATATATACATACGCACACACATACACACACATACACAAACATATATATATATATATATATATATATATACCATCTATTAGTGTTAATTTATACACTTATTTCTGTTTAATATTTCTGTGATTTATTTCACATCCCACATTAAAGTACTATTGCACTAATGAACTAATTAGTTCATTAGTTTGTAAATATACATTATTATAATGGAATATGTATATAAGATATAATTAGGTAAAATAACTATAAATAATATGATTAATACGCAATAAATATTAGATATTTTCTAGTTTTTCTACTTACTTTTACTTTACTTTTACTCCCTTGACTCTTGAATCGTAGGGGGAATCATCAGACAAGTATCAACAACAAATTTCTTCCATTTTCCGCGATCTTCCGTCATCCGTGTTAGTTCGCTAGTACTTCTATCTGTCCATTTATTTATGTTGTGCATCCAATTATTTCGTGGCCGGCCTTTTTACCTCTTGCCTTCTACTTTTCCTTGTAGAATGGTTTTGGCCAGTCCATCGTGTCGACTAATATGACCATAATACTTAAGCTTTCTTCGTTTTATAGTGCTTAAGAGTGGTTCATATTTGCCTATTAGATTTATCATTTTTTCATGGATATAGTCATTTGTTTTTCTTTGGCGATATGTAATACACAGTAATCTTCTATGCGATTTATTTTGGAATGCTTGTATCCTTTTTTCCTCTTTTGCCATTAAGGTCCAAGTTTCGCAGCCGTAGAGACGTATTGATAATATAAGTGATTTATAGAGGTTGTATTTTACATGGAACGCAATTTTTTTGCTTTGCCATATTGTTCCAAGTTTTACCATTGCTGAGGTTGCTGTTGCTAATCGTATTCGTAATTCGTTATCTGATGATCCATCTGATTTCAATGTCGATCCAAGATACTTAAATATTTTGACATTTTCGAGTAGGGTTCCATCCATCATTATGTTTGCACTTTCATTTTTACTATTTACCATAGTCTTGCTTTTCTCTTTGCTTACTTCCATCCCATAATCTTTAGAAGCTTCAGAAAGTCTATTAGTAAGCTCTTGTAATTCGGAATTGGTTCCAGCGATTAGATCGATATCGTCAGCAAATCTAAGGTTATTTATAATCCTACCACCAACAGATATAGTTGACTTGTGGTTATGGAGTGTTTCCTGCATGATTTGTTCTAAGAAAATATTGAATAACACTGGGGATAACAGACAACCCTGTCTTACTCCAACTGTAGTGTGGAAGAAGTCTCCTGTCTTGTTATTTAGTATTACAGCACTATTCGAATTTTCATATAGCGACTCAATTATTCTTATAATTTCATGAGATATGCCAAAATGACCCATGACACTCCATAGCCCTTTATGCCATACTCTATCAAAGGCTTTCTTGAAGTCAATATAGTTATGGTACACATTTTTCTCAATTTCGATATGCTTCTCCATTATTATTCTACTGTTAAGAATTTGTTCAATAGTGCTTCTTGATTTTCTGAACCCTGCTTGCTCTTCAGCTAAACTTTGTTCAGCTTGCGGTATTAGTCTATTTAATATTATTCTTAATAGAATTTTGCTCGGATGTGGTATTAGGCTTAGTGTTCGATAATTTGAGCATTTCTTTGTGTCACCTTTTTTCGTAATAGGAATTATCAATGATTTTGTCCATTGATCTGGCCATATTTTTGATTTCCATATATTTTGGCATATCTCTGTATATATTTTGATTATGCTTTCTCCTCCATGCTTTATTAGTTCAGCTGAAATGTTGTCATTTCCTGGGGTTTTATCATTTTTTAGCATATAAATTGCATTTTCAACTTCCGATTTTAGGATTGGCAGTGTTTCTTCAATGTCAGTGTTATTTTGATTACTTACTTAGTTACTTAGTCCCGTGACGTCGCCATCGTAGGGGGAACACATGATAATGAATAGCACAACTTTCTCCATTTCGAACGATCTTTTGCAATATCTAAAAGTTGCCTAAGAGAAAGATGGGAAAATTCGAATATATCATTCATCCAATTTCTTTTAGGTCTTCCTCTTTTCCTCTCACCTTCGACATATCCATGAAGAATAGTATTAGCTAACGAATCGTGACGAGTTATATGTCCGAATTTGGTCATTTTTCTTCTCATGATAATATCCAGAAGTGGTACATATGGGCCGACTTTTTTATTAATTTCATTGCTTACAAATATATTAGTTTTTCTTTGTTTATAGCTAATATTTAAAAGTCGTCGGTGTGCTTTTGATTCGAAACTACGTATCTTCTTTTTAGATTCTTCTAGTAAGGTCCAGCTTTCGCATCCGTACAACAATGTTGAAATAACTAGAGAGATGTAGAGTCTGTATTTAAGTTTGAAATCAATTTCTCCACTACGCCAGATCTTCTCCAATTTCACAAGGGCTGTAACTGCTGTCGCTAGTCTTATTTGGATTTCTTTTTTTGAATTTCCGGTGTCGGTTAGCATTGCTCCCAGATATTTGAAATTTTGAACATTTTCAAGTTGTTTGCCGTACATAGTGATCACAGGTGGTGTTGAATGATCTCCATTTACAAGAATTTTACTTTTTTCATGGTTAATTTCCATACCGTATGATGTCGAAGCTTTTTCTAGAGAATCTGTGAGGGATTGCAACTCACTTTCTGAACCAGCGATGAGATCTATATCATCAGCGAATCTTAAGTTGTTGATTTTTCTTCCTCCTATTGCTATACTTGACGATTGATCTACTAGAGAGTCTTGCATTATTTTTTCTAGAAATATATTGAATAGAACTGGCGATAGTAAGCAGCCTTGTCTAACTCCTACTGTCGTATCGAACTTAGTTCCTATCTGGTTGTTCAATAGTACTGCGCTTTTTGCTGATTCGTAGAGTGACTTTATGATTTTTACCAAGTCGTTGCCTATCCCAAATTCAGACATCACATTCCACAAACCATCATGCCATACTCTATCGAAGGCTTTCTTGAAATCGATGAAATTGTGGTAGACTTGTCGTTGATGATCCATATGTTTTTCCATTAATATTCTGCAATTCAAAATTTGTTCTGTTGTACTGCGATCCTTTCTAAAACCTGCTTGTTCATCAGCCAGAATATCTTCTGCTTGTGGTGTTAAGCGATTCAGTATGATCCGTAATAAAATGTTGCTCGTGTGACTGATCAGACTTATAGTACGATAGTTTGAACATTTTTTGAGATCGCCTTTCTTTGGAATAGGTATAATTAAAGAAGTCGTCCATGCTTCAGGCCATTGGTTTGTAGACCAGATTTTCTGACATAGCTTGGTAAGTATATCGTACAGTGCCTCACCTCCTCCTTTGATAAGTTCACCTGGCACATTATCAATACCTGGTGACTTACCATTTTTCAAGGTTCTTATGGCATTGATTACTTCTTCTTTTAATATGGGTAATGGTTGTTCTTCATTTTCTTCTCGAGTATTATGTAACTTAGATTGATCAGTTTTAATTGGGTAGTTATATAAATCTCTGCAATATTCCGTCCATCTTTCTAATCTTGCACTATCATCTTCTATTGGTACTCCGTTAGCATCTTCAATATTTGATATTTTCCTGTCTATAGAGTTAGTGATTGCTTTTATCGTGTTATACGCTCTCTTGCTATGAACACCTCTTTTTAGGTCGTGGTCAATTGAATTACATTGGGATTTAAGCCAATCTTCTTTTTTCTCTTTCATACTTCTTCTAATAAGGTTGTGGACTCGTTTATATTCTTCTGCATGTTCAGTACTCTGATGTTTGGTTGATTTTAGACTTCTTCTTTTATCACATAGCGTTAAAATCTCATCAGTTATCCAAGGTTGCTTTTTTATTCTGTATTTTCCTAGAACATTTTCTGCTGTACTTGTTAATGACTGTGAAATTTGCATATATGCATTGTCAGTTGATATTTCATTAATATTGATGTCTGATAGCTTCGATTTCAAATCTTCTTTGTACTATAGGCTTATAGTTGCATTATTCAATTTTTCTAGATCATATCGTATTCTATTGCTTTTCTTCATTTTTTGTGATCGTAGTTTCAGTCTCATGTTACAGAGAACAAGGTCGTGGTCACTGTTTATTACAGCTCCAGGGTATGTTCTAGTTGAGGACATGTGTATACTTGATTTGAATCTCAATTGTGCTAGAATATAATCAATTTGGTTATGGGTACGACCATTTGGCGAGTGCCACGTAGCTTTTCTTGAATCTTTTTGCGGGTGAAGTGTGTTAGAAAGTGTAAAATTATGTTTGGTAGCAAATTCGAGAAGTCTGATGCCTCTTGGGTTTGTTTTCCCGAGCGCAAATTTTCCTACAGCATTACTCCAATCTTTATTTGCATCACCTACTATTGCGTTCCAATCACCTTGTATAATCAGTAAGTCTTTTTTATGTACCGCTGCCATTGTTTGTTCTATATCTTCATAAAAAACTTCGATATCTTCGTCATTATAATCGCTTGTAGGAGCATAAATCTGAATGATAGTCATATTTACTGGCTGTGAAGCTAATCTTATTGATATAATTCTGCTGGAAACTGTTCTGTAATTGAGGATCGATGTGGTAAGCTCTTTTCTAACGATAAAAGCTACTCCTTGTTGATGGTATTTTTCTTGTCCACTATAGACAATTTTATGACCTTCGTCTGTTATTACTTCACCAGAGTTTTTCCATCGTGTCTCAGCAAGTCCAATAATATCCCATCTATAGCGATCAAGTTCTCTCGTTAGTTCTTGGATTTTTCCTACTCCGTTAAGCGTACGAACATTCCATGTTCCTATCGTTGTAATATTCGTTACTAGTTGTATTCTTCGTTTATTAATTGTCTTTGTCGTTCGTTGTGTTGTTTTATGTTGTGTTGTTAATATATTATTCAATCCAGTAGTCGATTTATCACATCCATCCTGGGATTTACCGATGGGATGCGCGGGCGTTGTTATTCCGGGGCTCGGCCGATCCGGCATTGAATGTTTTATATTTGTAATTGTCATGTGTTCTTACTCCAGGCATTAAGAGTCTAGCGGTGCCTGTCTCCTCTCCAGACTATTCGTATCAGCGTAACTATGGTTTATGATAGATTGGCTATACGATGTGCACTTGACCGTTGAGATATTAAATCTTCATCCGCTCTTAACCGTTGGTTAACTAGTAACTCTTCCGCTCGAATACAGTGCAGGTATTCTCCCATCATTTGTCTTAGCCCACTTGCTGAAGTGGTTTCCAGGGAGTGGCACGAGGAGCCGACAAAAATAGTTGGAAGAGAAAATGGTGCATTCTGTACCTAACCCTTATTATGAATAGAAGGCAGCAGTAGGCAAAGAATGTGATTCACCACTACTTCCCCTACTCCCCTATTTTGATTACGATTAGTTAATTTGTTAATATTTGGTTTAATTTGATAATTATACAGATTATTGCAATATTCTGTCAATGTTTTTAATAATGATTCATTATCAGCAATACGTTTATTGTTTTGGTTTTCGTCTTCTATTATCATGGTTTTCCTTTTTATTAGATTTGTTAGGGTTTTTAAAATTTGATATGCTCTTTTATTGGATCTACCTCTAGCCATATCTTCGTTAATAGCATTACATTGTTCTTGTATCCAATTTTCTTTTGCATTTTTCATTTGTTTTCGGATTGAAATATTTATTTCTCTATATTCCTCTTTTATGTCTGAATTATTCTTTTTTAATGCATTTAAAACTCTTCTTTTATCACACAAATCAAGTATATCGTTAGTGATCCAGGGTTGTTTTTTTCTACGATATTTACCTATTATTGTTTCCGCAGTAAGGTGTATCGCTTTTTCAATATCAGAAACAATTTTGGTCACATTATTTTCATCCTTATTGATCTGTGATAAAACTAGTTCGAGTTTTTCTTTGTATTCGTTTGCAATTTGTGGGTTTCGTAGCTTTTCAAGGTCGTATCGGATTCTATTACTTCTTTCTTTTTTCTTAAGACATAGTTTCATTTTGATATTGCATAGAACTAAATCATGGTCACTATTTATGGTAGCTCCAGGATATGTTCTAGTACTAGTTTTAATGATACTAGATTTAAATCTTTGTGGTGTTAGAATATAATCGATCTGGTTATGAGTTTGTCCATCTGGTGAGTGCCATGTGGTTTTCCTTGAAAATTTGTGGTTAAATAATGTATTGGATATAACTAACTTATGTTTTTCAGCAAACTAAAGTATTCTTTCTCCACGACTGTTTGTTTTACCAAGACCAAAGCGTCCTATAGCATTCTGCCATATTGGATATGCATCTTCTCCGGCTTTAGCATTCCAGTCACCTAAGACTACAATAAAATCTTTTTTAGGTGTAGTTTTTATGCTTTCATCTATTTTTTCATAAAATTCCTCAATTTCATTTTCTACTACATATCTATAAATAGAGGTTCATAGCATTCCACGAATGTATTATATCATACATGTCGTAAATACTGTATGAAATGAAGCATTACGAAAAGTCACGCTAATTGCGTCACCCACCACACCCAGTGCGCAGGTAAGTGTGTTCATCGATATAAAGAAAGTGACTTTCTTTATATCGATGAGTGTTTTATTGTGGAAATTGTGTTTAGCGCGAAAATTGATATTAACGGTATTGATTAATTACTTCATTATTTGATAATTCTTCCTATGTATTAAACTTCCTATATTGACAATTTATCAATATTTAGATTGTTTATTACAAGTTGATTTAATAAGGTAATATAAAATAGTATTGTTAAATATAAAAAAATAACATATATAATTGATAGGTGTTATACTTTATCATAGAGCTAGAGAAAAGTAGTACTACTAGAAAAACTCTCTAGCTCTATGTCCTTTATGCATAAATATATATTAATATTATGGGATGTACTAAAACGCAGTTGTAATCCAGTTGTAATTTTATAATATTTATTTGTATATAATATACTTAATTTTATACTTTGATACTATAGTATAGTATAGTATATATATATATATATAATATATATTATATTTTATAATTTATATATTATAATAAATAATTGATATTAAATATTCAAAATAATAATGTATTTATAGTACAAATTTAGGTTTTAAAGATTGTTATTAATATGTTGTTGCTCAGTTGTAATTGTATAACAATGCATAACCTTGCATACATATACCAGTAGTAATTTAAATACATTCAAAATTAATGTGTTTACTGCAGTAATAATTTAATAAGTAGTAATATATCCTGTTATAATATACATATACCATTAGTACTACATGTATATTATAAATCGGCATTCAAGTCTTATATATATAATTAGTAATTAAACATAATATTTTAATATAAGGCATTTTTACTCAATTTTGTAAAACTATTTACATAAATATATTAAAACATAATATTTTAACATAAGGCATTTTTTAAGAAATGTATGAAATAATCATATTAATATTATACTATATTATACCATATTATACTATATATTATATATAATATCAAAGTGTCAAATTATGTTTAACATGTGTAAATATGTATTATGCATTATTATAAAATTACAACTGGTTTACAACTAGGCAAATAAAAATTAATAACAATCTTTAAAACCTAGAATTTTACAATAAATACATTATTATTTTGATCATTTAATATCACTTATTTATTATAATATATAATATATATTATATATATATATAGTATACAAATATTAAATTAAGTATATTATATACAAATAAATATTATAATATGTATACATATATAATATAACATTATATGGGAATATATATATAAGTTATAATTATAATATCTATAGATATTTTATTTATTTAGTTTTTTTTTGAACTTGCTTTAAAATTAAGGGTAATTGTCTCGATAAGCTTTAGCTTCTACAAAAACCCTGGTGCAAACCTAAATCTGATAATAATAATAATAATAACATACAACTATTAATAATATTATATATATATATATATATATATATATTTATATATATTAATGTATATATGTATATATATATATATATATATATATATATATATATATAATATTATTAATAGTTGTATGTTAATATACATTAGTGCTGTAAAATTATTAATTATTAATTATATAGTATTTTAATAATTATTTAATTCTAATTTACTAATTAATAATTATTTATTAATACTTATTATTAATTATATATTATTTTAATAATTATATATCAATACTTATTATTAATTAACAATCAATTATATATTAATAATTATTAACAATAATTATTATTAAGTAATACTAATTAATTGTATATTATTAATTATTAATTATATATTATTTTAATAATTATTAATTATTTAATTATAATTTACTAATTAATAATTAGTTATCAATACTTATTATTAATTAATAACATTAATCATTTATTATTTTAATAATTATTCAATTCTAATTTACTGATTAATAATTATTTATCAATACTTATTATTAACTAATAACACTTACTTATATATTTTCATTTATATACATGTGTAAATATGTATTATGCATTGTTATAAAATTATAACTGGTTTACAACTAGGCAAACAAAACTTAATAACAATCTTTAAAACCTAGAATTTTACAATAAATACTTTATTATTTTTATCATTTAATATCAATTATTTATTATAATATATAATATATTATATATATATATATATATAGTATACAAATATTAAATTAAGTATATTATATACACATAAATATTATAATATGTATACAATGTATAATACATATATAATATAAACATTATTATATGGGAATATGTATATAAGTTATAATTATAATATCTATAGATAACATACAACTATTAATAATATGATTATATATATATGTTGTACGGTCGCCGTATAGACGTAGTACTGTTATCCACAGAAGAAAGAACAACTGTGTTTCTATTTTAATCAACTTTATTCAGTATCAACCGTGTATGCGGGTTCGTCGATTCTATATTAGTTAGTAAATAACTGACACTATACGTTTGGTGTCCAAAATCAGAATGAAACAAATAACATAAACGCGAATTAATATTTACTGAACGCGTTCCACTCCAGTGCATCGGATAGTGGCAGTGTATTTATGGAATACCGATTACGATAGCTACAATATACGTTCGCAGTCGAGGCGCTCTTATACAATCTAAACCTATCATGACTCACTCTATAACATCCACCCCTACTACAAAAAAAAATGTTGCCCCAACATTTTCATACTACACTACTTAAATGTCACCTTTCTCAAATTACTTCTATTCTCAACCCTTTTTAACCCCCCTCTCATTATCATATATGCAGACGTATCTCTTACTTTACCTTCTACCGTCCAACTTACATCGCCCCAAATATTCGCTAATTTCCGCCTGTCTAATACTCTATTTTTTACTAATACCTCACACCCAACTTCGAGATCATCAATCGATTCCTTCTTACCTCTATTAGTTTCCCCTAGTAATTTGAGAACCCGCCGGTTAATTTCACCCATCTTTTTACTCGTCTCCCAAACCCAATCACTTTCTACATTTCTCCTACTTAAACCCATCTGTGTGTCTACAGGTAGATTTTCCTCCCGGCCAAACATCAGAAAGAATGGTGAAAACCCTGTGGTTTTATGCGGAGTGCAGTTATAAGCATGAATTAATTTCGGTAGATGTATTGGCCATTGCCTTTTGTCCTCGCTACAAAGAGTCCTTAACATAGTAATTATTGACCTATTCATTCGCTCGCATTGACCATTACCCTCCGGATGATAGGGACTTGTCCTACTCTGTCTTATACCAAATAATTTGCAAATCTCTCGAACTACTTCTGATTGGAAATTCCTCCCCTGGTCCGTATGTATCCTTAATGGGATCCCATAGCAGAAAATCCAATCATTCATCAATATCTTTGCTACTGTTATGGCCAATTGGTTCCTAGTGGGTACTGCCTTTGCTAATTTTGTATATGCGTCGGTAATAACCAAGACGCTATCTCTTCCATCTGAAGCCTTATCTAATCCCACAAAATCTAGAAATACTAATTCTAGAGGTCTAGATGCCACTAGTGATCCCATCTCTACTCTAGGTATTCTACCTTGCTTCGATATATGGCATACTTCACACTTTAGTATATATTCCTTTACATCTTTATATCTACCTTTCCATGTATATCTACTATTTATCAGAGATACAGTACGGTCTATCCCCTGATGCCCATTCTTATCATGTAATCCTACTAATATTTCTTTAATCATTACTCTTGGCACTACTAGAACATCATTACCATTCTCTCTACCCATGTATAATATACCATCTATTATTCTATAGTGTCCTTTCGGATGTCCCGACTCTAATTCCCCTATAATCTTACTTAAGTCTCTCTCTTATAACTGATATTTCCTTAACTCTTCTTTACTAATATCCTGTACTACCTTAACCTCAGTAACCTCTAGGTCATCTTCATATAATATCATAATATCCTCCCCTTCTACTTCACTACTTCGTTACCTAGATAATGCGTCGGCCACCTGATTTAAGCTTCCTGCTCTATACTTTATATCTAAGTCAAACGGTGCCAATCGAGCTACCTATCTTTGCTCTAATGCTGTCAACTCCCCTTTCCTTGATATATACGCCACAGCACTATTATCCGTATATACAGTGCACTTGGATCCCATTAAATAATGTCTGAATTTATCAGATACTGCCCAAACTATCGCTATAAACTCTAGTTTTTTTGAAGAGTAATTAGCTTTATTTTTCTCCCCTGTACTAAGAGTTCTACTCGCGAATGCTATTGTTCGTAATTTACCATCTATTCTCTGACTTAACACGGCCCCCAGACCAACGTCCGAGGCATCGGTCTCTAAAATAAAGGGAAACCCATATTTTGGTAAACTTAGTACCGGTGCCTCTATAATCTTTGATTTTAAAGATTTCATAGCCACCTCACACTCATCATTCCATTCTAAATTAATTCTCCTACTTCTCCTCTTAGAAATCCTACCCTTCCCCTCTCCAGACTTAGTTAATAACGTTAATGGTGACACTAATGTTGAATATCCCTTAATAAATTTCCTATAATAAGACCCTACTCCTAGAAAAGATCTTAATTCTTTTAAATTCCTTGGCCTAGGCCACTCACTAATAGCCCGTGTTTTCTCCTGATTAGTCCTAATCCCATTTTCCGAAATATTCATACCCAGGAATGTAATCTCCCTCATAAACAGTTTACACTTACTACTATTAAGCCGTAGTCCCACCTTTTCTAATCGTTTCAATATTATCTCTACATGTTCTACATGCTCTTCGTATGTTTTAGAATATACCACAACATCATCTAGGTAGCACACCATAAACTTAAATATCTCCTCCCTAAATAAATTAGACATGATTCTTTGGAAAGTCGCGGGTGCGTTAACCAAACCGAATGGCATCCTAGTGAATTCATATAGGCCCCATGGCGAACTAAATGCCTTTTTATGTTGGTGTTTCACATCTAATCTTACTTGCGTATAAGCTGATTTAAGGTAAAAGCATGACAATATTTTAGCACCTTCTAAAGATTCCAATGAATCATCTACCCTTGGGATGGGATATGCATCCCTGACAGTTTTAGCATTTAATTTACGATAGTCTACGCAAAGTCTCAGATCCCCATTACTTTTTTGTACGACTACTAAAGGACTGGCATATGCGCTCTTTGACTTAACTATAACTCCATCTCTACACCATTCCTCTATTTGCATTTTTACCGGTCCAACCTCCGTCGGTACTACCCTTCTATATGGTTGAGCTACTGGAACTTCGTCAACTGTCCATATTTTATGGGTCTCTACATTAGCACACCCTAACTGACTACCTTTCCTCACAAATAAGTCCCGATAGCGATCAATCAGGCCTTTGATCCCCTTCCTTCTACTTCTTATATCGCAACCAATATGTATATCTAGACCCTTATCACATTCAACTACTACTTGATTACTACCTAATTCCCAGTTACTATACTCGATCATTGCAAGAATATTCATCCCTAATATACATACACCGTCTGTTTTCGTAACTACCAATCCTACTCCTTTTAATACCTTTCCCCATAGCTCTATATCTACCATGACATTGCCATAATTATGTACTCCCATGCCATTAGCTGCCTTTAACCTTAGCTGTGGGGATTCTATTACCTCTAGCCCTAACTCCTTAACTATTCTATATGGAATTATTGATACCTGACTTCCCGTGTCAACTAAAAACTGTACTACCCTCACTTTCGTCCCTACACTAATCTTAACCCCTGCTCGCGGACAACCGCCTATTAACCAGGAATTCGACCTATTATCCATCCCCGTAACCTGACCTACTGAGATGGGTTGCCATTTAAATGGGTTGCCGTTTTACACCATCTCGAAATATGTCCTATCTCACCACACCGATAACATCTAACCATCGGTCTACCTACTTGCCCATGTCTCTCTACCTGTCTACCACCACTCTCCCTTAATCTATACTCTAGTTCTCTAACATGATTCCCCAGCCTTTTAATTTCATCTCTATCTGTACTATCTATTCTATCTACCTTTACCGCCCGAGTCTCATATCCACCACTTCCCTCCTCCCTAAGTGACTCGAACAGTCGTGCCCTCTCCCGTACCTGGCTGAATGTCTTAAGCTCCCCAGTCACTAGTAACTCCCTCCTTATACTCCTATCCCATACATTACTTTTGAATGTGTCTACCATCAACGATTCCCAACCATCCACATCCTCCTTTAACTCTACTCCCAATCTTAAAATATCATCCGCAAAAGAAGTAATGCTCTCCTCTTCCCCTTGTCTCCTTTCTACCATTACTCTTAACCTCTCCCCTCGTGCCCTCTTCTGCTTACACCTATTCCTCAAACCCTTAAATATCGCTTGCTTACTTAATAGAGCCTCGCCTAGCATTGACAATTCTAACTTAGCGCCCCCCCGTATGTGGTAAAGTATAAATCCAGCTGCCTCCTCCCCTTTAAATCCTAATAAGCTTACGCATTCATCCGCCATATTTATCCACTCATTCACATCTATGCCATCACTAAAATTTGACAATTTAACATAACTCGAATCCCTCTTAGGTGGCCTCCCTACAGGTTTGGTATCCTTATCTACCTCGGTCATGGTAGTTTTAGTTACAAAAGCAAAAAAAAAAATGTTAAATAGGTTACTGAAACAGTCCACGTATATTGCACTTAGCTACCACAATCACGCACTCA
This sequence comes from Osedax fenrisi, assembly GCA_964019155.1. NCBI lineage: Eukaryota > Metazoa > Annelida > Polychaeta > Sabellida > Siboglinidae > Osedax > Osedax fenrisi. The sequence continues at coordinate 62,997,415 of OZ025239.1, read as the reverse complement.
ATAAATACACTAACGTATGATACCGGGTACCGATTGGTACTTCCGGGTTTCTCGTGGCGTCTGCTTTACCGGGTACCAGTTGTCCTTCCGGGTTTCTCGTGGCGTCGATACACCGTTGTGTATGATACCGGGTACCGATTGGTACTTCCGGGTTTCTCGTGGAGTCTGCTTTACCGGGTATCAGTTGTCCTTCCGGGTTTCTCGTGGCGTCTTCTTTTACCGGGTACCAGTTGTCCTTCCGGGTTTCTTGTGGCGTCGATACACCGTTGTGTATGATACCGGGTACCGATTGGTACTTCCGGGTTTCTCGTGGCGTCTGCTTTACCGGGTATCAGTTGTCCTTCCGGGTTTCTCGTGGCGTCGATACACGGTTGTCTACAGTTGAGATAATAGTAGCCGCTGTCACCAATGTTGTACGGTCGCCGTATAGACGTAGTACTGTTATTCACAGAAGAAAGAACAACTGTGTTTCTATTTTAATCAACTTTATTCAGTATCAACCGTGTATGCGGGTTCGTCGATTCTATATTAGTTAGTAAATAACTGACACTATACGTTTGGTGTCCAAAATCAGAATGAAACAAATAACATAAACGCGAATCAATATTTACTGAACGCGTTCCACTCCAGTGCATCGGATAGTGGCAGTGTATTTATGGAATACCGATTGCGATAGCTACAATATACGTTCGCAGTCGAGGCGCTCTTATACAATCTAAACCTATCATGACTCACTCTATAACATATATATATATATATATATATATATATATATATATATATATGTGTGTATATATATATATATACATTAGTGCTGTAAAATTAATAATTATTAATTACATAGTATTTTAATAATTATTAATTATTCAATTCTAATTTACTCATTAATAATTATTTATCAATACTTATTATTTTTTATATATTATTTTAATAATTATATATCAATACTTATTATTAATTAACAATTATTTATATATTAATAATTATTAATTATATATTATTTTAATAATTATTCAATTTTAATTTACTAATTAATAATTATTTATCAATACTTATTATTAACTAATAAAAATAAATTATATATTAATAATTATTAATTAATAATTATTTATCAATACTTATTATTAATTAATAACAATTAATTTTATATTATAAATTATTAATTATATATTATTATAATAATTATTCAATTCTTATTTACTGATTATTAATTCTTTATCAATACTTATTATTAATTAATAACAATTAATTATTAACTAATAACAATTAATTATATATTATTTTAATAATTATTCAATTCTAATTTATTAATTAATAATTATTTATCAATAATTATTATTAAGTAATACTAATTAATTGTATATTATTAATTATTAATTATATATTATTTTAATAATTATTCAATTATAATTTACTAATTATATATTATTTTAATAATTATTCAATTATAATTTACTAATTAATAATTATTTATCAATACTTATTATTAATTAATAACACTTAATTATATATTAATAATTATTAATTATATATTATCTTAATAATTATTTATCAATAATAATTTTTTAGTAATAATAATTAATTGTATATTAGTAATTATTATTTATATATTATTCTAATAATTATTACGCGCTAAGTTAGGTGAATATTATTATATTTAACTTATGACTCACGAAACATGAATAATGCTATCGGGGATCGCCTCCGGTATCGTCTTCATGAATGCCATGTATCTAAACTTGTTGGCCAGCTTCTAGTCCGACAAATTGAATAGTCAAGATGCAGAAGTTAGAAGTTAGTATACACATATAAATAGTATAGTGTCATGATAATTGATTTATTAATATACAATTTATAATTTCAGGATAATTAAGATCATCAGTAGTTTTCTTCCTGCTTGGCTAGATGAATATCTTCATGAATATGTTCAAGATCATCTCCGTTACCGCCCTATACGTCCTCCGTATGCTATCCGGGATCGCCTCCGGTATCGTCTTCGTGAATGCCATGTATCTAAACTTGTTGGCCAGCTTCTAGTCCAACAAATTGAATAGTCAAGATGCAGAAGTTAGAAGTTAGTATACACATATAAATATTATAGTGTCATTATAATTGATTTATTAATATACAATTTATAATTTCAGGATAATTAAGATCATCAGTAGTTTGCTTCCTGCTTGGCTAGATGAATATCTTCATGAATATGTTCAAGATCATCTCCGTTACCGCCCTATACGTCCTCCGTATGCTATCCGGGATCGCCTCCGGTATCGTCTTCGTGAATGCCATGTATCTAAACTTGTTGGCCAGCTTCTTGTCCGACAAATTGAATAGTCAAGATACAGAAGTTAGTATTTAATGTATACATCCATACATATATATATATATATATATATATATATATATATATATATATATACTTATATAACTATACATAGTACGTGCAATGCATACGTCGTGCATGTATGTGTGTGTAATTATGTAAAATCTATATATAAACTATTACCGGCCTTTGTCTAATTTTAATCCCCTGATGACCTAGATTAATATACAATATGATGCAATATAGTCACAGAACTAGAGAGAAAGTTTCTCTCTAGCTCTATGAATATAGTACACATGTTAAATATTGTTATGTTTATATAATTATATTCGTATATATATAGTAATAGGGTGTACATGATATACCTAAGTGTATATAAATTCGCATATATGTAAGTTATAGTATAAAATGACGACCTTGCCATTACCAATGATGCCCTCATCTTCACCCCTGATTCCTTTAATAGTCACACCTCTACATAAAACCACCATTGGTTCAACATACACCTATATTCAGTTGTAAATTACCTCCTACACACGATGTTCATTTATAAAGTATGCTGCCTGTCATGTATAGCCATATATACATATATATATATATATATATATATATATATATATATATCATGTTGCTATCCGTAATGGACCAGTCTGTACAGCTTAGCATAATGGAACGTTCCATATTATGCTAACGAACTAGATATCGGACGTCCCATTATGTAACATGTTTACTGCTTTAGGAATCAGGTTGACGCACGCACTGCGTGTGTGCCTAGGGAACGCAGCCCTCCCTGATTGGCTAAGGGATAAATGTACCACGCGATACCTTGCACCTGTTTGCACTTGTATGGTCCAGCTAGTCTATTATTCATTATATACAACTAGTTACAGTATACACATATACATATGATTGTGTCATCATAATTGATTTATATTAATATACAATTTATAATTTCAGAATAAACAAGATGATCTTCCTGCTTGGCTATGGTGAATATCTCCATGAATATTTTAAAGATCATCTCTAGGATCCGGTATCGTCTTCGTGAATTTCGTATATATATATATCTGGAATTATACACTGTGCTATTTAATGAACAGAAACCTCTATATTCGCATACTATATACTATATATGTATATTGTAATCATATATGATCATATATGTATACATACTTATATTATTATCATTATAAATATACCCTTGCATTCCCAGTTTATTATTATATATATTATTCACGTGTTATATCATATCCGTATTTTGTGTATTGTTCCTTGTAATAATTGAATGAATTGTTTTACGTTTCTTTTTTATTGTGTATGGGTACAAATATACGTTCCAATAGGTGTTTATTTATGGGTAAAAATATACGTTCCACTAGGTGTTTATTAAGGGTAAAAATATACGTTCCACTAGGTGTTTAATCATGGGTAAAAATATACGTTCCACTAGGTGTTTATTAAGGGTAAAAATATACGTTCCACTAGGTGTTTAATCATGGGTAAAAATATACGTTCCACTAAGTGTTATTTATGGGTAAAATATACGTTCCACTAGGTGTTTATTTATGGGTAAAATAATACGTTCCACTATTGATTTTTTGTATGTAAAAGGAAACCCTTTATCTGCTCACAAACTACCTATGATTCGACCACCTACTGGAACATATTATTTTACCTATAATGTTACGTTGCGGCAACTAGTTTCTGGTTGCTTGGGTACCCGATATAGGACTATACATCGGCCATAAAGCATACTAGTTGAATATTATGTTCATTGCGAAGTTATGTTGAAAATCCACAGGCGTCATTGCATGTCGTTGAATTAAAATACAGTATTAATGCATTCCATGCTTTTAATATGTTTTCAACTAGCTGATGAGTGAATTCACTCCATCGTATTTTAAATATTTTTGGAAATGAGCAAACAATAAGGTTATTGTACTCTGAAATATTTATTAACTCTCTGTATCTGACTCCAGATTTAGCGAAATATGATGAAATACAACTTAATGTCATCAGCATATTTTTAATTTCTGGTATTTCATTGCTTGCTGCCTTCCATGCCATATTTGACTTATGTGCACAACACCATATGGTAAGTAGAGGAGCTACGGGCTCGCTTAACTTCTCCAATCTATAATCTTGAAATATCTTCCATAAACCATTATTATGTCATGTATTTACAGATGTACCATCTGTTATCAACGACGAAACCTCTTTCATTATTAAATGTTGTACGTCACTTCCAAAAAGATTTTATTATATTTGCATTCCCAGTTTATTATAATATATAATATTCACGTGTTATATCATATCCGTATTTTGTGTATTGTTCTTGTTATAAATGAATGAATTGTTTTACGTTTCTTTTATACTGTGTATGGGTAAAAATATACGTTCCACTAGGTGTTTATTTATGGGTAAAAATATACGTTCCACTAGGTGTTTATTAAGGGTAAAAATATACATTCCACTAGGTGTTATTTATGGGTAAAAATATACGTTCCACTAGGTGTTTATTTATGGGTAAAATATTACGTTCCACTATTGATTTTTTATATGTAAAAGGAAACCGTTTATCTGCTCACAAACTACCTATGATTCGACCACCTACTGGAACATATTATTTGACCTATAATGTTACGATTCGGCAACTAGTTTCTGGTTGCTTGGGAAGCCTACTTTGTTGGGTTTAAGGTAATAATATTAACTATAGTTATATATAACCTTAGATATATTATTTGATTGAATATTTATTTAAGAAAATACATAGGCGAAATTATAAGTATAAAGTATAAATATTTGCTAACGATAACATACGCTATAGAAATAAATAAAGAATAATACGAAATTAAAAAATTAAAGATATTAAAACGTTTTACAGTTACCGTAAAAATAAACGAAAAACAATCGAAAGTAGAAATAAATCATATAGTAAAAATAAACGAAAAATGACCAAAATAGAAATAAAAGATAGCGTAAAAATAATCGAAAATAGAAATAAAATACATTATTTTGTAAGTGTCAACGAAATATTCAATTTCTACTTTAACTTTATAGAATTCTTCTTATATTTGTACCCTCTTTTAGTAATAAATTATTAGTTATATAGTTTAATATTTAAATGATAAATTTTAAATATATTATAAACAGAACATGTTAAAAAGCAATTAAACCAATACTAGAATGAAACAAACAAATAATGTAATACTTACCAAAATCTGTAATAATAGTATGTAGTACATTATTAATTTTATATTTTAATTGTATAATAAATTTGAAACATATATATACACAAACATAACACGTTAATAATAAAACAAACCAATAATATTACGAAACAAACAATATAATACTTATCACTATAATCTGAAATAATAGTAAATTATTAATATTGTATTTTAGTAATATAATACAAAATATATATAAAACAAAAATATAATACAGAACAAACAAAAATAAAATAATTATTTTAGTATTAATACTTCCTACTTTATCTGTAATAATAATGAATTATTAAATTTATATTATAGTATATTTGAAATATAGATATAAACACTCAATTTTCTATAACAAAAACAATTTTTTTTTAAAAACCCCGAAGAAATAATTCAATAATTAAGATACAAAATGAAACATAAATCAATATAAAATAATAAATTTCTGTTAAAAAAAAGTTATTTGTCAAAACAGATTTTGTTTATTTTATTTTTAAAAGATGAAACAGATACAGATTTTATTATATCATTATTTAATGAATTCCATATATTAACTGATCTATTATTAATTATATTTTTAATTGTATTATCATAATTATGTATTACATTTAATTTTTTACAATTACCTCTAGTTCTACAATTATTCGAAATGTTAAGGATATCAGATATATTTATATCTGTATAATTATTTGAAATTTAAAAAAATATGGTTAGATCTATTTTTAATCTTCTACGTTCAAGTGATTCTAATTTAAAATATCCCAATCTCTATATATGATTTATAATTAATATTTGATGAGTTTGTATATCCTACACATCTTGTACTTAATATTCTAGTACATAATCTTTGCACTCTTTCAATTTGGTCTATGATACTACGAAATTATAAAACCATTTTATTATTTTATTAGATATACTGTATGATTTTAATTTATAAATTTATAAATTAATTTATATATAGTAGTTTTTCATGAGAAACAACATCAAAAGCTTTTGCAAAATCAATATATATTATATCTACACATTTTGTATTATTCAATTCATTATACCAACATTTTAAACATTTTGTTAATTGTAATTCTGTTGATTTTCTACATTTAAAACCATATTGATAAATTATAAATTTAATAAATTATTAGATTTTAAATAAAAAATAATTGTTTAGAAATAATTCGTTCTAATACTCTACACCTTACACATGTTATTTAAATAGGCCTATAGTTATTTGAATTTGATGGTTCACCCTTTTTAAAAATTGGTGTGATTATAGATTATTTCCAAATTGTCGGTGTATTACCAGATAAATCATAAATTCATAAATATGAATTTAAAATAATATATAAAGGCCTACATAATTCATTAGATAATAATTTTTAAAATAGAAGATAGTAAACCATCAGTTATCGTTATTAATTTTTAGTCTATTTAAAAATATTTTAATTATTTCAGGATTTAAATCAATATTATTTATCTAAATTTTTGTTTAGTTATAACTATAACTATATATAACTACTGTTTAGAAATATCTATATTATTTTAAATAATATTTACTGAGTTAACCAAATTATCAGTATAGGTATCAGAAGTGGTTACAGTATATGTTACATTAGCGTAGGGGCATCGGAACGATTTCAGAATAGAGGGGGGCATGATTTTGTTCTAGATATTTTTTTTTGCACTACCAATTACTATTGAATTACATTATAAATCTTCTCTATTGGAATACTCTCGGTGATATTTGTATATGCATTTGCTTATTGTAAATGCAAGGTTTACATTTTTTTTACAATATAAATAAGTAAAATAATAAATGCTATAATAATTATTAAATTATAATCTGACAGGGTTAGGATCATAAAGGACGAGTTGTGGGTTAAAAGTTAAATTTTAAATGCGAAATAAATTTGTGTAGGCTAACTTTGGGATGTAATGCAGCTAAAAGTAACGAAACAGGACAAAACTAAACCAATTAAACCAAATACGTATTTGGTACCCCACAAATATCTATACATAATATAAATATATACTATTGACTCGTATTTCAAATGTAACCTTTAACCCTCAACTCGTCCTTTTTGATCGTCCCCCATCTGACATACATTAAAAAAAAAGCCAATTCGCTTCGCCAATTATTCTTTAGAATAAATTCATTTAAATTCATTTAGTACACCTATGATTGCATCTGTATTCATATTGTCAAACCCTTTAGCATGTATATTGGGTATTATTACAGAATTTAAACGATTAGATGTCATGTTGTTTCTCAACCATGTTTTTAATCATAGAAGGGTACTAAATCCTCTTTCACAACTCACAGAACTTATCGGTCTGACAATGATTAATTTAAGAAGATTTACAATATTTGGAAATAATTTAACATGTTCAACATTCATAAAGTAAGAAATTACTTCTTCTATTGTAGAAAACGAATTGGCAATTTTGAATATCGTTAACTCCGCTCTTAGATCATATACGATTAGTTAATCATATTTAAGGATCTGTACATTATTATAATATATTAGTAAATATAATAATTAGGTCTAGATTACTAACATTCAGAACTTTTCCAGAACTAATCCAGAACTTTTCAGAACTAACCCAGAACCTATAGGTTCTGGGTTAGTTCTATGTATACGTATCCTATACGTATAGTTCTACGCATACGTAGAATTAAATCATAACTAATCCAGAACTTTTCCAGAACTAAATCAGATATAATCCAGAACCTACGCAGAACTAAATTATAACTAATCCAGAACCTGTGCAGAATTAAATCATAACTTATCCAGAACTTTTCCAGAAATAAATAATAACTTTTCCATAACTAAATGACAACTAATCAAAAAATAATATTCTCATATGTACGATTTATAATTCATATTGTATATTTGTGTGTAGCTGAAGATGTGTTTGGATGATTTTTATGTAATAAGAAATACATTTATTATTTCTATATAACTTTATGTTTACATTAGAATAACACATTTTATTACTAATTATACAACATTTTTATTTTTTGTGACAATGTTTACATAAAGTTAGTAAATTTGATATAAATAATATGACACAATTATCGTGAAACCAACAATTACAATTGTTACATGCTGTCATATTTGAATATCCACTTTCTTTTGGATTTCTTATAGGTTCCTATAAATTCCATGAAATATATATACAAAATAATTTAAAATTTATTGTTCGTATACAGGACATTTTTCGACTAGATACTGATGTTGAAAAGTCTTTTACAATATTTTGATCTAAACATAACATCAAATGTTCTCGAATATTTGTATAGTTATAATTAGTAGGCTCTTTTCCTAAAATTACAGTTGTTGCATATGCTAATGCGAACACCCTGCAATCAATTAGTTATTATTTAATTCTGCGTAGGTTCTGGGTTATTTCTGATTTAGTTCTGGATTAATTATGATTTAATTCTACGTAGGTTCTGGGTTAGTTTTGATTTAGTTCTGGAAAAAGTTCTGGATTAATTCTGATTTAATTCTGCGTAGTTTCTGGGTTAGTTCTGATTTAGTTCTGGAAAAGTTTGGGATTTGTTATGATTTAATTCATCGTAGGTTCTCGGTTAGTTTTGATTTAGTTCTGGAAAAGTTCTGGATTATTATGGATTTAATTCTGCGTAGGTTCTGGGTTAGTTCTGATTTAGTTCTGGAAAAAGTTCTGGATTAATTCTGATTTAATTCTGCGTAGTTTCTGGGTTAGTTCTGATTTAGTTCTGGAAAAGTTTGGGATTTGTTATGATTTAATTCATCGTAGGTTCTCGGTTAGTTTTGATTTAGTTCTGGAAAAGTTCTGGATTATTATGGATTTAATTCTGCGTAGGTTCAGGGTTAGTTCTGATTTAGTTCTGGAAAAAGTTCTGGATTAATTCTGATTTAATTCTTCGTAGGTTCTGGGTTAGTTTTGATTTAGTTCTGGAAAAGTTCTGGATTATTAATGATTTAATTCTACGTAGATTCTGGGTTAGTTCTGGATTTTAGTACATCCCCTTGATTATTATACTATTAATTATAATATACTCATCATTGATGAGTCATCAATGATGAGTCATAATTTATATTTGCTATGTAAATCTAAGGAATTTCATATGTATTAACATGTCGAAGCGTAAATAATATAGTTTACATTTTATATAAAGTGTTTAACAATTCATCACTATATTATGACTTTGTTAATATATTATTTAAACATTGTACAGCTAAAATTATTTTAACACAAACAATTTTTAAAAATATTTTTAATAAATCATATTTATATTCTATTATTTTGATTACTACTTTTAAATAAATATATATATATATATATATACTATATATAACCCAAAGGTTATATAATGTATTTTCAATTATAAATTAATTCTTAAAATCATGGGAAAAGTAAAAACCTCTTTATAAGAAAACCTCTCTATAAGAAATAAATTATTGACAAAAAAAACAATTTATTATATAGAGATTTCACTGTATATATATATATATAAATTTAATTTAATTAAGGAAAACATATTAATTGTAATATTATTATATTATATTAGTTAAATATCTAATATGTGTGAATATAATTTCCAACCTTTCAGAACTATTATCATTATCCTTAGTGTTTTTATTTAAAAATGATCTAATATCCATTTTATATAAGTAACTTTTAATAATGTTATAGAAAATGAACTGTATACAAGAATGTAATGCAATGTAATAAAGGTTACAAGTTATAAACTATTTATAATATATATGGCACAATACATACTGTTAAGTTTTAATTCATTCAAAGTAATAAATTAATAATTAATAAATAAATAAATATTATAATTGAATAGAACAATAGTTTTTCAATTATTAAATTCACTATACAAAAAAAACATTTATTTTATTACTCTATTACCCAGAACAATTATTTTATTACTTTATAATAAAGTAATAAAATCATTTTTTTTGTATAGTGAATTTAATAACTATACAATGTAAATATATATATATATACTTGTATGTGGATATTAATATATACATATAAGTAAAAATAGGGGGGGAAATATATATACTGCCCCCTATATTTGTTCAGGGGGGGGCAAAAGATATACTGCCCCCCATATATTTGTTCAGAGGGGGGCCGCCCCCCTGTTCCGACGCCCCTACATCAGCGTATGTTTTTTTAACAATAATCATATCACTTATTTCAGTGATTTTTGATAATAATATATTTAATTTTGTTTCTGTGCTATTTATTAAATTATTAATATTTCTATTATCAATAATAGTATACGATGGTAATGAGTTATTTAAACTAGGTAGATTTATTGGTTTATTATCATTATTATTATTTATACATGTATTACATTCAAATATAACATTTTGTTATCTAAATAACTGAATACCATATTTTGGTGGTGATTTATTAGACCAATTTGTTTTCATAATGTTTGCTTTATATAAGCATTTATAATGGTATTTATTACCACATGAACATATTATATAATTTTCGTTATTAATTTCTAAATGACATATACTCAAATCTATTTTTAATGTAATAAATATATTACAATTATATAGTTTTAGAAATTATATATTTTTTTAACAAACTGTTTCCATTTTTTTTTCCAATTTTACATTATTATAATTAATTTTCATTTATACATTTGTATTAAATAACACACACATATATATATATATATATATATATATATATATACCCAAGCAACCAGAAACTAGTTGCCGCAACGTAACATTATAGGTCAAATAATATGTTCCACTAGGTGGTCGAATCATAGGTAGTTTGTGAGCAGATAAACGGTTTCCTTTTACATACAAAAAATCAATAGTGGAACGTATTATTTTACCCATAAATAAACACCTAGTGGAACGTATATTTGTACCCATAAATAACACTTAGTGGAACGTATATTTGTACCCATGATTAAACACCTAGTGGAACGTATATTTTTACCCTTAATAAACACCTAGTGGAACGTATATTTTTAACCATGATTAAACACCTAGTGGAACGTATATTTTTACCCTTAATAAACACCTAGTGGAACGTATATTTTTACCCATAAATAAACACCTATTGGAACGTATATTTGTACCCATACACAATAAAAAAGAAACGTAAAACAATTCATTCATTTATTACAAGGAACAATACACAAAATATGGATATGATATAACACGTGAATAATATATATAATAATAAACTGGGAATGCAAGGGTATATTTATAATGCTAATAATATAAGTATGTATACATATATGATCATATATGATTATATTATACATATATAGTATATAGTATGCGAATATAGAGGTTTCTGTTCATTAAATAGCACAGTGTATAATTCCAGATATATATATATATATACGAAATTCACGAAGACGATACCGGATCCTAGAGATGATCTTTAACATATTCATGGAGATATTCACCATAGCCAAGCAGGAAGATCATCTTGTTTATTCTGAAATTATAAATTGTATATTAATATAAATCAATTATGATGACACAATCATATGTATATGTGTATACTGTAACTAGTTGTATATAATGAATAATAGACTAGCTGGACCATACAAGTGCAAACAGGTGCAAGGTATCGCGTGGTACATTTATCCCTTAGCCAATCAGGGAGGGCTGCGTTCCCTAGGCACACACGCAGTGCGTGCGTCAACCTGATTCCTAAAGCAGTAAACATGTTACATAATGGGACGTCCGATATCTAGTTCGTTAGCATAATATGGAACGTTCCATTATGCTAAGCTGTACAGACTGGTCCATTACGGATAGCAACATGATATATATATATATATATATATATATATATATATATATATATATATATATATGTATATATATGTATATATGTATATATATATATGGCTATACATGACGGGCTGCATACTTTATAAATAATTACTACTATACAATTAATTATTATTACTAAAAAATTATTATTGATAAATAATTATTAAGATAATATATAATTAATAATTATTAATATATAATTAAGTGTTATTAATTAATAATAAGTATTGATAAATAATTATTAATTAGTAAATTATAATTGAATAATTATTAAAATAATATATAATTAATAATTAATAATATACAATTAATTAGTATTACTTAATAATAATTATTGATAAATAATTATTAATTAATAAATTATAATTGAATAATTATTAAAATAATATATAATTAATTGTTATTAGTTAATAAGTATTAATAAATAATTATTAATTAGTAAATTAAAATTGAATAATTATTAAAATAATATATAATTAATAATTATTAATATATAATTAATTGTTATTAATTAATAATAAGTATTGATAAAGAATTAATAATCAGTAAATAAGAATTAAATAATTATTAAAATAATATATAATTAATAATTTATAATATAAAATTAATTGTTATTAATTAATAATAAGTATTGATAAATAATTATTAATTAATAATTATTAATATATAATTTATTTTTATTAGTTAATAATAAGTATTGATAAATAATTATTAATTAGTAAATTAAAATTGAATAATTATTAAAATAATATATAGTTAATAATTATTAATATATAATTAATAATAATTAATATATAATTAATAATTATTAATATATAATTAATTGTTAATTAATAATAAGTATTGATATATAATTATTAAAATAATATATAATTAATAATAAGTATTGATAAATAATTATTAATTAGTAAATTAGAATTGAATAATTAATAATTATTAAAATACTATATAATTAATAATTAATAATTTTACAGCACTAATGCATATATATACATATATATATACATTTATATATATATATATATATATATATATATATATATAATATTATTAATAGTTGTATGTTATCTATAGATATTATAATTATAACTTATATATATATATATATATATATATTCCCATATAATGTTTATATTATATATGTATACATATTATAATATTTATATGTATATAATATACTTAATTTAATATTTGTATACTATATATATATAATATATATTATATATTATAATAAATAAGTTATATTAAATGATCAAAATAAAAATGTATTTATTGTAAAATTCTAGGTTAAAGATTGTTATTAATTTGTATTTGCCTAGTTGTAAAACAGTTGTAATTTTATAATAATGCATAATACATATTTACACATGTTAAACATAATTTGACACTTTGATATTATATATAATATATAGTATAATATGGTATAATATAGTATAATATTAATATGATTATTTTATAAATTTCTAAAAAAATGCCTTATGTTAAAATATTATGTTTTAATATATTTTTGTAAATAGTTTTACAAAATTGAGTAAAAATGCCTTATATTAAAATATTAAGTTTAATTACTAATTATATATACGACTTGAATGCCGATTTATAATATACATGTAGTACTAATAGTATATGTATATTATAACAGGATATATTACTACTTATTAAATTATTACTGCAGTAAACACATTAATTTTGAATATATTTAAATTACTACTGGTATATGTATGCAAGTTTATGCATTGTTATACAATTACAACTGAGCAACAACATATTAATAACAATCTTTAAAACCTAAATTTGTACCTATAAATACATTATTATTTTGAATATTTAATATCAATTACACTGGCCTGCATTTTTTAACTTTTTTCAATAGGATGACATTCTGTCAATTGATTCTAGACTTATTTTTGACACTGATCTCAAATGTGAAAACCGTTTTTCTCAATCACGATTTTTTTTATTCACCTTTCAAATATTTTCAAAAACGTGAGATTTCTAGAAAAAAAATATTTTTATAATTTTAAAACCTTAATTATTAGTAAAATATTTTATAAAATCATATAAATATGCCTGAATATATTTTATATATATACAAGTATACATTATACTTTTAAAATATTATAAAATATGTTTACAAGTTGTATACAAAAATGATTTTTAAACTATGTACCCCAAAAATATTGGATTATTTTCAAAAAAAATTAATAGGTCAATATTTGACGACAATAATTATAGAATACATATGTAATATATTTTTCTAGATAGATTTTTAACGCATCTTTCAGATATGTTTTTAGTTTTTAAATTTCGGGTTTAGTTTTCTTTTTTTGTTCAATTTAAAATATTTTTTTTTGATTTTGTTCTCAATTTTTTTAAGTTATTAATTTATGCTATTTAATGTATTTAAAAGTACTCCATTTTTAACTATATTATATTATTAACCATTTTTATTGGAATTTACTTAATGATATATTAAATAAACTTAATTATTTTTTACCCGAAATTAATTTTTTATTTTATTCATAAATAAATATATTCATTTATATTTATATTTATATTTATAAAATAATAATATATAATATATAAATAAGTATGATATATGGTTAATAATATAATATAGTTATAAATTAGGAATTGGAATTTCCATCTAATATATGTTACAGAATATCGCGTGTATCGACAATCGGCTGTATCGACAAATCGGCTGTATCGACAAAATTTTACTATACAATTTAGAAATTTTCATCACGTGTATCGAAATTATGAAAATAGTACACATCTTTACCATATATACTATAATATGTATGATATAGAGTTGAACATATTAATAAACTATTGACTATAGTACATATATATATATATATATATATGTATATTATCAAATAAGTTATGATGATATGAAGAATTAATCTTTGTATCATTGTAGATACTACCATAGAGAACGAAGTGATAGAGAGGAAGCTTATATCTAAATACATTGAAAATTATGGCCAGGATTTCGGTCCCTATCGGTGGATTTTCGCACCATATAGTTGTACCGAGGACAAAATGTCCTTGCAAATATGTTTGTCTTTATTTTGTTTGTTTTTATTTTGATTTTTTTTAATTTGAAATTATTTAAATATATTATTTATAAATGTATTAAATTCAATAGTTATTTGACAAAACTATCATAACTACTTTACAAATTTGGATATTATGAATAAACTGGTTAGTTTTATATTATTCAACAGTAGTTTATAATACGTAAAATGGATAAAATAATCTAAATTTTAAAATAAATTCATTTTAAATGCGATTTATAATTAATAGAATATGAATATATTGTATACAACAATTATTATTATACGAAATTATATTTTAATACATGCTTAATATCAGTATATTTATTTTTAACAATATTTATAAATGTAAACCTTAAATACTATTTAAAATAAACGTTACATAGACACTTTCAAATCGTAATTAATTTATTAACTCTAGTAGTCATTTTTAATAATATTTATCGTATTTATAATTTTTTTAAACAAAATAAACACTATGAGATATACACTGTATATATCATATACAGTGCATTAATAAATATAATACTTTATTATATGTGCGTTACTTTTAAATTAATAAATGAAAAACTAAATATGTTATTTGTTTTAAAATAAAATTTATATTATATTTGCCAAATGATAATCATTTAATTACTTTTAAATGTAATATTATATTACATATATTAAATAAAGGTTATAAATGTTATAAATGATTTGGAGTATAATATACTCAGTATATGGATGACAGCCACACTAAATTATAATAAAATATAGTTAGCATTATTTTTTAAACTAGAAAATAAAAAACATAAACACCCAAATATGTATAATTATATAAATAATAATGTAATTAATATATAATATATATTATTATAATAATTATATTGTATTCAATTTAAGATTTTTTAGAAACCTAAAATTAAAAAATAAGTATATGTATCCATGTAAATGTTCTTACAATAACATTTCTTATATTAGTTCTCAAATCGCTTGTCTATATTTATATTAATCTGATTCCGTGTGCCCATCAGTACATATTATATTTATCCTATTATATTGTATATAAATTACCCTACAGTAAGTTAATTTATCAAAGTAGATACACAATCTATGTATTTAATTATTAAGTTAATACAAATGTATTATCTACATAAATATAATAATTGTACTTTTCTATAATTAATTAATAATTTTACTTAAATATAATCACAAGTATTATAAAGTAGAGTCAGTGATGGGCACCGATCCTTTTTTCCTTGATCGACGATCCCGATCCTCTATTTATTCTCTTATGCGATCCTTTAACCGATCCCGATCCTCCATTCGT
Organism: Osedax fenrisi; assembly: GCA_964019155.1. Taxonomy (NCBI): domain Eukaryota; kingdom Metazoa; phylum Annelida; class Polychaeta; order Sabellida; family Siboglinidae; genus Osedax; species Osedax fenrisi. Next base: position 62,980,688 of record OZ025239.1, on the reverse strand, counting down.
TATCCGATCCTTTGCCGATCCCGATCCTATCTTTCTAACCCGATCCGGATCGGATCGCCGAAATATTTTTTAACAAATTACTATTACAAATATATTCTTTCTTATTGAAATATTAATAATTAGCTTTAACTATAAATTAATTATCACATTGTAAATATTATTGTCATATATTTACATATAAATAATATACTGTAGAGTTAGTAAGCTAATTACAATGATTTTACTATAATAATTCTTATTATTTATGCGGAGTTATAACTTCACATATACCCACAATAATTCTTTCATTTAACATAGTTATAATGTATTTTTACAACTCATGTCACTTATATTATAACTTCAATATAAATATAAATCGCTAAATAATAAAATTATTCCATTTCTTTAATGATTATATAAAATATTGCATTTTTGTTATCATTTTAGAATCTATACTATCTACCGGGATAATAAATTGTAAATTTAAATATTAATTTACTATTTATGTTTCCGTTTATATACAATATAAAGATTTATCTTATATTTATATTTGATTAAAATAATTATAACTAAATGATACATCTTTGATACTATACTATAAATATTATACTATTATACAATACTACACTACATTCTACAGCATACGTAACAGTACACGACATGTCAGATCACTCTGAACCCATCATCAAGAAGTTCCAGGACGAGGCGTTATGCATGCACAAGTTTAAGCAAAAGAACATCATACATTTTATAGGTGTGAGCATGGAGACCCACAAGGGGGCCATACCCTGTGTTATACTGCCCTAAATGACGCACGGAGATCTGCTCAGATACATTAGGAATGAGAAAAATGTTAGTTCTCGTAATTGACTAAAAATGGTATATGTACATTATACATACCACATTACAATTTAAACTATACGTAATTGTTTATTATTTAATACTCGCATATTAATTAGATTGATTAGTTATTTATTTATTATTTATTATTAAGACATACACATTTTATGTAATATTCTAATTATATTTTTCGGATATCTAATAATAATTTATAGTTATTATTATGTTATTAAGTTAATTAAATAAAATATAAGTATATCATATATATGATACCAATTAAGCTACATATATACTGATAGATACAATAATAATATGATAGTTACCACCCACTCTTAACTGACACATCCACAAATAAACAGACCCCCACCATTAAAGAACTGATAACATTCGGCATACAAATAACTTAAGGCATGAAGTTCCTGACCAACTTGAAGTACGTTCACAATGATCTCGCAGCTCGTAACTATATGTTAGTCACCGTGATAAATAGGGGTGACAGGGAATACTATTGTATCTAGTTATTTAGCTGCGATAGTTTAATACTATGCGTTGTATTCTATATTGATAATCACTAATATGGAATGGATAATGTTTATTATTGTATATATTTTTTTATAAATAAATTATATAGAAACTGGTACTAATACACTATTTAATACCAACATATTGATCTATTTATTTTATATTTGTAATTTAATTATATATTCAATAATTTATTTTATATAAGATTATTGTAAATAAATAAATAATAGTAAAGCTTATTAATTAAAATTTATTGTCAAACAATTATTCGATTTCATCTATATTCGATTTTCTAATTTAACAAAATTAGCGTGCTATATGATTATAATTTTATTTATGATGTAAATTAGTTTTAATAAATGTATTTAAGTAAAATGCTAACATTATCATAACAAAGTACTTTAATTGATACAGCAAATATATTCAGATATTACTTTATCATATACATTACATCGGGTATATAAAACAGTTCATTATTATTAATATTTATTTGTGTACCTATTAAACATTAATATACATATACAATTATATACAAACTATAGTTATGGGAAGACAAATTGGCTCCGAAATGTCTAAAGGTACTGATGTCCGACGCATGTTCATCAGTAATCACAGCTACACAAATCAGAGTCATCTCTTTCAGTTTATTAATAATTGAGGTTATAAATAATATTAGATTTCATGATATTGAACCTATACAAAATAATAGTAATTATTTATAGTTATATATGTACATATATTATATATATATATATATATATATATATATATAATTACTAGTGTAATATTATATTACTTACATAATTTAATTCTATAGAATTATTTGTAAAATAATACTGGACTATATTGTTATCATTTATAATTGTTATATTACTTATTTACATTATATAATTTATTACATATTGAATTATAGTTAGATAAATTATCTTCAATTATAATATAATCTTATAGAATTAATCATTAGAACAAACAAATATGTTATTTCTCTTTGATAATATATTATTATATATGAAAAAAATTTAATAATTTAAGTATATGAAGTATATAAGTATATGAATTAAGGTATAACAAATTTGTCATTTATATAAATATTAATCTATTAGAAATAAAAATTCAAATTTTCATTCAATATTTAACGATACAACGCTATGTTACATTATTTGTATATATTTAAAATTGATTGTCAATATAATATATATATATATATATATCAGATTAAATATATACAAATAATGTAAAGAATTTAGTGTATATCACAATTGTACCCTATACTATCGACCACAATACCCACATATAGGTCCAAATTAGAATAAATTGGATTTCACACCAAAAATAACAGCCTGATATCAGGCTATACAAATTAGATATTATTTATTCATTTTAAAACTTTTACCCGATATCTGACAAGTCAATGATTGTATAGGTCATTTATATATAACCGAATTCAAAAAGTGTGTGTTGACCATCGATATTAAAAAAGTGGATAAGCAATTGAATGTATTATTGGCACTATTCGCTACGGGCGCTGCAGTCGAAACCCACTATCTGGCCCACTACTTTTTTATTTATAATAATATTTATTTATACATATATATATATATTGATAATTACTAGCAATTTTAATGTACTATCTATACTAAAAATAAAATTATATATTTAAAATACATCATATCAACATTCATCGTAATGTTGTGTATTTAAAGTGAAGATATCATACTATTTCATTGATATTTATATTCTAAATCCATTGATATAGATAGAAGTCACTTTAATCTATTTCGACGAAAAGGCTACTGTTTTAATATTTGACATACTATGGCTAATATCCAATCAAAATCACTGATACTATTTTGTTAATTTATCGATAAAAATGCCATTCGCGTATCTATCTTTTACATGCATTTCGTACGTCAATTGCTTATCCACTTTCTTTATATAGACCTGTTCGAAATCTCTATAACCTTTCACACCGAAACTGCCTAATATTTATATGCCGCGATATCAAGCTGTTATTTTTGGTATGACACCATCTTAGATCATCTAAATTTACATGGAAAATTATTTTATAATATAGGTATTCTAATTGCATAATAAGTGTAATTGTAATATATGTCGATAATATCGACTCGATATCCATTATTTAGAACTACGTAATGCAGTCATATATAAAGATTATGGAATTATTATTTATTATATTAATTGATATTTAATGTATTGTTTGGTTATAAAAACGTAGGTCTCAATAACTTTCCCTCCTCAATATATAATTATAATATAATTATATTTGCTAATTTACATCTCTTTGTAGTATAGTAAAAATTATTTTCGGAGAATTGTTTGCTACATATCATATCCTATAAGGTTTAATGTTATGAATAATGATTCCAATTGAATTTGTCCAAATATGTTGTCTTCAAATAGAACGTGGAAATCTAAATCATTTAAAATATTAATTATTTATAATTACTGAAGTAGATGTAACAATTATATCATTATATATATTACAATAATATACATAACATTCAAAATAATAAATTAAGGAATAAATAATTTACAGTATATATATCATATACAATATATTATACTTTAATGTAATATTTAATCTTGTACTAAAATTATTAATTTATAATATATTTATAATTAATGAAATATTTAATCTTATACCCCAATAATTAATTTAACATATATTCAAATATTAATAAGTAAATATTTAATAATTTGACAAAATAAAAGTATATTTTCCAAACATTACGATATAAATACATATTTATTTTTCCTAATAATACATATTATAAAATATATATTAAATTAAATATTTAAATAATTTATTAAATTAATATAGTATTGATATTGTAAGATATACATATAATAGACAAATAACGTTGTTCATTCTCTATTTGTAAAGTGTATATGAATTTAATATATCATAATATAATTTAGAATTTTACATTCAAAATCATGAAATATATAATTCAATTCTTTCTCTTTTTTTATATGAAATATACAATATAATATTATTTAGAATTTAACATTTTAAATCAATTTAGATATACCAGGGAGATATCCCTGGATATACTTAATAATAATATTCAAATTGTATGATATTATTTCTTATAAATTATGTAATATAATTTACACTTTTTTATTTAAAATCAATTTCAAATATAATTATTAACATACAAATTATATGTGAAAACAAATATATTATTTAAACTATGTAACATTTATATTAAATATACCACATATATACCTAATATTAGTATATTATATGCACATATTTAATATGTTATTTAATATTAATATGTTATTTATACATTATTTAATATGTTATAATATGATATTATTTTAAATAGTGACGGTATTATTTCTTATAAATTATATATGAAATATACTATATAGTATTATTTAGAATTTTACATTCAAAATCAATTTAAATATACTTATTAATAGGTATATTTATATTAGGTATATAATACCTATATTCAAATACTATTTGAAATAGTGACGATATTTTCCAAAATTATATAATAATATAATATTAAATATTTAAAAATTATCCATTAAAATCAATTTAAATTATAATTAGGAATAATAATAAATATTAATACAAACAGGTGGTAATTGTTATTCTTTCCAGTTATATATTGTATTATTACAATGAGGTTTAATACATGAATATACTCTCGGAATTTTGTAATATATATTTATTCAAATAAATTCAAATATATTTATTTAAATTCTAGGATATTTGAAAAAATCATAGAAATGGAATTTTGTTTTAAATGTTAAAAATCTTTGCAATAATTTATTTATTTCAGTGGATTTGTGGAACACATATATGAATTCTTTTCTATCAACAGGGGAGCTAATTTCCAATACATTATTATAGCGAAGCTTCTTCTCTATCACTTCGTTCTCTATGGATACTACACTATGCACATTGTTATATATATATATATTACCCATATACACGCATACCCATTTATATATATATACATATGCATATACCCCTATATACATATATATTAATATCATGTTTGATACTATAGTAATACTGCGTATACGCACTGCGTATTACGCAGTTTTGTTAACTGTACGTAGATATTCGTATGCCAGAATGTGTGCCCATATATAGACTCATACGAATGTCCCTACCCGGTGGGTTACTTCCATTACTTATTATTGATAACGCACGCTTCTCTGGAATGTGAGCGCGCGCGATATTACGTAATCGAAGTCGCTCGCATTAATAGTATTAACTTAATATACACAATTAACGATATAATAGAAATTAAGAATAGCATATATTTGATATTTGATAATATATGTACATATTCTATTAAGTGGGCGTAATTTAAAATTAGCCACGCCTTCATCATATGTAACGACAATCGGATGAATCGACATATTTTTGGATCTCCTGGGATGTCGATACAAGCGGCTTTTACTATATATATATAGTATCAAATTATAAAATTAAGTATATTATATACAAATAAATATTATAAAATTACAACTGGATTACAACTGCCTTTTAGTACATCCCATAATATTAATATATAATTATGCATAAAGGACATAGAGCTAGAGAGATTTTCTCTAGCTCTATGATAAAGGATAACACTTAACAATTACATAAGTATATATGTTTATATTTAACAATAAGATTATTATATTACCTTATTAAATTAACTCGTAGTATATATGATATATAATCTAAATATTGGTAAGTTGTCTTTAAAGGAAGTAGAATAAAAGGAAGTGTACATATAAGGAAATAAATAAACAATACCGTTAATTTCAATTTTCGCGCCATACACAATAACCTGCGCATTGGATGATGCAATGGGCGACGCCCTTTGGGCGTGTCTTGTCGTAACGCTTCATTTCACACATTATCACGACATGTATGCTATAATACAATCGTGTTATGCTATGTACATCTATTTATAGATATGTGGTAGAACAACTATATAATATCTATGTATATCTATAATATATGTGTGTGTGTTTGTGTGTGTATATGTGCGTGTGAATATACATATATATATATATATATATATATATATATATATATACTATACTATACTATAGTATCAAAGTATAAAATTAAGTATATTATATACAAATAAATATTATAAAATTACAACTGGATTACAACTGCGTTTTAGTACAGCCCATACTATTAATATATAATTATGCATAAAGGACATAGAGCTAGAGAGCTTTTCTCTAGCTCTATGATAAAGTATAACACCTATCAATTATATATGTTATACTTTTATATTTAACAATACTATTTTATATTACCTTATTAAATCAACTTGTAATAAACAATCTAAATATTGATAAATTGTCAATATAGGAAGTGTAATACATAGGAAGAATTAGCAAATAATGAAGTAATTAATCAATACCGTTAATATCAATTTTCGCGCTAAACACAATTTCCACAATAACACACTCATCGATATAAAGAAAGTCACTTTCTTTATATCGATGAACACACTTACCTGCACACTGGGTGTGGTGGGTGACGCAATTAGCGTGACTTTTCGTAATGCTTCATTTCATACAGTATTTACGACATGTATGATATAATACATTCGTGGAATGCTATGAACCTCTATTTGTATATATGTAGTAGAAAAACTAGAAAATATCTAATATTTATTACGTATTAATCATATTATTTATAGTTATTTTACCTAATTATATCTTATATACATATTCCATTATAATAATGTATATTTACAAACTAATGAACTAATTAGTTCATTAGTGCATTAGTACTTTAATGTGGGATGTGAAATAAATCACAGAAATATTAAACAGAAATAAGTGTATAAATTAACACTAATAGATGGTATATATATATATATATATATATATATATATATGTTTGTGTATGTGTGTGTATGTGTATGCGTATGTATATATTATACAATTATATTGATATATAATTCTATTAATAATAATTCTTATTGATAAGAGATATATTTTATAAAATATAATATTTCACAATAGATATCGCTGTTGTAATATCTTATTTGACTTATACAATTGTATATATTAATATACAAATTTGAATATATATTGAATACATAAATTAATGATATCCAAAGTGTTTATTTGACCTATAAAATATACAAAATTGGAACATACATTGAATACATAATATATTCATATCCAAAGTGTTCATTTGACCTATAAAATATACAAAATTGGAACATATATTGCATAAATAAAATAATTATATCCAAAGTGTTTATTTGACCCATAATATATACACTGGTGGAACGTTGTTATATATTTTACGTTGACGCGCAACGCGTTTGGTTGCTTGGGTATACTATTAGTATACTAATTATATTCTCTCGGTATCAAAAAAGATGCAATCCAATTCAACTACGATATATGATACTCATCAACAGATTAATAATATTGAGGTTTGTCATATTTATATATTTAATATTGCAGAATACAATGCCTATAGCCCCTGCTATTCAGAGTAAAATAAATAATGTTTCATAATATTTCATAATTTTTTATAACTTTAATAGATTATGGTGAATACATTATTAACAACCGATTTAATTGGCGCATAGGTTACTAAGTTAATCGAATCAATTGATAAAACCAATGGTACACATTACTTGGAAGGTATTGAGTTAAGAGAACAAATATGCGTGAATTAAGACATAATTTATATGTATCTGAAATGAGAGATATATCTGCAATAAAAGTATAACTTATAAATACTTTAGTAAATAATCTTAAGGAGCGATTTACAACAGATAGAAAGATATTTTCAAAACTTGAACATTTTATTAAATTAAATGAAGAAATAAACATAAAGCAAGTACATACTATGATAAGTGCTGATTTGAACTTAAGAGATTTATATTTACACTGATTTATTATTGCATTCAGAAATTAATATATTCATAAAATACAATCTTCGTGAACTTGTTATAAAGCTATCAAGGTATGTATGAAATAGACATAAAATATACCTAATATAAATTTATTATTTTCTAGTATGGTAAATGTCTACATTATATTTTACATATAGTAGAATTATGTGCGCTAAACCACACAGTGCCGATGTGGAAATATTATATCTGCAAATAATTTACTTAGGTCTGTACATAGAAATAGAATGAATATAGAAACTGAGAATAATCAATTATGTATTCATTATAATATGCCGGATCTTGACAAATTGAATCCAAGACCTGCGGTATTAGCTTGGTTATTTATTAAATTAAAATTAAAAAATTAATTAAAAAGTTTTAGCCATCATTTAATGACATTTCAATTTACCTAAATTGTTAGGACAAATAAACGAAATCATAGAAAACACGATAGAGATCATGGTAAAACACAAGAGTATTTCAAGGGAATTTTTCTGTTGCAGGAAAACATAAAGGAGAAGAAGAAAATTAAATTCATTTTAAAACAATAAAATTCTAAATATAGCACAATAAATATTAAACATAAACACTTCATCTCTAAAGTATATTTTATAGTCATACGTTTTTTCTGTAATTATTAGTATTTCAGCTTACATTCTTATATATTACCTAACTATGCATTTATAAAAATTATATATAACTATTAAAACTATACAATATTAATTGATAAATAATTATTAATACTTATATATTAATATGACCCCTGGTCAACCCAAGTTGGTACCAGGCACTACATGTGGTATTGATTGGACAACACATGTGGAATTATCTGGACACTACAGAATAACCGTCACTCGTAGAATGCAGTCGTTCGATGATCTAATTTACAACATTAATAACTAGAATATATGAGTTATTTCATATAATAGGCATATGTGTTTATTATGACCAATCACCTCAAAAGTCTACCAACAATTTGTATTATTCAATTATTATTTTTCTGTTATAATTACAATGCTAAAATTGATCTCCTTTCATATTTTATTTTATATATATATATATATATATAATGTATACAATATATTACTTAAAATATGAATATATAAATAATTATGATTATAGTGATAATGGAGTACACTATATTGTAAAGGGATGTGTAATATTTTTAGCTTGACATCAGTGACATGATTACGGCTATATGTTAAGGCATGCAGTGTATTCCATCACCACATAGGTACATCTAGGTACATAGGTACGTAGGTACATACTATCTACTACGCATAGATATTGTGCATATCTACTGTACAAGTAGATGTTTCGAGCCCCATCCCCGCATACCCCAGTGTCTGCTACGGTCCCCCTATACCTACTTCTACCACCACTTCTTCTACTAGTGCTGGTACCGCTGCTAGGTAAAGATGTAGTCGAGAATAGAACAACTGCGAGGACTAATTAAGCGACTGAAATAGAACAATCGTGCCATGCTATTAATAGAACAGCCGCAGTTGCATAGCTAGTGTGCGACTGTCTTGTATTTAATAAAAGTTACGCAGCGTTCATCCTCATTGTCTGCTGGTAATCGTCTCGAGATGGTTAGATAACAATAACAATAACTAGTATTATGTGTTAGGTTATTATGCATTATGCAGTAATGCTGTCGTTAATATGAATCAAACGACATATATATTGTCACGTATACGTGTATATATTTACATATATATATATATATATATATATATATATATATATATATATATATATCGGTATGTTATTATACATATATGATCATATACGATGTATGCAATACTACACACGATATGTTATGTATGTATGATAATCTATTGACCTAGAGATCAAATACTCCTCCTCGATAATGGAATAACCACCGACTGCTATTGTTATGTAATCTGCATCTTAGATGGTGTAACACCATCTCGTATCATATTTAATATAATGTAGACTATCTATAGATTTAGTTATATGCATAGTCAAACTTTTTAAATTTCCTATTCTAATTTGTATATATATATATGATAAAAGTATGAGTATATATATATATATATACTCATACTTTTTGAATTATCTATACTAATGCATTAGACTGGATAAATTCACTTTAGTTTTACTAGACCATCTTAATAATGAACAATGCACACTAAGATAGATAAGTGTTACGTAATTATGATTACGAAGCATTGTTACTGAACCTCTCACGAGATAACTAGGACGCGAGAAAATACGCTAATTCATGAGAACATTTTGATTTACTACCGAGATCTATTAATAATTCTATTTCGGGTATCATAAAAAGTGACGGTAAACAGCATCGTACGATATTTAAGATGCATACACCTAACACCTAACACATATTAAATAGTAAATATAACTTCAAGTATGTTACGTGTGTAGTTAGACAATCGCGCTATTGATTAAGCAAAGATTATCAGATAATAATTATACTTTTATAATTTACTTATAAGTGTATAAAAAAACACAGCGAATTCAATTGATGGTATAATAATGTATGGTAATACCCTATAGAGTAAATGTATACTCTATTTTAGGGTTCATGATTTTTAAATACACTAGGTTTATATTTATTAGGGTAAATTTATGTTTAAAATAATTCTAGTATTAAATAACGATTTTATTTTTAAATACAATACATTATAAAACAACGATTATAACCTACGAGTTGCGTAATACACGATAGTGACTCACTGTGACGTAACATGCAGTGGGAATATTCACGCACATGCGTGTATACATATTAGTAATTATAATGAAATATACAATAGTATATATTATATATAACCTATATTCGTATACCTATTAATATATATATATATACTATACTCTTAAATAGAATACTAGTATACTAGTAAATATTTATGTATTCTTGTGTATAACGAATACCCGATACACGTGAACAGTTGTCTAGCGTGCTGAGATTCTCGGCTTTAGTATGCCTGGTTGTCGTAGTTACCGACGCCAGTATCTGCTCTCACCGTGTGGAGAGTCTGCCCTTACTTAGAGAAACGCCTAACTTCATGCACTACTCTGGATACCTTCATGCTACCGGTGATAAACGTCTGCATTACTGGTCAGTACTTCATCTAGGTCATCAGTACCTTATCTAGGTCATCGGTACTTCATCTAGGTCATCAGTACTTCATCTAGGCCAATAAAGTTAAATCATTAATCACTATTTATTATCACGTACTACGTTTACTATCGCGTAGTACCCCATATATAACAAAACGAAGTCACATCAGTAATATGTGTACAGTCAATAATAAACGAATATCTGATTTTCTAAAAAATATATATATTAAACATGAATACTAATGAACTAAAGAAAATAATAAGGACATCGTAGTATTAAGTGTTGTAGTGATACCATGCTTAACGTATACTTAGGCCTACATTCTTACATATCACGTGACCAGGTTCGTGGAATCTCAGAACAGTCCCGAAACCGACCCCCTGGTAATCTGGTTTAACGGAGGTCCCGGATGTTCCTCGATGTTGGGATTCCTGACCGAGAACGGTCCCTTCATAATCAACCGTAACGGTACGTACGCATGCGTAGTGTGTAGTCATGCGCAGTGTGTAGTCATTGTAGGTCACCGTACAACTATAGGCGTGCACAGCTGTTTATTGGTTAACGTATGGCATACGTCGTATTCGTACCATTCGTGTGTGGCGTGTGTATGTGTGCGTGTGTAATCGAGATCATCGTTATAATCAAAGTTAGCCAATAATATTGTAAAAAGTAGGTTAACCATATATCGTTGCCTTCGCGTAGAATAACACGTCACTATTTCAATGCTATAGCGTATACGGTCGTTAATGCTACCACCTCATTACGTCACTCTCGCCACTCGATTACGTCACTCTTATCAATCGGTTATGTCACTGTTTCATCACCCCTTTCACAGCCACCGAACTGAAGGTGAACCCATTCAGCTGGAACAAGAAGGCTAACGTCCTTTACATCGAATCCCCCGCTGGTGTCGGATTCTCCTACTCGAAGAGCAACAATGTCAAGACCGGTGATGATGATGTTAGTTATGTAATATGTGTAGTTATGTAATATATCCGCTAGAATATCTGCTATAATCATTAACATATATATTAAGATAGGTTAAGTATAATATTATATATATATATATATATATATATAAAACGTCATTAAATAATATTTTAATATATAAGGGGTAATTGTCTCGATAAGCAACACTGCTTCTATATTTAACCTGAAATTGCCTAAATCTGATAATAATAATATATATATACATATAAAATATATTAACACATTAATTTCAATGTAACAAGGTAGCTGAAAACAACTTGGCTGCCGTCAAATATTTCTTCAAGAAATACCCAGAATTCAAACGTAACCCCTTCCATTTAACCGGAGAAAGTTACGCCGGAATCTACATCCCAATGTTGGCTGTTATGCTCGCTAAAGAACGATCCATCAACTTCAAGGTACCACTAGCATAACATAAGACATGATTTAATAGACACATACACATGTGTATTATTATAAGAGTCTGTATGGCTCAGTTGGCTAAGGCGTCAGACACAAAAGCACTAGGACACGGGTTCAATCCCCGTCCGCGCCAATAAAATAGGTCTTAAAGTAATATTTAAAATTCTCTTATATAATTGTGTATATATATGCGTAAACTTTATTATCAACTCTCGTTAAAATTATTGAAGATTAAACATGAGAGCGGCTTCGAGGGAAATTATACCCATTTTATTATAACTAAAAACATCATCTAAATCACTAATCAATATAAAAGAACTACACCAAAATAACGATAACGTATTCATACGAGATGTACTACATAGTGTTACTGTATATGTCCTATAACGATGTCCTCCGCTATTGTTGTTAGGGAATGATGATCGGTAACGGACTGTACGACTACCAGATGAACTCCAACTCTTTGGTCTACTTCGGATACGGACACGGACTTTGGGATACAAAGTTAGTGACGTCATCAGTGTCATTGTCATGTGTTTAGGTACAGACTACCTAGTCGATGTGAAACGGTGTAATGTAATGATGTCATCTAATTATGTAATCAAATGATGTAATCTAGTGATGTAAGCTAGATTATCGTGCACTAAAAGAGGCGTAACTATATCGCGCGTCTCTCTCTCACCCGCAGAATGCAAAAGTCTATCATGAGCAAGTGCTGTCGCGGACAGGACCAGACTAACTGCAACTTCTACGGTTCCACGGACCGTTCATGCTGGCATGTGGTTAGTACGCTGTCTTTGAATATATATATATATATATTGTATCTGAACCAGGTTGCGTTCGTAACTTTAGTTATACAACTCTACCAACGTAACTGTTGTGGATACACTCCAGTACACTCTTTATATTAATATAAGGTATACCTTTATAATATATACCTCTATAATATATATATTATGTGCCTAATTTAGAGACTAATTAGCCATTCATTTCCATAAACTAAAACTAAGTACCTGCATCTTATATAACATGCGATCTATTTATAAACAATAGACAGTAAGCGTTAAGTAATAGTAAGTGTTATCGTTGTGGCAATGTTATATAACCTAGTGACCTACTTATATTGTTCTCGTCCTATTATATATATATATATATATATTTAATTGACGGCTGAATCTGGAATCATTATGTAATCGCCGATTTATTGTTACCGCATTACCGCATTATACGTTACTTAGCTATATATATATATATATATATATATATATATATATATATATATATATATATATATATATGTGTGTGTGTGTGTGTGTGTGTGTATATATATGTCATGCGATAATATAATTGAAATATATACATTATCAATAATCAGAGAAATAATTGTACATATCCTATGGAAAATGAAAACCCTACGATTGCCATAAGCGCGAGTAAGCTTACGTAAGCTCTGCCTGCACAAATATCGATGACATCATCATCGCGTGCATCGCGCAATCGGTAACGCCCTCATCACGTGATACAGTTGAGACTCGCCTTCAAGAGTATGCACAGTCTGAACCGTTACAACATGTACGGTAAATGCTACTCGGACCACAAGCTTCACCAACAGATCAGCTGGTCTCACATCTTCCCCCACATCTTCGCCGATGAGGCAGTAGAGGTACGTCATTATATATAACGGTGTATATTAGTGTATAACGGTGTATATTAGTGTATACCCAGCAAACACATTAGAGGCAATTACCTCTATTTAGACTCTAAAAATGTTAACAACGAGACTCTATTTTGACTCTAATTTGTCTTCTATTTTGACTCTATTTAGCTTATATTTGTATTAAAATCAATTGATTGTAAACTCTATTTAGTGTATATTTAGCTTATATTTTGATTGTATACTTTATTTAGCTTATATTTAGACTCTATTTTAACTCTATTTAGACCATACTATTTTTTCCTCTATTTAGACTATATTTTGACTATACTGTTATTTTTAACATTTATCTGGAGTAAAATTCAAATTAATGTCCTCTATTTTAACTCTATTTAGACCATAATATTTTTTCTCTCTATTTAGACTCTTCTTGTTTTTTTGACTCTATTTAGACTCTGTGTGTTTGCTGGGTAACGGTGTATATTAGTGTATAACGGTGTATATTAGTGTATAACGGTGTATATTAGTGTATAACGGTGTATAATAGCGGTGCATAACTGGACTATTAAATGAGTTCGCGAAATTCCAATTTCAAATATTTTAAATTATATAATTGAACCATAATTAAATAGTTTAGTCAATTTATTTGAAACTGTAATCGTATGCGTTTGTGGGTAATTTTAAAATATATAAAATAGATATAAATAAAAAAGTGTGTTCGAAATATATTGCACCTGTTTATGTAAATTAAATATATTGTTTTTTTTAAATATTACATACTAAAATAAAACCGTGGAATTTATTTATATTTGAAGATTTATAATATATATATATATATATATATATATATATATATATATATATATATATATATACATACATACATATATTATGAACATATGTTATATTGTAAATTAATCATAGTTCAATACAAACCGTGGTAATCGTTAAAACCATTATATTACGTAATACCATTCACCCGTGATTACGTAACCTATTATGACATAATCCGACAGAACCAACAAGCTGCCATGATCAAGGAGAGCACCCTCGGATGTTCCGGTCCCAGCTCCGTATACACCTACCTTAACCGTAGAGATGTAAGGGCTGCCCTTCACGTTCCCAGAAGCCTCCCAGAGTGGAATGTCTGCAAGTTAGTGGCGCACATGTGTGCACACACGGGCGTGTAGTAAGTACGTATGCTTTACTGAGTGTGTGTATGTGTGTGTGTGTGCTTTGTTTACGGTAACTGCATACTGAGCTAGGCATTGTAGCTTATAACCTACCTCAACAGCTTCGCAATTTTCCGTGGATACAACAGACAATACGGAACCATGAAACCCCAGTTCTTGGAAATCTTAGCCACTAGGGTTTGTTCTATATACATTATAAATGCGTATATACAAATATTCATTGAATTTGTATTTAATATAAATATCCCTATGTATTAATAAGTTATAGCAATGATCCTATAGCATGTAGTGTTAAATACACACACTAATTATACATTTTAGATTTTACATTTCATATATGTTAATTCACTATAGGTACATCTAGTATATTAATCTTAAAGCGAACATGTTTTAATCAATATTTTAAATATAATTATACATTTATCGAGTTTAAAGTTATATAACTAACTATGAACAGAATTTTGAAATAAAGATATAACTATAATGATAAACAAATCCCCATTTACTTTTAGAGATTAAAGATGCTGATCTTCAATGGAGATGTAGATATGGCTTGCAACTATCTCGGAGATGAGAAGTTCGTCGATGCTTTAGGAAGAAGAGTTCGTAATTATGTCTACAATTTTATATTTAATAAATATATTAACGCAATATTAAATCAAGATAGTATTCTGATTATATATATATATACTAAATATAACTAAATATAACTGTGTATAATATACCACAACAAACACAGATGACTAAAAAGAGATCCGCATGGATGTACCGAGATGCTGGTGGTTACTTGCAAGTAGGTGGATTCAGGAAAGACTTCGGTGACCTTCAATTCAGAACTGTCCTCGTTAGTTATCATAGTTTGCACTCATATTTGGGGTGTTACTATATACAATAGAGTGTACGTGGCCTCACTCTTACTTTATATATATTATATATATACCTCCCTGAAAGTAAAGGAGTAAGCATAATTTATTTTATCGCTATCAACTTGCCAGAAGGATTTCTCCTCTACATTTATTGTTCTTAATAGATATAATCGAGGTACATGTAATATTATTGTTGTATCAATGTCACGGGTAGGATAACTTTGTGATTATTAATATCAATCATATAATGAAAGATCAATTATTTCTCAATAATTCATTCATTAATAAGGATATTTATAAATAGTATTAATATTTATAGTTATATTATTACTATGACTCACACTAATAATACATTACATACCTTCATCATCCCACACACACGCGCGTATATTGACCGTATCATACACACACCCAACAGGGATCTGGACACATGGTACCCACTGACAAACCCGAAGCAGCTTTGACCATGTTCAACGAATACCTTGGATGGGCTCGTTAATTCGCTACAGTTTGCGCATGCGCATTCATACCGTAACTATGGTAACTAGTGATACATTCACTTCCGCGGTAACGCTACAATAACAATGGCATTTTTTATGAATAAATAAATTTTGTTATTCTATTCCGACTACAATCTTTGTATAAATATTGAAATGTAATACTAGATATTAGATAAAATATGCTATTTTATTATATGGTAATATGCTTGATTGATTGCTACATACAAATTAAAAATATTCTTAAATATAAATAATTAATAAATATTTAAATAAATAATAGAGGTGGGTTAAAGTAGATTAAATAGATTAAGATATGTTAATTAAGTATATTATAATACGTAAAAATGTATATACGTGAGTAAATAAAACTCATGCATTATTAGTTAAACTAAATACTATATTATTATTATAATTATTAGATTAACATATTTACAGGATAATTATAAATACAATCCAATGCAGGATCTTTAGAATTGATCTTTTAACATGTCAAAATAGTATTACTTATTATTTATGACATGTCATGACATGTATATATACATATATACAAATATTAAAAATATAATAATAGGTATATTGTTATACCTATATTGTTTAACTTATTATGTAATTGATTAAGTTATCATGTAATAATATGAAATACAAAATTACATAATAGGATAATAAATATCAATATTAAAAACAACTCAAATAAATGAGAAATAGTAAAACAAAAACTAAAAGAAAATTACAGATAACAAGAAATGTTGTTTTAAAAAATTATAATATATATTATCAATTGATGTCTTAAGACTAGGTGAATGAGACTATATGAATCTGAAGGAGTGAATCGTTTTAGTCTTTAGCCTAATATACATGTTACGATATACTTTTCATTGTATGTATTAGATAAACTGTGCCCATAAACATCTTAGAAACTATGGAAATAAATTGCTCACTTTTTATAATACCGTTTCAATCCAAAATCGCGTATTTTGTACCTATAGGATTATTATGTTGGCATATCATATGTATTGTGATACCATTTTCAATGAAATTTTTCCAATTCTAGTTGTACTTAAATTCTTATTGTCGAATATATAAAGTAAACTATATTGCATGATGATGAGCTATTATTAGCCTATATTAAACTATAGTTTATTATTGAACTTGATTATAGAGTAAATATTCAGAATGCATAGAAATATATGTTAACTATAAGATTTCTTTATTGATAGAATAAGTTATAAGATTTCTTATGTATGATTAGTTGTCAATGTTTTTTAATGAAATATATGTATTCCATATAGGTGTATTCCTACGTGAAATACATGTATTCCATATATGTTGGTTAACAGTATTATTAGGCTGTCCATGATGATCAGTTCTTAATGGTGATCAGTATTAATACAATGTTTTGTTCTTTTCTCTGAATACAATTAT
The DNA here is from genome assembly GCA_964019155.1 of Osedax fenrisi. Lineage (NCBI taxonomy): Eukaryota > Metazoa > Annelida > Polychaeta > Sabellida > Siboglinidae > Osedax > Osedax fenrisi. The sequence goes on along the minus strand of OZ025239.1, from coordinate 62,962,297 downwards.
TGTCTTCACGTCCAAGTACCTATTGGTATCCCATAGTACATCCAAGTACCTCTTGTCCAACATGTCATTGAACTAGTTTAACATCGATAAGGATCTCTTTCTTTAATTTGTAGCCTATATAATGAAGGTACATTACTAAACTAATATATGAACTAAACTAATAACTATACCTACTTGTTTTAGTCATTTATTAATATAATTCTTTATCTTTAAAATAGTTTTTTCATAAACTGAAAAAAATTGAATGTTAACATAAATAATTGGATTTTAATAAAGATAATAAATTACTATTTTCTGAAGTAATACACATTTAATAAACATTAACATATTTTAAATTTTGTAAAATGTATTTATTTATCACGATATAATGTAATACATGTATGATCTATATATATATATATATATATAGATATATATATATATATATATATATATATATATATATATATATATATATATATATATATATATATATATATATATATATATATATATATATATATATATATATGTGTGTGTGTGTGTGTGTTATTTAATACAAATGTATATATAACAATTAATTATAATAATGTATAATTGGAAAAAAAATGGAAACAGTTTGTTAAAAAAATATATAATTTCTAAAACTATATAATTGTAAAATATTTATTACATTAAAAATGGATTTGAGTACATGTAATTTAGAAATTAATAACGAAAATTATATAATATGTTCATGTGGTAATAAATACCATTATAAATGCTTATATAAAGCAAACATTATGAAAACAAATTGGTCTAATAAATCACCACCAAAATAGGTATTCAGTTATTTAGATCACAAAATGTTATATTTAAATGTAATACATGTATAAATAATAATAATGATAATACACCAATAAATATACCTATTTTAAATAACTCATTACCATCGTATACTATTATTGATAATAGAAATATTAATAATTTAATAAATAGCACAGAAACAAAATTAAATATGTTATTATCAAAAAAACATACGCTAATGTAACCGCTAATGCAGTGTTTCCCAACGGGGTCCCTATCGCCCCCCGGGGGGTGGTAGGGGGGCGACTTCAAGGAGGTAGGCGTTTGGGGGGCAATTTGTGAATATTTGTGTGTATATATATATTGTTTCTTTGTCCACGAATTACACATGTATAGATGTGTTATAAATTATTACTAATAATAGCTCTGTTCAGTGTGCATAATGTAAAACTAGGTCATATATAATATAATGCTAATTATTACTATATTATATAATACTATTAATTTACAATAACACGCGCATTCACATTTCCCACTTTAATTCTCATGTTCACTGAAATTTAATTTCTGAGACGCCTGCGCCGCCCGCCACATATTTTTTCGCCATATAATTTCATTTGAGTTAACAAATTGCATATGATATGTCAATTATACAAAAAGTTTTATAGATTGTTTGGTTAGTTTGAAATATTAATAATATAATATAATAAGGATTGTATATATTTTCATATATGAATTAGCAACAAAATAATACTAATAATACTAATTCAAAATAACTCTTGCATTCATAAACCTCATACTATAGGTGAACATTTAATAAAAGCTGTAATAAAATAAATTGCAGCAGAACTAAATGAAAATACTAAAAAAATGATTAATTCCTTAAGTAATAATACTGTAATGCGTAGAAGTGATGAAATGAGTGACAATATTGAAAATAAATGATGTGACTATTTAAAAGAAAATCAATTCTCTATGCTAATTGATGAGTCAACATTGCGAAATTCTGAGTCATTATTATTATGTTATGTTCGGTTTATTTCGAATCGAGAGATGAAGGAAGATTCATTATTTTCCAAGCTAATTCTTAATTGTAAAAGACTTACTGTTTATGAAGAAATTAAGAATTATTTTGAATAAAAAAGTATTTTACTAGAACATTTGGTAGCTAAAGCTACAGACGGAGCACCTTCGATGATAGAAAAATATAGTGAAGTTGTATTTCGTCTGAAAAAAAGATAACCCTTCACTATTCTCAATCCATTGTGTAGTATCTCAATCTATTGTGCACAGACAACATTTGGTAGCTAAAAAGTTGAGCGTTACATTAAACCACCCTTCAAACATAATAATAATAACAGTAAATAAAATAAAACGACGTAGATTATCAGAGAGAATGTTTTCAAAATTATGTGATGACAATGACGAGACATATAATCATCTTCTATTGTACACTGAAGTCCGATGGCTGTCAAAAGGAAACTGTCTAGCAAGGTTTCATAAATTGTATTCTTCAATTTTTGAACATGTTGAGACAATCGATATTGAGTTGCATGGAGAACTGAAGAATATCAAATATGATCTGGCTTATTTAAGTGATATTTTCGAACATTTTAATATCAATAATACATCTTTTCAATGTTATTATATTATTATTATATAATATTTGGATCTATCCTTATAATTATTATAGTATAAAATAATATTTCATATTATGTATTTTAAAATATAATTGGAATATATTATTAAATATATATAATTAAGTTTTATATTATGTGAAATATAAATTCTATATTACATTTTATATATGTAATTATTTAAATCTCGTGAAAGTAAAGGGTATTATGTGTACATTTATAAAAAAGGTTGAAATCTAAAAACATCAACTAGGAAGAAATTAATTGTTCCATTGTCCCCGATTACAAGACATGAATAATGAATAATAGATCAACGAACATGATACACTGGAATACATTTCATACCTTAACTTGCTAATAGAGAATATGAATACACGATTCCAAGATTTAATTAAGCTTGACATACCACCATTATTACTTACACTATTCGATTCTGACATTACAGATTTTCCTCTAATTATACAAGATAATATAATAGAAATTCAATGTAATGATGAATATAAAGCAGAATTTAAAGCTATTGGTTATTTTTCATTTTGGATAAAGTATGGAATTATTTATCCAGCAATTTGGAAATATATAAAGCTGTATTTGGTGGCATTTCCTACGTCATATTTGGTAGAAAGAGGTTTATTGAATTATTTATCTTTAAGAATATATTATAATATTATGTACTTACAGGTTTTAGCGCTGTTATGAATATAGTAACACAATCAAGAAACCGGTTAAAGATAATAAATAGAGGAGATTTGATATTATACTTAACAAATATTGAACCAGACATAGAAGACATTGTAACATATCATCAACCACGAGGATCACATTAATCTTTATATCATATTATTATTACAATACATTCAGATTATACTATTTAGCTTATATATAATGTATACATTATAAATAATGTATTAATTATAATAGGGTGGGGGGCGACATTTTTTTTTAATATAAAAGTGGGCAATTTTAAAAAAAGGTTGGGAATCACTGCGCTAATGTAACCTCTACTGTAACCACTTCTGATACCTATACTGATAATTTGGTTAACTCAGTAAATATGATTAAAAATAATATAGATATATCTAAACAGTAGTTATATATAGTTATAGTTATAACTAAACAACAATTTAGATAAATAATATTGATTTAAATCCTGAAATAATTAAAATATTTGTAAATAGTCTAAAAATTACACATTCTTTCGGAACTGATGGGTTACTATCTTCTATATTAAAATTATTATCTAATGAATTATGTAGGCATTTATATATTATTTTTAATTCATCTTTATTATCTGGTAATATACCGAAAATTTGGAAATAATTTATAATCACACCAATTTTTAAAAAGGGTGAACCATCAAATTCAAATAACAATAGGCCTATATCAATAACATGTGTAATGTGTATAGTATTAGAACGTATTATTTCTAAACAATTATTTTTTATTTAAAATCAAATAATATTTATAATAATATAACAATAATACGTCTATTATTAGAGTAGGAATACCTAATAAACATAATAGAACTAATAATTGTTCTAAATAATTTTCTTTATAATTAAATCATAACTAGTTACACTATTATTAAATATAAGTATTAATTATAGTAAGTCAATTATAATCGACTATAGTCGAGTTGTCTAGAGAGGTGTATTATATAATACATTATATGATATCTTGCTTGTTTTGGCAGAATGTCGGGGTTCGACTCCTCGTCAAGGAACAATTTTTATATTTTCATAATATATGATTATATTGTTTAACACATTAACAGCTGCATAAATATGAATTCCTGTTGTTAGAGCGCCGTGGAATTTTGTATATTTTTTATATTTAGTAATATACATTTTCAAATACGCATTTCTATATGAAATATTGATTTCTTAACATTACAAGTTATATTTATTTTAAAGATAATAAAATACTTTATAAATTATATATATATATATATATATATATATATATATATTACTTTAATTATTAGTATATATATATAATACTAATTAAATTAATAAATATTATATATATAACTAGTAAATTATTTAAATATTCATCCATATGGTAATATGCTATAGCCTATAACTATATTCAGCCATATAGTAATAGCATGTTTTACAATATACACTATCACTGTATACTATACAGTAATATATATTACATATGTTACATATTACCATATGTAATATGAATATATATATATATATATATATATATATATATATATATATATATATATATATATATATTCAGTCATATGGTAATAGGCTGTAGTTACAGTATACAGTAATAGGCAACATCCTCAGTCCACTAATGGTAATAGGTCACCAACCTATTTCCATTTTCTACACCATCTTAATAGGCCATAACCTATTACATATATTTAAGACATCTGATTATAGGTTAAATTGGAATTATTTTTTACAATGCATGATGCTTTTTTTTTTAATAATTTGTCATTTTCTGTTAAAATATTATAATATCTGTGTATTAAAAAAACAATTATAAATAAAATTATATTCTTTTTTAGTGTTAGCTGTATTATTAATGCATCTCTACTTCTCTAAATGGATGATGACCTTGATGGATTATAGCCATATGTTATACTTAATTAAATTTCCTAATTTATTTTGAAATATTTTAAAAGAATACTTAGAATAAGTTGATAATATAGCAGTAATATTTAATAAAAATAAAATATGAGTAGATTATTAAATAAAAAGAAATATAAGTGGATATAAATTAAATAATTTTTATAATACAAATGTGTATATTAATATAGAAAGGATAATCTAATATTATTTACTGATAACCAATCAAAATATTTAAATTAAAATAGTGATTATTTGAAATTGATTTTCATTTAGTTTGGGTAGGTATTATTTACATATTAAATTTATTTTAATGTAGAAGAAGTATTGATTAACTAAGCTTTTAGGATTGATTTAGATTTTTTATGAATTTGGTTTGGGTTTAAATTTGATTTTTTTTTTGTATTAAGGTTTTATTCAATATTAGTTAGTAAATATTTTATATAATGATATTTTACGAAATAAATATTTACCATATATTAATGATGTATCGATATCATGTAATAAATTATTTAATATAATATACCCAACTAGTATATATATATATATATATATATATATATATTTATATTCTATATAGAATATGTGTATATGTAATCTAGTAAATATTATTTTTAATGAAAGTTATGTGCTGTTAATAATAGTTATATTAATTTAAATTATGATTTAAATTATACTCGTATATATGTATGATTATGATGATGATTTTTATTTAAAAACTAATTTAATTATAAAATTCTTACAGTATCTATAATAGATGCAAAATAAAATTAATATATAGTACGAACAAGTGTACAACGTGGCGAAAACGAATATATTTGGAGTTCAGATATCGTTAATAAGGAGGTAATTATTTAGTTTGTATTTGAAAGTTGTAATCGATGTGTTTATGGTTTTGAGGGATGGATGGAGTTAATTGCAGAAGAGGCTGGAGCAAATAGAGTAGCTATGTACCTTATTTTTTTCCGGCGAATTGAGGGTTCAGTCAGGATATTAGGTTGCATGTTGGAGTGAAATAGGTTGATAAAGGTAATCATGTTATTGTGTTAGTGGAAAGGAATATATATTCTATATAGAATGGATAATATTTTAAATTGATCCATTTTTTTTGAGGATGAACAGTTATGTCATGTTTATAGGCCAGTGATGCTTGTAATGTTGTCTAGTTTTCTTTGAACGTTAGATTAGGCGAATGGATCTGTTAGTAAAACGGTTGATGCTTGTAAAGTTTTTATTATGAGACGAGAGCATGATATCGATGCATTAGTGTAGTCGAGAATTAAAATCGGGGTTATTGTTAGTGCGGCGGATGTTGTGATGTAAGGAAGTATTTAAATTAAAGATATGGCGGAATGTGGAGGCTTTTAAGGTGGATAAGTAGTTATCAAATTTCAATGTTTTAAAGGAGGGATTATAGAATGACCTATATATAAGTGTGGGCATATAGCGATGGTAGGAGAGTTCAGGGGTGAATAATTCATAAGTAGAGTCTTATTAGGGTAAAGTAGTAAATATGTATTGGTGAGTTTATTATTGATAGTAGTGAGACAGGATTGAAGACGAATATTGGATGATTGATGATTATTTTCGTGAAATTCAATGTCTTCTGCCTAAATACTGTACTTGATAGAAGAGATGGATTTTACTTGTTTGTAAATTAATCTTAATTAAACTTAATTATACTTAAGGAGGGTATACCCTATAGGTAGATGCATAAGAGTATATTGGAGAGGGGTGATCATGTAGGTACTCCAAGGTAGGACCAATTTAGGTACCTCCGAGGACTCTGCATTTGGATGATAATGCTTTTTTTTATTGTAATTCTCTATGTTTTGTTACTAATGTAGTTGGAAACCAGTGTAGTACAGTATTTTCAAGTCCAATTAGTTATAGTCTAAACGTAGTTTTTTCTTTTAGAAGTAGTAGTTATGTTGGGATGGCATTATCTAAGAATAGGTAGTCGAGTAGGGAGAGTACCCAGCAAACAATATATTCGTCGCTTTTGGACGCACAGCGCCTAAAAGTTCCGGAATTAATTCGTCGCTTAGATACCACAAATAGATTTATAAATCTCACTTCTTCTTTTCTCTCTACCTCTAATCATTAAATCATCCAACTTATTATTTGTGTCCGTGTTATGTTCAACGTATATTATTATTAAATTGTTATCGTATTATTATTATAATATTATTATACAATATTCCACTATATCAACACAGTATGTAGTATGTAACATTCCTCTATATCAATGCAGTCTGTAATATATAACTTATATATTATTAGAATAGCAGCATAATAGCAGCATAATATAATTTTAAAATTAATAGCAACATAATAATAGGATAATAGACTTTAAATAGCAACATAACAGAAGCATAATAGCATGACAATTTAATAGCAGCATAATAGACATTTAATGGCAACATACTAGCAGTGTAATATCATAATGTAAACATTTGAGGCTATTAAATATGCTGTTATGCTGCTATTATGAGGTCATTACTGTTTGCTGGGTATAGGACTCTAGGATCCTATGGAATAATTTGAAAATTTCAGACTTCTAGTTGGCAATAGGTATTAAAAATTAATAAGTTCATAAATTCATAAATATTAAAATCATATATTAACATAGATTCCATAGGTTATTTTTAACCAAGAAGATGTTTGATACCACATTCATATCATAATATTATAAATTATAATTATAATGTATAATGTAGGTTTTCTACATTAAATTACATAGGTAGAACTTTTCAATTTCTACATTACATAATTCATAAAAATCTATAATTTAATCAAATGTATACATGTGCATACATGCATACATAAATGCATACATTTTATAATATTATAAATTAATACATGTAACATATATGTTATAAATTAAATGAAGTTTAATTAAAAGTTAAATTAATGCCATTACCAGTGTATTATTTGTTATCAAAAATGGCATATGTGTATATTAATTTAACATTATATAACCTATATCATATTCATCAAAATCTAGATGTGAATTAACTTGTATTATTTCATATATTTTGGTACAGACTCAATACTACAGATACATAGTATGAATATAAGTTATAATATTGTGGATATTGCAAAAGTAATAATACATAATATTTATATTGAATATATATAAATTATTTATATTATCCTTTATTTTCTAATTTATGTTTTTCTTTTATTTTATCATTTACTCATTCCTATATGCATATCCTATGCTACAATTAATAGGATATTCAATACTTTCAAAAAAAGTATGTTAACGGTCAATGGAATTATCATCTCTAGAAGTTGTAAATCATCATCATTAGATAAAGAATAAAAATAAAATATAATCATATATTTTTATTAAATATTATAAAAATAAATAATGAATATTATATTTATGATATAAAGTATCTAATGGAATTATAATAATTCATTTCTATATAACATCATACATTATTTACAAATCTTCATATATAATTTTTGTTTTACCTTTTACCTATCCCATAGCATTTGGATGCCGTAGGGGCGCAATAGATTTCTTCACCATTTGTTTCCATCCCTCTCTATTTTATTCAGCTCTCATCGCTTTATTTATATCAAGAACAGTCCATTTCACGATATTGTCTTACCATTGCATTTTTGGCCTATCTCGTTTTCTCTTTCCTTCAATAGAACCCTGAAGAATTGTTTTGGACATGGAATTTGATCTTATCACATGACCAAACCATCTCAGTTTCTTCGCGATGACCATTGCTAGTAGTTCCGAATGTGGACCGATTTCTTTGGTAACTCTATTGCGTATTTCAATGTTAGTAATTCTATCTCTATATGATATGTTCAATAATCGTCTTAAGTACCGCATTTCTAATGTTGTTATTTTTCTTTGCAGTTCCTTCGTTATTGTCCATGTCTCACACGCATATAAGAAAATTGAGTTGACTAGTGACTGCATGAGTCGAATTTTCAGTTTCAGTTTAAGTGTTTTGTCATACCATATAACTATATATACAATAAATCACACATATATATATATGACTTACTTGACTTAACTTACATACATAGGATTAGCGTCCCTTTTTAGCGGGCGTCCTCTTAATCTATTTTTTGAAATCCAGCTCGTAGCTTGTAGCTTGTAGCTCGTAGCTGGCATTTATAAATATATAGTATAACAAATATAGTGCTGACGTGTTCCTGACTACTTGACCAAACCAGCGAAGTCTTCTTTTAAGAACTATGCCTTCTATCGTTTCGCTTATGTTTAGTTTCTTAGGTATCATGATGTTGCGGAGTCTGTCAGACATATAGATCTATAGTGATCCGGAGTATAGCTCTAAGGCATTTCAATTCAAATACCAGTAGCGCATCGATTTCGTCTTGTAGTCCATGATTCTGAAGCATATAAATATATGTGGCAATATGCAGAATGAGTGATCCGTAAAGTCTAGTCTTAAGCTTTATTGATACGTCTTTGGATGACCATATCGTTCTTAGTCGGCCGAATGCTTGTGATACCATTGATAGTCGGTGTTGAACATCTGAGGAGCAGTCTGGAACAAGACTACCCATAAATTTGAACTTGGAAACTTTGGGAACCACGTTGTTGTCGAGTTCAATTTCAGCATTGCTATATGGTGTCATTATAGCGCATTTAAGAGGATTTATCTTCAAACTCCACTTTTAATAAGCTTGTTCAAGTTCCAATGTATATAGTTGCAGTTTTTCGAATACAGAAGATATGAGTGTCGTATCGTCTGCATATCTGATATCAAAAGAAATATTTTCGTTTAATTGAAAGTCACGGTTCAAACTTTTAACACACTTCATTACATATTCCAGAAATACTTTGAATAAGATTGGTGATATAATACAGCATTGTCTCACTCCAATATTAACTGGGAATCAATCATTTAATTTTCCTCCAGCTATTATGGAGCATTTCATTTTATCATAGAGATGTATATATATATATATATATACACACTAGAATCTAAAAAGATATAATAATATACATATTACATATATAATATACTAAGCTTACCTATAGGTATTAATGTATACATTAATTATGATAATGTGACTATTTTACTTATCAATATATCACAGTTTTATAATAGATATTAATAAATAATGTATAATTATAATTATATAATGCTATAGTATTACAAATTATTTAAAGTGTATAGGTTTTACCTATTTAGTTATATTATTAAATATCCAGTAATAAAAATAAGTAAGAATATAAATATAATTATTAATTTTTTCACATAAATATTATTATATTTCATTATGAAACTATGTCATTAAGTATTATATATAAATGAACTTAATTCTATTATATTTAAATAAATATAATAGATTTTTACTTATTTTATAATGTAATTTATTTTATTAAAATTAAAGAATATTGTGAATACTATAAATTATTTATATCATATTTATGGTAAAATAAGCTCTAAAATTTCACATTAATTTCATTATTGTAACGATTATAATGAAAATCAATCTATTAAAAACAGTACAAATTAAATAAAAACTGTATTTACTAAATACTATTTAGTATTAAACAATTCTATAAAATATAACATCACTTTATATATGAAACTTAATATAGAGTAGTATATGATTTATCTATAGATAATATACAAATATATTAGATATATTATATATCTAATATATATATCATATATATATATATATATATATATATATATATATATATATATATATATATATATTTGAACGATATACATATTGACCGGGTATCATTGATTATTATTAATACGTCACACAATTACGCTGGATTGTAATATAACACCCCTACCATAATGACATAAAAAATGTTTCGGAATATTCGATTATCAGATACAGTCTAATGGGTGTTATATCACTTACATTCATATAAATTACGTTTCCCATCTGTTATCAGTATCTGTTTATTATTAATAATTACTATAATAATACTAGCAATATTTCAACTTTATTATTTATATATAATTAAGCTATAATAATATTATTAGATATTTTTTTTTTTTTTTTCATAATTAAATGTTTATTTGATAATGTATTTTATTAAAATTCATAAATATATGAGTTTATATATGATTTATATAATAAATTTAATACATAAATGGGGATCATATATTACGAATATATAAACTATAATTATATTCGATATATCGTATACGATATATTTAAATATAGGATATATAACAACATAACATTTGTACTATATGATTAAAATGTAGGCCAACATTTAATATTGTTATAGTTAATATTAAATGTGTATAAACTGATCTATTAAATATAATAATAATCATAATCATAGTGTAGGCATTAGCCAGGATGAATGAAAAAGCAGATCTCATCAAGTTATTTCACCCAATGTGATTGTTGGGAGAAAAAATCATATATAGAATTAAAATAATATTAATTGAAATATTTTATTATAAACTTTCTATCCAGGCTATCCGTAAAATAATAATTATTACAGAAATCTACCTCGAATATATTCGGGTATGTTCGGGTATACCCTGTGGGGTATATATACCGATTTCTAATGAAAGTCGATAAAGCTGTATCAACTTGGAGGATTTTGGGTTTATATATCCAATGCCTTGATGAACTTATTTTCGCCAAGAGTAAGAGCACTGGCAACAATTGCCCCCTCACAAAAATTGCATCCTCCTATCCAACACGAAACATTACCGGCCACATAAAGATTCAATACAAAGTAATCGTGAATATCTTATATTAAATAATAAAAATTAGACTTCCTGAATAGAAAATAATACCAATAGAATGTTAAATAAAATGTAATATGTAAGTAAATAAGGTATATAATATATGTAAAATATATATCAAAATACATAAATAAAATTACAAAAAACCCCACAATCATTCTCATCGTGTATTTAAAATAAATAATTGTATAATATGTAAACTAAAAAACACTATTATTAAAATTGTATAACAAACTAAAAATATATAAAAAACTATATAAATAAAAGCTATACAACTATAAAATAAAATATATAAAATAAATACTGATAGTTACTGATAATATAAGGTAGTCAATAAATTAATTAATATATCATATAATACAATAATTCAAAATATAAAATATAAAATTAAAATTAATAAAACGATATCATAAATGATTTTAAAAATTTTTTTAATTATTTTAGTAATGTTTCTTATTTTTTGTGGTAATCTGTTCCACATCATTGGACCTGTATTATATACAAAAAAAAAGTGCTTTTCGGTCAGTTATTACTTTTATTCTATGAAACAGATTTCCATTATAAGATTTAGCTTTATATAATAATTATAAATTCTTAGGTAAAACATTATTTCTAGCTCGAAACATAAATTTTATACTATTCATGTTTACAATATCATCAAATTTTAGAGAATCAGAAATAGTATAGAAATGTGTATACGTAGAATGATTATTACTAATACATTTTATTGCTCTTTTTTGTAAAAATAAAATATTTTTTAAACTGGATCTGAAGGTATCCCCCCAAATATTTGAACAATAATTAAGATGTGATAAAAATAAAGCATTATATAATACAATTAAAGAATTCATATTTAATTTATTTTAAAATGTAAAATTGCAATTGTTCTAGAAACTTTACTTTAAACATAATTGTGTTGCAATTTCCAATTCAATTTACAATCTATAATAAAACATAAGAATTTTATTTCACTTGTTTAAATTAAATGTTATTAATATTAAAATACAGATTAATATTTCTATTTTTATATCTTATATTAAATAATAATACGTCTTGCTACTTACAATTTATTTACATTTACAACCAATCGTATAGTTTGTTAATATTAAATTGAATATTATTTTGTAATTCTAAAATATATATATTTGAATCGACAAATAAAATTGATTTAAAATTATCTAATATATTTGGAAGGTCATTAATATATAAATTAAATAATAACTGACCGAGTACAGATCCCTGTGGTAGTACACCACATTTTATATAATTATAATATGAGTCAGTATTATTATATCTAACAAATTGAAGACGATCTGATAAATAAGATTTTATTAATTTTAGCGCTATAGGGGAAAGTAACCTAATACGTGCACTTTAAAAATAAATGGTCTTAACATTTTATGACTCATTATTTTTATTCAATATTAATATTATATGATTATAGATATTATTGGCATTTTAAAATTTTATTTAATATTTTAATTCCATATATAACGGGGGTATCCGTATTCGGCACCCTTGTCCGAATACGGACTTATAAAAGAACTATTTGGAAATTATACGGTATACACAGTTGTAGGAACCTACCTATCTGAAAGAGATAAAATACATAAAGGTATTACGTTATAGCAGTATGGGTAGCTTTGAAGTTAGAGGAGGGGGAGGAGGATGGGGAAGATATACATATACATAAAATTGCTGTGTGGCTCAAGTTGACTAAGGTGTCAACAGACAAGCAGTAGGACATGGATTCGAACATTGTTTTCACCATCAATGGTTCGTTTAATTAAAATATATCCACATAATATTTAGAAGTGATCTTATATAATTGTGTATAAATAAATGAACAGCTTTCGTTAAAACCATGAATGCCTTAACACGAGAGCATCTTCGAAGGGACATATGGTTATAAGTGGAAACTTCAACTAAGTTCCTGGATGGGTTAAATGGACTCCACCAAATAACAATATATATATATATATATATATATATATACAATTTAATATATTCTTGATAGTCAAAGTGATTTTCAAAGTCTGCATAATCACATGTTTATATAGAAAATAGCATCCTTCTCTTTTTATTTTATTATCCAAATCAGCTCTCCATATATTAGGTACCAAAAGTTCACACCTGTACAAATATGATATTTCTTTATCGTAGTCATAAATGATTATATACTTTTATTATAATAAATAATGCAGTAGTCTATACAAAATTAATATATATGCATATATGTATATATATATACATATATATATATATATATATATATATATACACATATATATTATATTCATAATAATGTTATTACTAGATATATTATCATTCATGTGTAGACCCATTCAATAGTAATAATAATTATAATAATAATAGTTAAATGTTATTTAATTATATTATTTAATTATATTAATATTATAATTATTTGTTATATTATATAGTTAGAAATATTTTGTATTACTCTATTATATTATAAATTATACCATAGTTGTTATACCATATAATTAAAATTCCATAAGATATATAATTTAATTAATTTTAAAAATTAATAATTTTCATGCAAAATACACATTCCTGTTAAGTTTTCAGCTTCAATTTAAATTATAAAATAATAAGATATATTATTTAATTATTGCCTTTTAAAATATATTATTTATAATAAGATATAACTACCTTTTTATGTCTTTTTGGAAACTTTTTAATAATGTATATTTTGTCAAATTTTAATATTCGTGATGTTAACTGCAGTGCATATTGTATCAGCTTATTTAAAAAAAGTATCATTCATATCTTCAATTATATATTTTAATAGTAAGTATAGTATAAAGTAAATATATTAATATAATATAAAAGTATATTATTATCAATATTAATGTAATGTAATGTAAATGAAAACCTCTATATAAGAATAAAATGATTGAAAAAAACCAGTTTCTCATAGACAGGTTTCACTGTATATTGTAAATATAAGTACACATATGAGATATCTAAAGTCTAGATTCTAGCTTAATATTATGTGTTTATGTGCTAACATTATATATATACTACTTCCTATAACATATGCCGATGTCTCCCTGTGTATCATTATGTAATCATTATGTATCCCTATACATCCCTATATATCCTATGGCTTCCCCTATATATCCATATTTCTCCATAATTCAACCTATGTCCGCCTATTTATCCCTATTTATCACTATTTCCCCCTATGTCCCCATATATTCCCTATGTATTCCTATTTCAGTGGTTCTCAGTATTTATCAAGATACTGCTGCTAAAAGATGTAATATACCTAAATACACTTTAAAATAAAATATAATATACAATTTTAATTTTATTTGTAATCTTTAATTTAGATATAAATACGTGAATATCAATAATTATGTTATGTAATACGAAATGTGTTTTATTAATATATACTGATTACATTGCAAATTCTGTTGTTTTGTAATCGAATTTCAATGTTTGTATTCATATAAAAGTAAAGATTTCAGATAGTAAAGATTCTCCCCTTGTAGAGTTCAAAGCACCTCCCTGATGTGTAACGCTAATATATATATATATATATATATATATATATGCGAGTGAGTGTGTGTAATAATGTTTTAAATGTGTTTTAATTATAAGACCTAAAGAGATTATATTATAATATTGTTGTTTAACAAATATATGTCTTAGAGGGAGGTATTGTTCTGATACGATATATATGATATATATATATATATATATATATATATACAATGTATATTATACATTTCATAATATGTACATAATTTTATGTTCATATGTTCATATTTATATAGGATATATATATATATATATATATATATATATATATATATATATATAATATATATATATAATTATATATATTGTATACAATATATATAATAATAATAATAATAATAATAATAATAATAATAATAATAATATTAGAATTGAGGCATGACCATGGTCAGGCATGGTAAACGAAAAAGAGCGATTCTTATCTAGTCGTTTACCTTTTACACTTTTCTAAAAAAAATTATGAGAAGAAAATTATAGTAAAAATAAAATTAAAATAAAATAAAATTTTAAGATTTAAAGTTAGTAAAAGAAAAATATAATCAATAAACATTTTATAATTTAGTATTCTATTAGAATAATACACTTATAAAAAATCAGAGATATTAAATTATTAAATTTATATCCAGAGTATCCAACAGTAATTGAAAATAATGAGGATATATGGTGTATCAATTTCGAGGATATATGTTCATCAGGTCCAATACCGTAAGGATCCTATTTGTGCCTAGAACACCTGCAATACTTGCCTCTCACTACAAGTATATCCTTTTCCTCGATACGTAACAAACCCCTATTAACACAAAAACATCAGCTACTCCATCATAAAAAACACACAATATAAAATAAAGTTAATTTTATTATAAATGTGTACTCCAATAGACTTTTTATAATGGTAATATTTTATTATAATTAGGTATTACTATTAAAACAGATAGAATACATTTTTTTGAAACTCATCATAATGTCATTCATCGTGTAATAAATAAAATATAAGGTTAGACATATAAATTAAATTAAATAAAATACTTAATACAAAATAAATTAATAATTAGACAAAACCTTAATAAATATATAGTTAAACATACAAATATAAATACAATTAATACACAATAGTAATACAATACGTAAAAAAAAAATGTTTACAATGTAATACTATAATATATATATATATATATATGTATATAAAATAAGTATATTGTGTTGTATATCTGCACTGTATGTATTGCTAATTGGATATATGTATGTAGATAGGTATATATGTGTGTCTATATATATATATGTATGTATGGATAACACAGAGATTCATGGTCCAAGGGTTTATTAGTATAAGGGAAGGTAATGTGGTATATAGTGAAGCAGGGAGTATAATATATATACTATTTATATGCATATATAATATATGACATGTTGCCCTATTATAATACTAACCCACCCCCAATACAAAAGATCATTATACCCCATTATATATAAACTCGATAAAATTCGAGTTCAATAAATTCGATAAAATCCGAGTTCAATACAGATCGATAATTGCACCTGTAATATTAAACTCTATAAATAGATCAGTAACGCGACTAACATGACCTAATTATGAATAATGCACGATACACGTGTACGGTATCCGGCTGCTATGTAACCACGTACGTGTTTTACTCATTTGTGTATATTAATAATCATAAACATGATTTATACTGAATAATTTATACCCTAGAAAATAAATCTATATACATGTTAGGATATTGTGTTTATATATATATATATATACACTTTTATTTTTATTTTTAATATTTGTATTATATTTCCGTTGCTTTTATTGTAAAATAGTTTTTTTATATTATTTTACATGCTACATATTTATTAAATATTAATTAAATATATCATTATAAAATATTAATGATTGAGAGTCAGCCGAATAAAAGGTAAATCCTCTGAAGTCGGCCAATAATCGAATATAAATTACAAATTATAAACAAATCTCATCAAAAAGTATGGAGTCTCGTGAATATATACATAGTTGTATGTAATCATAACGATGTCTGATCTAAGTTTAGTATTTAACATAATTATCTTGTTCACTTTTTATTCATAATATAAACATTCTTAGAATATATTTTCGCAATACAAGCTATATACAAAAACTTTTTTAATAGAGTTTTAAATTGAATAGTAGAATAATGTTACGTCATAACCTTCATAACGTTAACACCGTATGTAGTATACAACAATGCATTGTTAATTGTAATATCATCGTAATATCGTCATGCAAATAGTTCGAACACTAACTTAAATATGAACCATACAATATTTGAAGCAAACCTATAGGTTTGCTATAGGTTACCTATAGGTTTGTATCTATAGATGATGTTATATACTGTTAGATATATACTAAAATGTTATTAAATGTATACAAATATGTGTGTATATATATATATATATATATATATATATATATGTAGGAAGTGTGGAAGCTGTATATAATAATGCGAATAATTAACCATATATGTTATTGCAGATATTGATACTATTCATATCCGAGAGTGGAAATAACTTAATAGGAATTGAAATAATATCTGTTTTTTATTTTCATTTAATTTAATATATCAAGTAGAGAGATTAAAGATTTATATTCAATTAAATTCAATTCAATTTATTTTAAAGACACTTTGTGCCATAGCAATCAAGCGTCTAAAGTAAAAACAAAAAACAATATATCGGAACATAAACGAAAATAATAAACTAATAATAATATAAATAGGAATACAGAAGGTACTCAACATTAATATAAATTGTAAATAAAATTGTAGATATTGATAAATAGTGATAAAAAAAATGATCAGGGAAATGCAATAGTAAATAGATATGTTTTTAATATAGATTTAAAAAAGGTGGTGGATTGGGTGGAGCGTAGATTATGTGGTAGTTTATTCCATAGATAAGGGGCCGATATGTGCCATGCACGAATATTAGTGGTATGTAGATTAAGCTTAGAGGGTAGATGTAGAAGGTAAGAAGTAGTTGAATGGAGAGAGATAGTGTGAGTAGGAATAGAGATTAAGGAAGATAGATATGCAGGTCGGTAGTGGTGAAGAGAGTTATGAGTTAATAGAAGAACTTTAAATATTATTCTAAATTGTATTGGTAGCCAATGAAATCTATGTAAATATGGGGAAATATGTATTTGGGAAAAGCGATCAATTTTAAAAATTGATCGTACTAACGCATTCTGTAGTATTTGTAATTTTTTAATTTGATAGCCAGGTAAGGAGAATATTGCAATAATCGAAAAGCGGTAATATGAAAGATGAGGCGAGAGTTATAGAAACACTTAGGGAGATGGAGTTACGGATTAGACGGAAATAATGAAGATGAAAGTGTATAGAGCGAAGAAGATTTGAGATGTGGCGATGAAAAGATAAAGAACTGTCGAAATAAACACCAAGATATTTAATATTATCAGAATATAAGATATTATGATTGTTAACCATGATAAATGGTGGGACTGTTAATGGGAGAAGGGAGGTGAAGAAATATAGTTTCTGTTTTATTGTGATTCAGTGATAGACAGTTATTTGAAAGCCAAGTATGTATAGATTTAATACAGTTAGACATAAGATTGGGAGCAAAATTTATATCAGAAGTG
The DNA here is from genome assembly GCA_964019155.1 of Osedax fenrisi. NCBI lineage: Eukaryota > Metazoa > Annelida > Polychaeta > Sabellida > Siboglinidae > Osedax > Osedax fenrisi. Next base: position 62,943,366 of record OZ025239.1, on the reverse strand, counting down.
CATGTTACGTAAAGTTGTATATCATCAGCGTATGAGTGGACTGATATAAGGGGAAATTTAGAAATTATATCAAAAATAGGAAGTAGATAAATATTAAAAAGTATCTGTCCTAATACAGAGCCTTGGGGGACACCGTAAGAAATATTTCTAGGAGATGATATGTGCCCATTGATAAGAATAGAAGAAGTACGATCAGAAATATATGACGTAAACCATTTAAGTGCAATACCGGTGATACCAATATTATCCAATCGTGATATGAGAAGACTATGGTCAATTGTATCAAATGCTGCGCTAAGATCAAGTAGAACAAGAATTGTTTCATATGTATTATTAAGGTCACATAAGATATTTGTTGTTACCCTGGTTATTGCTGTTTCAGTAGATTTGTTCGGTACATAAGCACTTTGGAAAGTACAAAGTATATTATTAGTAGTCAGGAAAGAAGATAGTTGTTTTGAAACGACTCTTTCTAAGGTTTTAGAAAGTATTGAAAGATTGGAAATAGGTCTATAATTATTAAAGGATGGGGGGTCAAGAGAAGGTTTTTTAATGATAGGAGTGATAAGAGAATGTTTGAAAATGAGGGGGACAGTACCAGAAATAAGTGATTCATGTATGATATGAGCTATATTTGATATTATATAAGGAGCTATATCATTTAGTAATTTTAAAGGAATTGGATCAAGTAGCTGAATTGGATCATAACTAATTAGTTATGCTATATTTTTCTTTTTTCATAGTCATATTAATTATGGTCATATTAATTATTGTTCTATTATATGGGGAAGTACTTACCATAGCAATATAAAATGTATTCAAATTTTACAAAATAAATGTATGAGAGCAATATATAAACTTGATAACAAAACCAATATTGATTACATTTTTTTAAGACATAACATTCTTAAATTTAAAGATATAATAATTATATCCATTTATAAATATATCCATTTATAAATATATGTTTAGAATATATAACAAGCATTATTTGCATAGTTCAATTTGTAAGTTATTTACCTATCATTTCTCTTTATATACTTTTAGGTTAAATAGAACATTCTTAATACCAAAAATAAGATTTGATCATGAGAAATTTAGTATTCGTTACAAAGGCGCATATTTATGGAATTCTTTAAATACAACCATATCATCTTTGACGAATTTGAATTCTTTTACAATGCATATTAAAAACATGCTTTTAAATAGTTATATTTAATCACTTACACCTTATCTGTATTGTTTGTTATTTTATTTACATGATCATCTTTTCTTATTTTTAGCTCTTTTAAATTGTTCGTATTGTATACATATTTTGTATCTCTGTAGCCTTACTTTGTTCTTTAGTTTTATTTGATTTTTATAGTTTAACTTATTTATTATTTTAGTATCTTTTTACATTTTTAAATATTTTATTATTATTTTATTGTTATATACATGATGATTTCTTGGTATTGAGAGATATATTTAATTGTATTGTATTGCTTTTTTATGAGACAGAACACGAATGAACAATATAGAATTGTAAAATATTTATTTCTATTTATTCATTTTGTATTAATTCTCTCATTACCAAGAGCAGGTTGGTATCTCGATAAGTTCAATAGAACTTCTATACCATACCTGGGTTTTTGATCTCGGTCATCAACTGAATCTGATATTATTATTATTATTATATACAATTTTAACCTTTAACCTATCCCATAGCATTTGGATGCCGTAGGGGCGCCGTTGAATTCCATATAACTTTTCTCCATCCTTCTCTGCTCATCGTCGCTCTCATTGCTTTTACAATATCCATGCCAGTCCACTCGACAACATTGTCTTGCCATTGTAACTTCGGTCGTCCTCTTCTTCTTATACCGTCAACAGTTCCTTATACAATTACCTAGCCTTAATAGCCAAACTATAATATCACATACAATATAAATATAATGGTATGAGTTCACATGAGCTTGAAGCAGGTAGATATAATATCAATGCTCATATTTGTATGTTCATAATATGTACATAATTTTATGTTCATAATATGTTCATATTTATATAGGATATATATATATATATTGTATACACTATATTTAATAATAATAATAATAATATTAGAATTTAGGCATGACCATGGTAAACGAATAATCGCGATTCTTATCTAATCGTTTACCTGTTACACTTTCCTAAAAAAAATTATGAGAAGAAAATTATAGTAAAAATTAAATTAAAATAAAATAAAATTTTAAGATTTAAAGTTAGTAAAATAAAAATATATACAAAAGAACAAAATAATCAATAAACATTTTATTATTTAGTATTCTATTAGAATAATGCACTTATAAAAAAGCAGAGATATTAAATTATTAAATTTATATCCAGAGTATCCAACAGTAATTGAAAATAATGAGGATAGATGGTTCATCTGATAAACTTCGAGGATATGGGTGCGTCAGGTCCTATTTGTGCCTAGAACACTGGCAATACTTGCCTATCCAGAGCTCTCACTACAAGTATATCCCTTTCCTCGATACTTACCAAACCCCTATTAACACAAAATCATCAGCTACGTAGCGTAGAGTACTCCATCATAAAAAACACACAATATAAAATAAAGTTAATTTTATTATAAATGTGTACTCCAATAGACTTATTATAATGGTAATATTTTATTATAATTAGGTATTGTTATAATAGTTTATTGTTCTAACTATAATGGAATCGATCTGGATGCAAAGAATGGCTAAGTTACGAGTTTATGCTACGAAGATTTGATATATTAATTAAACACGTCTAACTAGGTATATATTTATTTACAAGAGGAAGTTAATCTGAAATGTGTCAAGGGTCGCAGGTCATATTCAATGACTATAAATAACAATACAACATCCCCCATTGTTAGTCAAAGTCAGGTCTGTTGGCATGGAGGGTACATGCTAGGTTGTCATAGCGACACCGATGTAAGTATAATAATAATCAACCTCAGGACTGTGTTTTGTCGTGAGGGATACGTAGTTTGGGTGATGTGCTATTGCGCATGTCATAGGTCAAGGCGGTTGGGTGGGCGCCTATGACGTGATGGTCGCTCGTATGCGACAGGGGGCGGGGTGATTCTCGAGTGGCGACGTTGTCTCTGCGGATGTCTGTCAGGTTTCGCCGGACTGTTGAGTGTTGTTCGGAATCTACCAGGTCTTTGTCTTCGTTGGTGTGTTTGGCACTCGCTGCATTCTTCCGCGAGGTCTTGAATGTCTTTGGTCATTTTCGGCCAGTAGACGCATATCTTTGCAAGTAGATTTGTTTTGACTATTCTAAGGTGTGGAATGTGTAGGTCTTTAAGTATTTCGGACCGTAGGGACGTCGGTATTAGTATTTGGTTTCCTTTAATGACCATATTGTTCTCATAGGTCAGCTCGTCTCTGTAGGGCCAGAATTCTCTTAGGTTCTGGGGCAGTGTTCTCCTCTCTGTTGGCCATCCGTTTTTGATGATGGTGCATAAATCTTGAAGTTGTTTCTCGTCTTTGGTTTCATTCTTAATTAGGGCCAATATGGGCTCGCTGAAGCGGGTATAGGATATCTGTTTATCGAACAGTATCTCATTGTTTTCTGGAAGCGGCTGTCTGGAGAGCGTATCTGGTAGGGGTAGGTTTTTTCCGGGGACGTATTCTATGTTGATGTTCTGCGTCTTTATTTGGTTTATCGTGATGATCTTCATCTGTTTTGTCGATGGTAGTCCCAATATTATAGGGCCAGGGGTCTCTGCTACGAAGAATGTAGCTCGCGTCGTGTAATCCTTTAGCGTGATGTCTAGGTCGATCGTTCCGTAGTGCTTCATAGATTCTCCATTGTAGACGGTTAACGAGGTTAGACTACGTTTTAAGTGGCCAGGGGTTGGTCGTGGGCCCGTGCATTGTTCGGGGTACATACGGAGGTACGTGCGTAATGGAAGTATGTTTCCTTCCGCTCCCGTATCTACCTTCACCGTCATGGTGGCGAGTTGGCCTCTCAACGTGAAGTGGAGATCGGCGGTCAGATCATTGTTGGAGTCGGTTCGTATCTCGTTGAATTTTAGTTCATCGAACTTGTGGTCGTATGAGCGGTCGTGTCCGCGATCGTGTTTTCAGGCGTGATCTGTTTTGTTATGGTACTGGGCAGAAAGTGGTTTAGATTTTTGGCGACACACCGCAGCCCAGTGACCAATTTTGTGACAAAATCGACACTCGGACTGTGCGGCGGGGCACTGGGTACCCGTGTGTTTCAGGCCGCAATATTTACAAGTAACATGATAATTAGTATTAGTAATCTTATCATTATGTGATTTATCGAGGCGATTATTGGTCTTCCGATATGCGGTCTTAGGTTTATTATCACTAAGTATGTTACTAACATGATCGATATGGGTGTTGGAGCCGTCTTTGAACTCCTTGAGTTCTTGTTGCAGTGCCTCGTACGTTCTTGCGATCGACATTTTCAATTTTGATAACGGGCCCTTGAATATAAATGTAACATATTGTTTAAATGCCATTAATTCTTGGGGTAGGTCTCCTGACCATACCATGCTCGGGGTCTTTATTCCGTCCATAATTATTATTTTTTTAAATTTGTTTTAAAAAATTTTTTTCGTACACATGCTTTTTTTTTTTTTAAAAAGCTTTAAATGTCTGTTTCTGGCGTTCGTTTTTTTACCGCTGTCACCATGTTATAATAGTTTGTTGTTCTAACTATAATGGAATCGATCTGGATGCAAAGAATGGCTAAGTTACGAGTTTATGCTACGAAGATTTGATATATTAATTAAACACGTCTAACTAGAGTTATCCTATAGGTATAGGTATAGGTATATATTTATTTACAAGAGGAAGTTAATCTGAAATGTGTCAAGGGTCGCAGGTCATATTCAATTACTATAAATAACAATACAACAGGTATGACTATTAAAATAGATATATATATATATAGATAATACAATACGTAAAAAAATATGTTTACAATTTAATACTTTAATATATATATATATATATATATATATATATATATATATTATATGTATATAAAATAAGTATATTATATTGTATATCTGCGCTATGTGTACTGATACTTGGATATATGTATGTAGATACTATCTAATAGATAGCCTATCTAAGATAGGTATATATATGTGTCTATATATATATATGTATGTATGGATAACACAGAGATTCATGGTCCAAGGGTTTATTAGTATAAGGGAAGGTAATGTGGTATATAGTGAAGCAGGGAGTATAATATATGGGAGTATAATATATGTACAATGTATATGCATATATAATATATGACTTGTTACCCTATTTTAATACTAACCCATCCCATACACAAAAGATCATTATACCCCATTATATATAAAATCGATAAAATCGAGTTCAATAAATTCGAAATTAATAAATTCGATAAAACCCGTTTTCAATACAGATCGATAATTGCACCTGTAATATTAAACTCTATAAATAGATCAGTAACGCGACTAACATGACCTAATTATGAATAATGCACGATACACGTGTACGGTATCCGGCTGCTATGTAACCACGTACGTGTATTACGACCCTGTCGTTCTACCCGTATAATCTCAACACTCACCCGCATAACTAATATTCACATACGCCGGTATAGATATAGATATTTGGATACAAAGACGCGTAGAATATCTCTCGTTTAGTGCGCGAGGTCACCGCAAGATGGCGATAGTTCACGCGAGTAGGTTATTAAAGCTTATGTTGGTGTTATCGTGCCGTATGTTCGCCTCTACAGATCAAGCCAGTATACTTATTGACTACGATATCACCTTGATACCCAACCAGACTGACGGGTTCGACAAGTTCACTAACAACAATTTTAACGACTATAGCATACTACAAGATAGGCAGTTCAACACTTGTGTGGTCGATGGGTCTTGGGCTTGCAACTTCGAACCGAGATCTTTGTTCTGGTTGCCTGGACTAGTCGTACGCATGCGATATCCGCTTACGATGCTCGAGAGTAATGTTATAGTAAGTGTTGCATATCTGAATCGCATTCGTATACTGCCCTATAAGCGCGCTAATACATGAGATGACGACATTCAATGAAAAAAATAAAAGTACTATTTCATAAAACTTAACTAGCACTTATATAAATGTATACTTTTCTAGTGGTTACCTATGGGTAACCTATACAAAATTCAAGTAATTATAATATTTTAATTAAAATAGAGAGTTACTGCGTATTAATACGTTCATAGTCGTACGGCTACTTTAATTATTTAATCTTCGTTATAAATTCATTATTATTTTAAAATAAATATGATTTTATAAAAGTTTGCTTTACAAATTTACGATAAATAGTCAGTGCTAAAAGTATGAATTTCTACCCTATTAATTGATAAACTATGAATAATGTTATTAACTATGAATGAATGAATATTTATTTACTGAATATTTAATTAATATAGGCTACAGAAGGATATTCGGAAGCTATATGTAGCTTATATTAAGTATTGATTGATAAAGCAACTATAACATATTATTAGCTCTATCGAACAAAAAATAATGGACACTTTTCAAAATGTGTTCATATAATGAAATATAAATTTGATAATAATTTAATGGAACATGTTTAAAATTGTTTAAGGACACACCTTCAGAATTCTCATTAAAAATAAAATATAATAAAAATGTGTATTTTAATATTACTTATAAGTTTTATTCCATATATATATATATATATATATATATATATATATATATATATATATATATATATAGAATCACATATGTATCATTATATCTTAATATTCTATATAATGAGGGAAATATAACTCTCAGATATAACTAATTAAAAATGATCTTTTTAAAATGACATTGTATTAAAATTAATTATAAAATATTAAAAAATATATATAAGTTATATGTGTATATATTATAGTTGTATATATATATATTGTTTTAAAATTGTATTATTTTAGTGGAGTCCCATCCAGGAACTTAACAAAATTAATTTTTATTTATAAACACATGGTTCTAATAAGCCGCTCTCGTGTTAAAATCATCAATAGTTTTAACGAGAGCCGATCATTATTTGATACACAAGTATTTAATATCACTTCTAAATATTACGTTAATACCTATTTTAATGGTCCGGACGCCGTCCGGCGGACGGGGCTTGAAACCGCGTCCTATAGGACACTGCTTATATGCTTGCCGCCTTAGACAACTGAGCCACATCGGTAGTTGTATATGTATATATGTGTGTGTATGTGTGTATGTGTGTATGTGTGTTTTGTGTATGTGTGTATGTGTATATGTGTGTATGTGTGTATGTTGTTGTTGTTGTTGTTGTTTAAGTATTTATTTTAAGCACATCATTAATAATTATAATTTATAATGTGGATCTAACAATATATATCACATATAGATAAAAATAGCTAATGTATACATTATATATATATAATATTATATATATATAATTCGCACGATAATATTACGAATAAACGAACATCAATGTTTGGCGATAAGAAATTTTTTTAATTTTTTTTTAAAGATATTAATTGATAAATTTTTATTTCTAAGTTGCGGGCCCGCAACCCCTCTAACCCCGGGGTAGTTTATTCCATCTAATTGTTGATGAAGAGCTGAATTTTCTCCTTTCGTATGTGATGCAATGGGTAATAGGTTGGTGTAGTATAGTGGAATTGTTATTACGTAAAAGTCTAGTGTTTGGTTTATGTTTTATTTTGTTTCGTAAATTATAGGGTAAGTTATAAGTAATAGTCTTTTTAAGTATTGTAAGTATTTTGTAGTTGATAGAGTATTCAGTGTTTAGCCAGTTAAGTTTTTTACGTAAGTCAGTAATGCTAGTTGTATAGTCAGTCTTCTGTAGTCTGTATATACTTCTAATTGAGCGGTTAATTATTTTGTCTAGTTTGTCTATTTTCAGTTTTTCAGTTCCTGTGAATAGTGAGTTGCAGTATTGTAGTCTTGAAAGTATGAGAGTCTGAGTCAGTAGTTTTGTAGTATTTCTATTTAAGTATGGTCGTATTTTTTTAATATTGAATAGCTGTGCAGTCGTAGATTGAGTAAGTAAGCTGTAATGTTTATCTAGATTAAGTTTATTATTGAAGTTGACGCCTAAGTATTTAACAGAATTGGTGGAAATGATTTTGTGTTGATTAATAATAATGTCAGGGAAGTAAGTATTTGGGTCATTAGTTATATTTAATAGTTCAGTTTTATTGTGGTTTAGTAGTAGGTTATTATTTGTTAGCCAGTTTTGTAGTTCGTTTAAACAGTCTTGTAGTTGGGTAGAGTTTGTTATCGTTGTGTGTAGTTCTATGTCGTCTGCGTATAAGTTGTAAGTAATAGATGGATAACGATTCATAATTGTTTATAATGGAATAAGATATATAGAAAAGAGAATTGGGGAAAGTATTGAACCTTGAGATACACCGTGATCGATGGTATATGATTTAGAGTAATTATTTCTTATTTTAATGGAATAATTTCTATCTTTAATAAAATTAGAAAACCATTCCATAGTTACATCTTGTATTCCTATGTTTCTAAGTCTTTCTAGCAGTATGTCATGTCTAAGGGTGTCGAATGCAGAGGATAAGTCAAGTAGTATTAGCTGTATTGGTTGTCCAGTGTCTAGTGAGTTATATAAGTCGTCAAAAAGAGAGAGTACGGTAGTTTCAGTAATATGTAGTTTACGGAATGCATTTTGTCGTATGTCCAGCAACATATTTTCAGTTAAGTAGTGTGAAAGTTGAGTATATACAGTTTTTTCAAGAATTTTAGTTAGTAGAGGTAGTTGAGATATAGGTATGTAGTTTAAGAATTCAGAAAAGTCAAGATTAGTTTTTTTTATTATTGGCGTAATTATTGCGTTTTTTAGTAAATTTGGAATAGTTCCTGTTATAAGTGAGTCATCAATTATATTTTTGTAAGTCAAAGTCAGAGTTGTTGCTAGTTTTTTTATTAAGTATAGAGGAATTGGGTCGTGTGGTGAAGAGTATCTAGCAGTGACAATATAATTGTAGATTGCAGTATTAGTAGGTACAGTAAAATGTGTTAGTGTCGAAGTGCATTGTAATATTTGGGGTGTATTATAAAGAGGGTCAAATGTACAAGAGAGTCTATTACAAATGGTGTTAATTTTGTCTTTAAAATATTCTGCAAATTTCTTACATAGTTGATCATCGGGAAAATGTGGGAGCGTAGAATTTTTATTTTTTCCTAAGAGGGTCTTAGTTATTGAGTAGAGTCGTTTATAGTCGTGTGAACAATCGTTTATTTTGTCAGTAAAGTAGTCTGTTTTTGTAGATTTCAGTTCATTCCTGTATATATATCTATTTTTTCGTAGGTCAATTAGATTTGATTGAGATGGTGATTTCGTAAAAAGTCTACATGATTTTCTAAATAAAACTTTTAAATTATTTAATTTGGAGTTAAACCATGGAGTTTCGTTATGTAGAGTCAAGTAGTTTGTTTTCAGTGGTGCATGTTGATTTAATAGTTGTTTAAGTATAGTGTTTAAGTTGAGTACTGTAATTTGGGTTTTATTTATCATAGAGATAAAATCAGATGAAAATTCATCAATATTTATTTTCCTGATACACCTGTAAGTAAGTAGGGTCTGTCTAGGTGAGGAGTTTAGTATATTAAGTTGAGAGTTTATTGCGTAATGGTCAGTGAGTAAGGTAGAGCGTGTTGGTTTATGTATTAGTATGTTAGGATGGTTGTATGTAAGTATCAGGTCTAGTATATGTCCGTAGGTATGAGTTGCAAAATTAACGTGTTGAGTTAAATTCAGTTCGTTACAAAGTCGTTTAAAGTCTTGGTGGTGTAGTTTGTCAGAGTCATAGTGGAAGTTGAAATCTCCTAAATGACCAGGTTGTCATAGTTATGTTCATGTATAAAGTTTGTAAATTCTAAAGCAAAAGTTATATGGCAGTTATTTGGTGGTATACTAGTAGGATCGGAATTATATTATTTTTTATTTTCAGTTTAGTAATTAGAAAATCACAGTTTGATGTACAAATCTCGGGCTGAGGAATAATTGTGATGTGATTTTTTACTAACAAAGCTATTCCTCCTCCATTTCTAACATCTGATCTACACTTTTGTATAAACGAGTATCCAAGGCTTTTAAGCCCAGCAGGAATGACGGTGTCTACATTTTTTAGCCAAGACTCGGTAATTGCTATAATCGAAAAGCGATATTCCATAATAAAGTTAGTAATAATATCAATGTTAGCAGTTAAAGATCGGGCATTTATTAAAGTAAGAGATAAGTAGTTTATGCTGTTGTTTAGTCATGTATGCTTATTCTTGGAAGTTAATTCATCCGTAGTTCATCTTTATTATTAATATAGTTTGTAAAAGAAGTTGTCCAATCAGTAAATAATTCATTTGGAACATTTAGTGGTTTTGTTTTCCAGTTATCCTTATTATTATCTATTTTTTGTCTGAGTTCGTATGTGTTTGTCTTTAAGTTCAATGAGCATTTATATATCCCTTAATTAGATTAGCTTTTATAGCGTGAAAATATATATGTTTTCGTCGTATTATTTCGGGTGATAGATAGTTATGTAGGAAAAGTCGGTTATAGTCAGTAGTTTTCAGTAATGGGTTGAATGAGATAAAAGAATCTTTAGCATAGAGAATAGTAAATGATATAAAACAATAACTATTTTTAAATATAACTTTATATATCAAAGAGGGGTTTATATTAAAATTAGAAATACATTTCTTTATATAGTTTAGATTACGATTATCTTTAGCTATATTTTTAATAGTAGCAGTATAGTTGGTATCAGTATCGGTAATCAATCTTATGTCGGTATTAGTATGGTTAGTAGTAGGTGTATTGGCAGCTTATGCATATGAGGTAGTGAGTGTCTTATTCGTTAGTTTTGTTGGTGTTGTAGTATTCCGTTTTTTGATATTGTTAATCTGAGTAGTATGTATGTCTAGTATTTTCAGTATATCATTTAGTTTATTTTCAATGGTTATGTTATTAGACGTAGTAGATGTAGTCGTTATATTATGGTTAGTAGTAGGTATGAGTGTAGTATTATTAGTTGTCATGGGTGTAGTATTAGTAGTTGGTATGGGTGTAGTATTAATAGTTAGTGTGGGTATAGTATTAGTAGTTGGTATGGGTGTATTATTAGTAGTACGGCAGGTAGGGCATGTATATTTAAAGTCTATTGATTGCATAAATGCTATTAATAGTTTTGAAGGTGAGTTTTTATTACCCCATTGCATCGATATTTCTTTCGCCGGATAAAGACATATATATTGGATTGTAGCTGTACATCTGCATACGACATGTCCCTCAGCATGTGATGCTTCAGCTGTAGTCGATGTGTTGCAGTGAATGCATTTTGAATCCATGTTCTTATCAGGTTACTCGTTTCTCAGGTCGTTATCGATGCTTTTATGATATGTAGTAATATAGGCAAAACAGAAGACTATGTTACATAGTATGATACTATGTAATTGATAAATGGTAGCTAACCTCAAATGAATTTTGGCAGATCCAACTACCAAAAGTAAATTCCCACGGGAGATCCACGAGAGTATATCAAATTTAGATATTATGATAACAATAATTTATCAATTTGATACGAATAAATAATAGATCTAATTATAAATATACATAAACAGTATATGATATATATCTGAATTATCAAATTAAAAAATATATAATTCTATGATCTTTGTAATTATTTTTTATTTTTTATTAAATTTTGTTTTGTTGTTAAAAATGAAAACAAATCCTAAATATAATTATATCTGAATAAGAAATGATTATAATTTAAAGACAACTATTATGTATTTCAAACAAGTTGGATATTAATATGTAAATAATATTAATATAATAGATAATATAAAAAATAAATGAATACGTACTTATCTTTATAATAATAATACAATTAAAAGATATTTAAAAGCTAAGCTGTAAATAACACAACTATATATTGGTTGCTATGTAAACAATGTGTGTTTTGTGTATGTGTGTATGTGTGTGTGTGTATGTGTGTATGTGTGTATGTGTGTTTTGTGTATGTGTGTATGTGTGTATGTGTTAATGTGTATATATATATATATAATGGTGTGTCCAGAAATATATCAAGAGGCCACATTTAAAATAAATATAGTAATATAGTTAAAATGTATATATAGGGGGGGTCGATTGTGTACCTAAGTCCCGCCTCCACCCGCCCCCCTCCCCCCCCCCCCCCCCGAGTAGTAAGATTTGGTCGTAGATGACGTCATTACTTCCGTGCATAATTAATCCGTATACCGTCAGGTTGTGATCTATGGAAGTGGTTTGATTCCTTTATCCAAGCACGTGAAGGTGATGACAAGAGTGGTGTTACCGGATGCCGGAGAATGCGACACGGCCGGCGTCTATAAGAGATGTGATATCAACAGTGAGAGCGATGAATTCTTGGATTATAGGTCGGTACATGCTATTAACATCTACAAGTACGACGTACACGGGCGTTAGTGAACGTGTTTAACTGTGCACGTCGTGCCGGTTTCGAACGCACGTTAGAGCCATTTGCTTATCATTACGAAATACATAACAAAATATATCATCTAAGTTCCTGGATGATTTAGAGTGACATCGGTCCCCAATATTTCACGTGACTAATCGCGAGTTAAAGTTAACAATGCTTGTAGGGATTATATAATATTATATTAATATATAATCATACGGTATTATGGTATGCGTGTATATATATAAAACACGAATTCACTACTCGGTGAATAATGTAATGAAAATATAACGCCAACAGCGAAATGTATAATTGAACTCTCGGTTTAACACGTGACTTATTGGGGGCCGATGTCAGTATTCAGCTCCTGGATGAGATGAAAGGACTCCATCACAATTTAAACAAAAAGATCATATGTATATATATATATATTACTGCAGAATCCGCATTACTTTTCGTATACAAAGTTGTCATTAATAAGTGATCAAATATTTATTTATTTTTGGTTTATTTATTTATGTTATATTGTATTTGCAAGCTTGATCAAAGTAAACAAGTTATTGACAAATAAACATACATTTGAGCTAAAGTAGTTTCTATAGAATACGACTAATATAGAATAAGAGTATTTTATTAGAAACTTTATGCGATATGCACAACGTACTATACTGGGTATACCTATAAGACTAAATAGTTCACATGCAACCTGCAGGTTAATACCATAACCTTTAACCTATAGGTTATCTCTTCGCTCTCACATAAGTCTCGAGTGTTATAGTGAAAGTCTGATTATGTAGATTAGAAAATGCCTGTTTAGAATATTCTAGTATGTTATCAATAGAGATTATTCTAGTATGCTATCAGTGTAGAATATTCTATAGAATATTCTACTATATTTCATACTATAGTATGTCTCCAAATATATATTCTAACCTCAAATATAATGAGATATTTTATGTTTAAAAATCATTTTCTATATATATATATATATATTTATCGATAGATATTATTAATTGAATATGTGTGTAACTATTATGTAATTAATGTTTTATATATAATATATGTTATATTATTTTATAATAATTTTCTAATTATTAGAATATTGAATAATGTTTCAGTAAAATAATAAATACACGGCTATCGTTTTCACAGTTAACATGATTGGTATGCGTTTAATTAACATTACAATATAATGTATGCACATTGATAATGATACAATATCAATATGACTATAATTGCACTGTAGATGTATACAAAACGAGGACGCTTCTAGAACTGGACATATTATTCTCGTAATAATAAATCAATTGGCAGCACAAGAGACGTCAAAGATCATTATCCGAGAGATATATGTTCGCATCGATTCATAAATATACATATGTGTGTGTGTGTGTTTATGTGTGTGTTTGTGTGTGTGTGTGCATGTTATATGCCGCAACAGTCGGGCTATGAGCGAACCAGCACCCGATGCATTATACTCGATCATTTGTGTATATTAATAATCATAAACATGATTTATACTGAATAATTTATACCCTAGTAAATAAATCTATATACATGTTAGGATATTGTGTGTATATATATATATATATATATATATATACACTTTTATTTTTATTTTTAATATTTGTATTTTATTTCCGTTGATTTTATTGTAAAATAGTTTTTTATATTATTTTACTTGCAACATATTTATTAAATATTAATTACATATATCATTATAAAATAGTACTATAGAATATAGTCTATATTATTCTATATGTATATATATATATATTATATATATATATATATATATATATATATATATATATATATATATATATATATATATATATATATATATATATATATGTATATAGAATAATTGTATTTTATTATCCTGGGCCCCTTACAGTTATTTATAACATGTAAGTATAATATTTATTACATAAGTATACGACTTCTTGAGGGGTCCATTTGTATCCTCTATTTGTATTGTATTTAATATATATACGTGGTTTCAATAAATAAATATTATTATTATATATATAATTATTAATTAAAATACTTAATCATTATATTAAACATAAATAATAAAATCTAAAGTATGTATATTATAATCTAATATTATATGAATAATTATTCATTATTCTTGAGCATTTTTAACATCAAATTGATTAAATATTGGACTTTTATATATTACTTAACAAATTGTATTAATTAACAAATATTTAACAAATATCAGTGTAATTATATATATATATATATAAATAATATAAATTATAAGATACATATTACAAATAAAAACCGAATAAAAACACAACTTAAACTCAAACCAAATAAAAATAAAAAACAAATACATGTATATATATATATATATATATGGGTGCAGCGTGACAAATTATATTCATTATATTATATAATATATATATATAATATATAATATATATATATATACACTTTATTCAGTAAGTTACAGGAGTCGGTATGCGCGTGTCATCGACGAATTTCGATGAAAACACGCATGCGTTAACGATGAAGGTAGGAATAATGGGCCGGTGTCATATAATATATTAGATGACACGAAGTATACTTCGTCCCCATCCTAAAAATCGTCCCCGATTGTCACGTGACAACAAAATCGATGATATTTCACTAAATACACATACGAATCGCTTCACATTTAAACCACATATAACTAGTATGTATATACACATATGTGGAAAAAATCAACGTCTAATTATGCTTTAAAATAAAGTAATACTCAAATATATAAAGTAGAATTGAGATGACTTTAAATATACCAGATTAAACGATAATAACTTAATATTTTAAAATTCTGAATCGACAGAAGTTATTATTTTTCAATTGTAAGTTTAATACAATAATATCGTATTATAAAATTGTCTCTATATACCATTTTAATTAAAAAACATTATACGCATTTTCAGTTAATTATTGAAATAGTTTTAATTTGAATTTAATGCGGGTGTTGAGCGTGCGACACCCGCATTAAGTTATAAATAGAGTATATGCAACGCCCTTTGGTAAAGGTTTATATTCACGAATATAAATGCGTATAATGTTTTTTAATTAAAATGATATATAGAGACAATTTTATAATACGATCTTATAGTATTATACTTAAAATTGAAAAATAATAACTTCTGTCGATTCAGAATTTTAAAATATTAATTTATTATCGTTTAATCTGGTATTTTTAAAGTCATCTCCATTCTACTTTATATATTTGAGTATTACTTTATTTTAAAGCATAATTAGACGTTAATTTTTTCCACATGTGTGTATATAAATACTAGTTATATGTGGTTTACATTTGAAGCGATTCGTATGTGTATTTAGTGAAATATCATCGATTTTGTTGTCACGTGACAATCGGGGACGATTTTTTGGATGGGGACGAAGTATTATATGACACCGGGTCTCACTTCACATGAAATCACGGGCTCGCCACGCTCAACATATATTTAGGGGTGTGACTATATATATATAGTCACGCCCCTAAAGATATGTGAGCGTGGCGAGCCCGGTACATATTGTATACATTTACGTTAATACTAAGGAGTCGGATCTGTAGCGTTCCAGAAGCAGGTAGTCTCGGTAGTGGTCTTGCTGCTGCATCGAATTAGTGGTCATCCCGTCGTGATGCTACTTCTCTACCATCATCGGCATAGGCGTGGTACCTTTTGGTCAACACACGGGTGGTGCGCAGTTAGTAGAAACATATTTCAAGTGTTTTTGGTCAACCACAAGTGCGCTGGTTATATCGCTAGTACGTCGTATGTATGTATATATGTATATAAAAAAATGTATTACATGTATATACATACATACTTGTACCAGAGTCCTTGGACCAATGGGCTTTGCTTGTACTAGTAAATATAATTTAATACATATTTGTATACATATACACATATATATATATATATATATATATATATATATATATATATATATATATATATATATGTAAATATAATAATATAATATATATATATATATATATATAATAATAATTATATTATATTAATATAATTATATAAGATAAGATAAGATAAATTTTATTATTGTAATTATTATAAAAGAAAAACAATAAATGGACAAATAAAATAGTCAGAAGACTTTCGAGGTATTTGCCCTTAATAATGCCATATATGCATATATGCATAATATATTATATAACAAATTTAATTTGTCATTAATATTCATTATTCATTATTTGGATTAATATTAATATTATTGTCGTTTTATTTATTTTATTATAATATCGTTTTACCAATGTACCACTAGGCCACCTATTACAGTTGTACATATCTTGAACATTAGCAATCATCAAAATTACCTTAAATGAAGATACATAGTGACGCGTAGTAATTATTTTCTCAACCGAACATTCATTTGAAGTAATCTCAAATTCTCTGCATATATGATTTAATTGTCTCGGTAGTCACATCATTATTTATACGAGATAAGAATAAATGTTATCGTCTAGATGGTAGTTTCCCGAATGATTCAGAAAAGCCTTTTCCAATTGTTATAACATTCGGCGTTTATTCGTGATCTTACTTTTCTTGACTTTCTTGTTGTTGACTAGTGTAAACTTCTCATCTGGTGTCGATGTTCGTACTTTTGAAGCTTAAGTTTCATGATTATTCATCCATACTCAGGTACATAGTGATATGTAGAAATATTAGCAGATATATGTTCGCATACATTTGGTATATCATTATCTTTATTGACACTAATTATTGAAGTAATAATTGCTTAATTGATTAGATAAAAATTATTTCGTAGCAATATTATAGCAGAATGAATAGAGGCCATATTTGTATGTTGATCTCCAATTGGATAAATTCTTCGAGTATCAGAAGCAACATATAATGGTATTGATTTTGAATTTAATTCGTCTATTAGGTCAAAAATACCTAAAAACTATATCTTAAGATATTTTTTCAGCTAAATTCGGAGCTTTAAGCTTCACAAGAAATCTGCATTCCGATTTATCTAATACATTGTTAATACATATATGTCACTAGTGAATCTCTTTAGCAAGAGTTAATTCACTTATTTTAAAACATTCTGAAATAACCATTACAATTGAATCACGGTTCATTGTTTCTCTAGCATTCACACAGTAGCAAAGAAATTCATTAACAATTATGTTCCTCTCATTCATAATGCTAAACAATAGCGTTAACTCTGACCCAATTATATATATATATATATATACAATTGTATACAATTTAAAATTGCATATGTACAATCACTGATTCGATTCGGACATATAACATGAAATAATAAATCAGATTTATTATTTATTTATATCTAAACAAAAATCATTAATTTTACCAGAAATTTGATTGGTTTAAAAATTAGGTCATTATAGATTGATTCCAATGAATTTAATAATAGGTATGCATATACATATAAATTAAATATGATTTAGAAATAAGTTTTAACTACACTTATAATCAGATTGAGAGTCAGCCGAATAAAAGGTAAATCCTCTGAAGTCGGCCAATAATCGAATATAAATTACAAATTATAAACAAATCTCATCAAAAAGTATGGAGTCTCGTGAATATATACATAGTTGTATGTAATCATAACGATGTCTGATCTAAGTTTAGTATTTAACATAATTATCTTGTTCACTTTTTATTCATAATATAAACATTATTAGAATATATTTTTGCAATACAAGCTATATACAAAAACTTTTTTAATAGAGTTTTAAATTGAATAGTAGAATAATGTTACTTCATAACCTGCGTAATGTTCACACCGTGTGTACTACACAATAATACATTGCTAATTGTAATAACATCGCAATATCGTCATGCAAATAGTTCGAACACTAACTGAAATGTGAACGATACTATACTTGAAGAAAACTTAGATGATATTATATACTGTTAGATATATACTAAAATGTTGTTAGATGAATATAAATATGCTGTAAGACGCACTATAGAGTATATATATATATATATATATATATATATATATATATATATTACGGTGGAATATCGACGCCGATAGGGCGCGTCCCCAGGTTGCGGATAGGGGAATTACCTCTATAGGTTAGCTGCGAACTAAAATAAACAGCCGCGGACAAAACGACACACCTGTTGCCTTGTAGGAGCCCATTGGATTGGGAAAGTCTAGGGGAAAACACCCTAACAGAAACCGGGAACGAGAGGTTCTCTTAGGCGATCACTAATCATTATGTTTAGTAGCCAGCGCCTTTCACCTAGAATGTCCTTGAACAAGTGTCTAGGTTAAATTGTCTCAAAAAAAAACACATGAATACAAATACAAGAATGGCCCTCAGTCCCGGGCAAATAGAGGGTGCGAATAATCTCCCGGTTAGGACAGCTACATGGAACACTAGAACACTAATTGATAATGATACTATTGACTTATTAATAAACGAAATTGAACGAATGGAAATTGATATAATTGGAATAACTGAGACCCATTGGACAACAGATATACCTACGATATGGGAGAAAGATGAATACATCATCATTCACTCACCACGACAAGACGGCATACACAGGCAAGGTGTCGCTTTAATACTGAATAAAAAACTAAGTGAGCACATGATTAACTATGAGTGTATATCAAGCAGATTATTGAAGGTTACCATAGAGCTTAGATCAGATATAATAACATACTTCGTTGTGTACGCTCCAGGCTCTAGCTACGAAGATACATATGTAGAAGAATTGTTCGGAACATTACAATATGAGATTAACATCCTTCCACCAAGCGAACATATTGTACTACTAGGTGATTTTAACGCATCAGTAGGAATCCATATGCAAGACATCTGGCCAGAAGTAGTTATGTGTTATAGTGCAGGAGAACACAATGAACGAGGTGTCAAACTACTTCAATTCTGTGCAATAAACAATCTATTTATAGCAAACAATATTCAAGCACAAAGAAAGGCGAAGATATACTTGGACTTCACCAAAACGTACAGAGATGCAAATTGATTTTATTATAATGTCTAAGAAACTAAAATCTACTCTTGCAAACTGCAGAACCTATAACTCTGCCGAAATAGGGTCAGATCACCAACTTGTTATTACAAACATAGTTATGAAAAAACCAAAAAAAAACGAAACATATAGCAAAAAAACCACCGAAACGTTATGACACCGATAAACTGCAAAGCAAGGAAACATCAAAAAAGTTTGCATCGATAATAAGAGAAGGATTTTCTAACCTATTAGACGAAGACTATGAGATGACTCTAGATGAATTTTACATTAAATTCAAAAAAAATCATACATATAGCAGCTGAAAAAGAAATCGGGCATAAACGACATAACGAAATCCCCGGTCTCTCAAGCGAGGTAAAAGACCTATGTGTACAACGAAGAAGCGCTAAAATAATGATGTTAAAAAACCGAACAAAACCATAATGAAGACTATACAAATTACTATAGAGAATTTAATAAAAGAGTAAAAGCAGAAGTAAAAAAACAAAAGAATGATAATTTGAGTGAAAAAATATCAGAAATGGAAGAAAATTTTAAAAAGAATAACACACATAAATTATTCAAACAAGTTTGTGAACTAGAAGGAAAGAGATATAGATCTATACATGCTATGAAAGACTATCAAGGTAATCTAAAGACGAAAAAGCAAGATGTATTGCATATCTGGAAAACGCACTTTGAGAAACACCTCAACACATAATTCAAACA
The DNA here is from genome assembly GCA_964019155.1 of Osedax fenrisi. Taxonomy (NCBI): domain Eukaryota; kingdom Metazoa; phylum Annelida; class Polychaeta; order Sabellida; family Siboglinidae; genus Osedax; species Osedax fenrisi. Next base: position 62,923,137 of record OZ025239.1, on the reverse strand, counting down.
CGACGAAAATGCTCTGCAAGAATTTGACTCATTAGATATTAATAATGAAAACATACCGCCAATAACTGAACAAGAAGTTAAGAACTCAATAAAACAGCTAGCCAAGAGAAAGTCACCTGGGGTTGATGGAATAACTTCTGAATTTATAAAAGCTGGAGGTGATATTATAACTATAACACTAACAAACCTGTTTAATAAAATAATTGTGACAGAGAATTCACCAAATGACTGGTCTAAGATGATAATAACACCAATCCACAAAAAAGGTGACAAACTGAACTCCGCAAACTATAGAGCCATTGCACTATTACCAATACCAGGTAAAATATTCTGCAAAATATTAATGAACAGATGCTTGCACATAATTGAATCATCAATGAGTGACTCTCAATTCGGTTTTAGGCCTATTAGAGGAACCACGGATGCAATATTTATTATAAGGCAGTTGATCGAGAAAGCAAAAGAACACCAAATACCGCTCCATTTCCACTTTATTGATTTTAAAGCAGCATTTGACACTATTTGGAGAGAGGCACTTTGAGAGATGCTGCTTAAGATAGTTATCCCAAATAAACTTGTCGAGATAATCAAAATTCTCTATGACAAAATGGAATGCTCCATAATAGCTGGAGGAGAATTAACGGACTGGTTCCCAGTTAATATTGGCGTGAGACAAGGCTATATTATGTCACCAAGATTATTCAACATATTCCTAGAATATGTAATGAAGGGTGTTAAAAGTTTGAACCGTGACTTTCAATTAAATGAAAATATGTCTGTTGATATCAGATACGCAGACGATACGATACTCATATCTACTATATTCGAAAAACTGTAACTATCTTCATTGGAACTATAACAAGCTTGCCAAAAATGGGGTCTGAAGATAAATCCTCTTAAATGCGCAATAATGACACCAGATAGCAATGCTGAAATTGAAATCGACAACAACGTGGTTCCAAAAGTTTCCAAGTTAGAATTTCTGGGTAGTCTTGTTCCAGTCTGCTCCTCAGATGTTCAACACCGAATATCAATGGCACCACTAGCATTCGGTAGACTAAGAACGATATGGTCATCAAAAGGCGTATCAATAAAGCTTAAGACTAGACGCTATGGAGCACTCATTCTGCCGATTGCCACATACGGTTCAGAGTCATGGACTACAAGACGTAAGGAAATCGATGCGCTACTAGTGTTTGAAATGAAATGCCTTAGAGCTATACTCCGGATTACTAGGTCTGACAAACTCAGAAACATCATGATACGAAAGAAACTAAACATAAGCGAAACGATAGAATACATAGTTCTTGAAAGAAGACTTCGCTGGTTCGGTCATGTTGTCAGGAATACGTCAACACTAAATGCCAGCTACAAGTTGGATTTCAACAAAAATCGACCAAGAGGACGCCCGCCAAAAAGATGGTCTGGTGGCATAAGGGAACAGTTCGGTGAGCCACTATTAAATATATAGAGACGAGCCAAACGACGAGATGCCTTCGGAAAATGTGTATTCATGTGGAAAGCAAAGGGACGCTAATCTTATGCATTTAAGTCAAGTTAAGTCATATATATAAATATATATATATACATATATATATATATGTATATATAAGTGTGGAAGCTGTATATAATACTGCGAATAATTAACCTTATATGTTTTTGCAGATATTGAAACTATTCATGTCCGAGAGTGGAAATAACTTAATAGGAATTGAAATAATATCTGTTCTTGATTTTCATTCATTTAATATGTCAAGTAGAGAGATACCTTAAAGATTTATATAATATTTATCGACATTTAAATGGTAACCTACCTAATATGGTAATCATTATAATAACAATTAATTAAAAAAACTTAAGCTCATAGTAGATAAATATATAACATTATTTTCTGTAATTATAATTGGCCCACATCAATAGTATATTGAATATGTATAAATAAGGAACATTTAAGTCAGTGGACTTTTACCACTATATAAATGGCTTGCCCTAATACACTGTTAAAAAATAACGTACAAAATTATCTCTGATAACGTACAAAGCTTGTCCCCCCCCCCCCAGTGTACCTTATAACGTACACATGACTTTTTTTATTTCAAATGAATTATGTACGTTATTACAATATTCTGGCTTTATAAGTTATTATAAAACGGATTTGTACGTTATTTAAAAAATATTTTGAACGTTATTGCAATACCGTATTGTACGTTATTTAAAGATAGTTTTGGATGTTATTAAAATACCACATTGTACGTTATTGTACGTTATTTAAAGACTGTTTTGAACATTATACATGCCTCCGACTGGATTCGAACCAACGACCTATATATAGGTAGCAGGAACCAAACGCTTTGTTGATCGGGCTAAAGCGCCATTCGATATATATATATATAGTAAACGCGCATCTATTGTATCGATTTTTCGTATAATTTCAAAATAAGTATACGATACTATATAGATAATTGGGTTATCGGGTAATACGCGTCATATGGATGTATTACGTTATACGTGTCACCAGTAGCCAGTATAGGCTGCAGCTTATCCATGGATATATTATTACACGTTTAACGTGACGTTGCCATTTAAATCTCAACATATAAACATATCAGTTATAATGTTATTAATAATAACTTATTATATATATATACCTATAAATACCTATAAATATATATTATTAAATATATTATATGAATTTATATACCAATATATATGGTATATATAGATTACAATTACCTAAATAGACATATTTGATATGTTGTTATACATTATAGTGCATACACCGCAGTACAATGCAATGGACTAGATATGCGTGTCACCAGTTGCCAGTATAAGCTGGATATATTATTACACGTTACCATTTAAATCTCAAAATATAAACATACCAGTTAACTATTACAATTGTAATGTTATTATATATATATAAATATATATTATTAAATATATTATATGAATTTAAATACCAATATATGTGGTATATACCAGTAATGTTATTTGTATGTATAATAACTATGTATATTTATAAAATAACATGCCATGGTATACCATATGCATATGATATGTTAACATTGAGATTAAGACTGTTAACATGTTAATTTAACGTTTTTGTGTAGGTGAGTAGGCTTATGATGTATACTTTACTAATTATATATATATATATATATATATACGAGTATATATGTATTACCCCTTAACATAAAAAGAACGTATAGAATTCATTTATATTGAATAATAAAATATATATGTATATACATATAAATAGTATACAATAATAACGTACAAGATATAAATAAGTATGTTTATTGATTTTGTACGTTATTATTATAATAATAACGTACAAAGTTAGATAATACGTATATAAACGTGTTTTGTACGTTATTTTTTACTTTGTACGTTATTTCAAGATGGTTTTGTACGTTAATTTTTAACAGTGTAGTGATAATACTTTGCATATTATAATACTTGTACATATAGTATTCACTCCAGGCTACATCATGTGAAATATAACATTATTTCTTCTACTCCCAAATTGGTTCTCGTTACATAAACGCATAGGTACTAGTAATAAACCCTACTTGTAAGACTTATCTCCCTATAGGGTTATAGCCCTACATATATCCACTAATTCATACTTAACTGTCATAGTTCCAATAGGCAGCCCTATAGGGCTGATATATTAACTCATTTCTTTCTAACCCATGCTCTTCCTTTGACTGTTTACGTTAGATTTGTGAAGTACGAATTTTGATACATCGTACCACCATTTCTCAGATAATGTTTACATAGGTTTATATAATTTAGAGATCTACTTAATTATATAATTTAGAGATCTACTTAATTATATAATTTAGAGATCTACATAATTATATAATTTAGAGATCTACATAATTATATAATGTAGAGATATCTCCAAGCGACCTGATTCATGTCATATGAATGGTTAACTAGGCATTATAATGATAAGATTATCTAGGGGAAATTAACCTAATACGGACACATTAACAATAAATGGTCTTAACATTTTATGACTCAACATTTTTATTCATAATATATTAATATTAGGTTATTGCCTATATGATTATAGATATTATTGTGATTTTTATATTTTATTTAATCTTTTAATTCCATAGATAACGGGGGTGTCTGTATTCGGTATCCATGTCCGAATACGGACACTCTATATACCATTAGATAAACTATATATTATTGATGAACCAATCAGATAAATTACAATTACATTATTTATAATTAATTTTATGAATAATTTAATATAACTTAATTATTAATTAATTTATTAATTTGTATTATTTTATTAAATAATAATACAATTTAAGTATCTAATTAATAAAAAAAATTAGATTTAGATTTATTGGTGATATTAATATTATAACGCACTCGATTTTTATGAAAATCGGAATAGTTCACACGCTGCGCGCTGATTGCTTATAGGGTGTCCGTATTAAGAAATCTATAGTGTCCGTATTAGGGACTTATATGACCTCTAGATATATTCTTATAACTTAAAGAATATTTGATAACAAATATAGAAATGATATATAATTTTAGAATGCTTTATTTTTTAATAATATAGTGTTATTTTATTTCTTGAAAATGTTTTAAGTTGAAATTTGTTTTCATAAATTTTAAAACGTAATAAAAAAATTAGTTTATTGGATATATCAACAATATTTTGAATAATTAAATAATAAAAAATATCTATTTAGACTATTTATATAATTATGAATATTTTATTCATTAAACATTTTTTTGTATGATTTATGGTTTCTGAGATACCGAGATTGTCCGTATTCAGTTAATTTCCCCTACATAACTGTATCTATTATACCTATATATAATTTATAAATCAAAGTCACATATATAAATATAATCTATAATATAATCTGTTATAATTATATATATATATATATATATATATATATATATATATATTTATATATAATACAAATAGGCCCTATATAATACATCTAGGTCTAATACATACATACAAACCCTACATCTACAAAATTACTATTTTTATATAAATAATTTGATGTATGAAAATTAATATTATGTATATAACCTTGGTTAAATATGCATAGAGAATGAAGTTTTTTCTTCGTGAAATATGTTTGTAACCCATGGTAACCCATAGTTCCTCCCTGTTTTACCTAAATAAAATCTATGTTTTAACCATTCAATAAATAATTTATCAAGTATTAGGTTAATTACCCTATTAATTAAAAAATAGTAGATTAAATCTAAGATTTGCAAAAGTTTAAAATTAAATTATATAACTTTTTATATAAAACTGTTGTCGTTATTGTAGAGTTATTATAAATGTTATATAATATGAGTATGTGCATTTTTATATATAAAAGTCACTATTTAAAATTATTTGTCATAAATGATTATTTGATATCGTATTTGTACAGATGAAAATAGATCACGTGCAGTAAAGGTCGACTGGTGCTAACTGGTCATTGATGGCAAAGGTGATTCAATGAATGTTTATTTTTTAAGTTGGAAGATTGATTAATACAATTGGTTTATTAATAAATAAGTTACAAGTAAGAAAAAACTTCTGATTTTAGAAGAAATCTATCCATGTATTTTCTTATGTGGAAAAAACGACCAATACAATAAGTAATTTTTACATCTCATACGCGTACCTGGTGTACCGGGTACACTGTACCCAGCTAACAGTAATAGCCTCATAATAGCAGTATAATAGCATAAATAATAGCCTCAAATGTTTACATTATGTTATTATATTGCCATTAAAATTAAAAGTATATTATGATGCTATTACTTTTTAATGCTATTATGCTGATAATATGTTGCTATTATTATAATATCAACATAATAGCAGCATAATAGCATAATGTTAACCTTTTAGCCTATTATAATGATATAATACTCAGTAATGATGTATGCTATTATGAGGCTATTACTATTAGCTGCGATTAATATAACTGATGCGACAGCAACGCATACTACCAATTAATGTTCGCATTCTTTATAAATTACTGGTAATTACACATCTTGCATATCACAAGACACCGACATACCTCGTGAAATTAATAAAGATATATTAAAGTCTGAGACCACATAATCTACCTCAAATTGAAAAAATACAACAAAAGAATAGGCATACGATAGCAGAGCATGTAGTATAGTGGAGCATATCGAGTGGAACAAGCTCGATATTGATTTAAGATCTTGTGAATCAACATCAACATTCGAAATTATTAAAAACTAAATTATTTATAATTCAATTATTAATTATTAATTATTAATAGCCTATGAATTTAAAAGTATTTGTTGTTATTTAATATATCACGAGAATATATTATCATTTTATTTTTTATCTCATATTACCTCGTTATTATAAACCCTTTATTAATGATCATTTAAAAAGTGTATAAAATCAAATAAATAATAATAATGTATACCTATAGGGTAAAGATGGGTAATGTGGCAACTTTAGATAATGTTGTATAACTTTATAAATATTAGTTCTAATTCGATAATGTGTTCAATATAGATACATCTTATGCTATATAAGAGAACTGCCGAATCATTTTAGCGTAACTAATTGAAATTATTAAGGTGGCCACCTATTGCGGGTAATGTGGCCACCTTAAAAGGTATCATTAATCCACTAGATGGCGTTACTTTATATCAAGTTTAGTCCAATGATATCACATCAAGTATAATATTAAATAATACACGCAATTGTGATACATTAATGATTTTAATGTTAATTTTATAAATTACTATATCCATTAATAGGCTATATCCTAGTATACCATTAAACTTACTTATCATATTATTAATATGGAAAAAGCAATGTCATCAGTTTTATTTTTCAATTGTAAGTATAATGCTATAAAATCGATTCTAAAATTGTCTCTATAAACCATTTTAATTAAAAAACATTATACGCATTTATATTCGTGAATATACACATATACAGGCCCGTAGCCACGGGGGCCTTGCCCCCGCAGGCCCCCCCTGAAATCGGCTAGGCCCCCCCTGAGATTAGGTAGGCCCCTAAAACTTGTTTCACATTACGTTTTTTTCATATAGTATTTAGTAAATACTATTAATCTAGTAAATACTATTTACTAGATATTCAATTATATTTTTATTTTTATTTTATAATTTTATTTATATTATATTTATTTATTAGAATGTATGTATTTTAGTCATATACATTATAGTGAGGATCCAATTCAGTAATTATGGTTTGATAAAATATTTTCTAAAATTATGATAAATATTAAAAATAAATTTTAATAATTAAATTTCATCTGATCTCGGAAATGTTTGTCCTAAATGTACAAGTTGTAGAGCAATTTTGAAATAAAATAAGAATATTTACCGATAATATATATTATAATATTATATATATATATATATATATATATATATATATATATATACAGTAAAACCTCTCTATAAGAAACCTCTTTATAAGAAAATTGTTCACACATTTGGTTGGAATTCAACCTTTTCCACATTAAAAAACCACTTTATAAGAACATTTTATAAGACAAATATAAGAAAAACCTCTTTATAAGAAACTTATTGTATACAAAATATATAAAATAATTACATATAAATAGAATTATTATATATTGATAACAATTATAGAAATTAATTATTATAATAATTATTATTATTATAATATAATTATATATGATATTTTTTTTTCTTACAAATATTTTATATTACATAAATAGCTCGAAATTAATTAAAATTAATTAATAATTGTTATTGTATATCCATACATTTATTAAAATTAATTAATAAATGTTGTTTTTAAATAAATTTCTAAACTATTCTTTTGATTAATATAAATAAATATAGTATATATATATAACCTATAGGTTATATAATGTATTTTTAATTATAAATTAACTCTTAAAATCATTGGAAAAGTAAAAACCTCTTTATAAGAAAACCTCTCTATAAGAAAAAAAGTACTGAAAAAAAAGAGTTTCTTATAGAGAGGTTTTACTGTATATATATACTGTTATGTATATTAATGTAAAGTTCATTATCTTTGTGAACAATAACATGAACTCTAACCTAACAATTTCCTCTTGTAAATAAATATATTATATTAAGCTGTGTTTTTACTTTTAATAACCCTATCGGAAATCATCCAAGCCCACAAAGATCCGTGGCACCTCAAACTTCATAACGTTGCTAATGATAAAGAAATGCAACATAACATGGTGACAGCGAAATGAACCCGAAACGAAAATATCACTTTAAAGACTTTAAAACAACACGAGGGAAATTTCCAGAATAAGAAAAACAAGAACCCATACCAAGTACACTACAATGAATGGAATAAATATATCTTTATATACCTCACATGGTATGGACAGGGGACCTACCACACGAACTAACGATGTTCAAACAATACACAACACTAATATTTAAAGGCCCAATGTCACATTTAAAAACAGACGAGAAGATGACATATGTATTCATATGGATAGGCGAAGAAGGCCTAAGGATATATCCTATATATAACCAGAGCTGGGCACGATACTCGAAAAATGTATAATAGATACAATTACAATTACACACTTTTTTCTTATAATAGATACTACTACAATTACTTTATAAAAAATCATAGTAGATACAATTACAAATACATAATTTTCTTAGTAGATACATCTTAGTAGATACAAATACATTATAATTATATACAATTTATATAGTATATAGATATAAATTATATTTATATATATATATTCTTCGATGTCGATTTGAAAGTACATATCAAGGAACATTAAGGGGGTATCCCACTACAAGTATTATAGCTTTAAAACTATTTTCTATAAAGTTAACTATAATTTTATTGGGAAACCTCCTTACTTTCCGGCAACTTACCTGAAATATAATAACTTTATTGGTATCCCATTACAACTTGATAGAAAATGGTTTTAAAGTTACAATATTTCCGGTAAGTTGCCGGAAAATCTTGTAGTGGGATACCCCCTTTATACGTAAATAATGTCCGGAAATGTTTTATAGAAAGTGATTTTCTAGCAATTTGTAGTATCCCACTACAAATTGCTAGAAAATCACTTTCTATAAAACATTTCCGGACATTATTTCCGTATAAAGGGGGTATCCCACTACAAGATTTTTCGGCAACTTACCGGAAATATTGTAACTTTAAAATCATTTTCTATCAAGTTGTAATGGGATACCCCCTTTAAAGATACTATTTTTCCGGAAAGTTGCAGTAAAGTAAGAGGGTAACCTACTACAATTGTAGTTAACTGGCTAGAAAATAACTTTCTATAAATATTTCAGGACATTATTTCCGGAAATACTGCTAGTGGGATACCTCCTTTAAAATGAAATATTAAATATTTACACCTTATAACGTGTTCTTCAATAGATGATATATAATACATTTTATATTTATTAAAATGTAATGATGCCCACGATGAATATGTTAGTGTACCAGCGTTTATTTCATCTTAAATTATACTATATAGTATATATAGTATATATTATCATATGATCTAAACTACGATTAAAAAGGACGAGTTGAGGGTTAACGGTTACATTTTAAATGCGAAATAAATTTATATAGGCTCACTTTGGATGTAATGTAGTTAAAAAAAACCAAGCAGGACAAAACTAAACCAATTAAACCAAATAACCCACAAATATTTATACAAATTATTTTATATATACTATTAACTCGTATTTAAAATGTAACCTTTAACCCTCAACTCGTCCTTTTTGATCGTCTCCCCTATGAGCTATTACAGACTATAGAGAAATATACATTATTACAATATACTATTTTTCAACTAAAAATAATCAGCGACCTTTACTTTAGAATGTTAAACATGAATATAGTAAATTATCAAATATACAAAAAATAAATTATTAATATATTATTAATTATTATTATTTAGAATTTATAATCATATTTATTAAAATGATTTTATATTTCTATATAATATATAATTTTAAATTATAAATCAATTATTATATAAAATATATTATCAAAATAATGTCTGTTTTCAATAAATGTATATAATGGTTTTTGAGAATAAATCACTATAATTGATATATCATAATTGTTAACAATGAATTAATTTCAATATTAACAAAAGATATTTTATTAAAAAATATATATATAATGTATATATATATATATTAAAATTTATTTATAAAATGATATTATAAAATATTGATATAAAATAAATATAATAACCAAATGATATATTATTTAATAAAATGTATCTGTTTAAATAATTGTCTTAGTAGTACGTATCGTAGATACTATTTACGACTAATAGATACGATTACAAATACTTTTGTAATTTTTATAATAGATACAAATACAAATACAAATGTATCTACGATACTGATTTTTTGCCTTAATAGATACTGTATCGGCGATACTGCCCAGCTCTGTATATAACACATGGAATAACGATTCAAAGACACTAGCAAAATTGTGGAACCATCTATCCGAAGTGCTGGAACCTAGATCAAACTACAGACTGGCCAGACTGCAGATAGAAAAGATTAGGCAATACAAAGACGAGCCCATAGACGAATTCATGACAAAATGCATGCTACAAGCAAAGAAATGCAAATTCAGGGACGAAACAGAAATAGAAACGCGCCTGATAGAACAAATAATCAGAGGAGGCGCTCACGACAAAGTCAGGGAAGATATACTCTGCAAGGACAACACCCTAACACTCGACCAGGCCATGAAAATCGCTCGTACCTACGAAGCACTACAGAGCGAGCTCAAGGAGTTCAAAGCCGGCTCCAACACCCATATCGATCACGTTAGTAACAGACTTAGTGATAGTAAACCTAAGACCGCATATCGGAAGACTAATAATCGCCTCGATAAATCACATAATGATAAGATTACAAATTATTATGTTACTTGTAAATATTGCGGCCTGAAACACACGGGTACCCAGTGCCCCGCCGCACAGTCCGAGTGTCGATTTTTTCACAAAATTGGTCATTGGGCTGCGGTGTGTCGCCAAAAATCTAAACCACTTTCTGCCCAGTACCATAATAACACAGGTCACGCCCGAAAACACGATCGCGGACACGACCGCACATACGACCGCGGACACGACCGCTCATACGACCGCACGTTCGACGAGCTGAAATGCAACGACCTGAAACTCAACGAGATAGCAGCAGACCCGACAAGAGTACTGAACGCCGTCCTACGCTTCACGCTGAGAGGGCTACCCGCGACCATGAAGGCGAAGGTAGACACAGGCGCGGAAGGAAACATCCTTCCACTACGTACGTATCTTCGAATGTATCCCGAGCACTGCAACAACGCACGACCAACGCTTGGTCACCTAAACCCAAGCCGAACCACGCTGACCGTCTACAACGGAGACAAGATGGTCCACTACGGAACAATCGATATCGACATCACGCTAAAGAAAGTGACAACACGAGCTACCTTCTATGTAGCTGAGACACCAGGTCCGATAATACTGGGCCTACCATCAATAACCAAGATGAAGGTTATTACGATAAATAACGTCAAGACGAACAAGATCAAGACTTCAGACGACCTCGAGAACATGTACCCAGACCGATTCGAAGAGATCGGCAACTTCGAAGGCACTTACCACATAGTGACCGACCCCACGGTACCCCCAGTAATACACTCCCCGCGAAGACCCCCGATATCGATGGTACAATAAATTAAAGATGAACTAGACCAGATGGAGGAAACCGGTGTGATCAAGAAAGTCACAGAACCAACAGAATGGGTATCGAGCCTGGTATACGCACGGAAGCAATCAGGCAAGTTAAGTATATGCCTCGACCCACGCGACCTGAATAAGGAAATAATGAGACCCCACTACCATTCAAAGAACTTGGAAGACGTATCCTACAAACTCAAGGGTGCAAAAATATTTAGCAAACTAGACGCCCGCCAAAGTTATTGGGCAATACGCCTAGACCACGAATCCAGCCTGAAAACTACTTTCAACAGCCCACACGGAAGGTACCGATTCCTGAGGCTACCCTATGGCTTAAACCTTAGCCAAGATGTCTTTCAACTCAAGATGGACATGATAATTGAAAACTGCCCTGGAACCCTCGGTATAGCCGATGACATAGCTGTCTTCGGAAAGAACGAAGAAGAACACGACGCAAACCTCCACCACTTAATGACCCGCGCCCGAGAAGGAAGACTCATATTCAACAAAGAAAAGTGCATGATCAAACATACCTCTATACACTTTTTTGGTCTCATATTCAGCGAAACTAGAGCTAAACCAGACCCGGCAAGACTAGACGCGATAAGAGACATGAAATCACCAACGAACAAGACCCAACTATAAGAATTCCTGGGCATAGCCACATACATGAGCCCATTCGTACCAAACTTATCCACACACGCTGCGCCGCTACGAGACCTGCTCAAGAAAGAAACCGACTTCACCTGGACATCTTCCCATGAAAAGAAATTCGACGATATCAAGACCTTGATCTGCAGAGACAGCGAACTCAAATACTTCGACCCCGCAAAAGAAATTGTCATCCAAATAGATGCATCATGAAGAGGCTTGGGATCAGTACTGACCCAATCTGCGAATCCCATAGCCTACGCCTCAAAATCACTCACCGAATGCGAACAGAGATACGCAAACATAGAACGAGATATGCTCGCCGTTGTATTCGGGTGTACCCGTTTCCATACTTACATATACGGAAAACGGTGCACCATCCAGTCAGACCATAAGCCGCTCTCGATGATAATCCTCAAGAATATCGTGAGCGCCCCCACTAGGCTCCAAAGAATGCTCCTAAGACTACAATCGTACGATATCGACATAGAATACATACCCGGAAAATGCCTACCACTACCCGATACACTCTCGCGACAACCACTGCCAGAGAATAACGAGATACTGTTCGAAAAGCAGATATCTTACACCCGCTTCAGTGAACCCAGAATAACGCAAATCAAGAACAAAACAAAGAAAGAAAAAGAATATCAAGAACTAAGCAGCATGATCATCAAAGGATGGCCCAAAGAAAGAAGAGATATCCCCCAGACAATACGAGAATATTGGACTTTCCGCGACGAGCTGACCATAGAGAACAGCATGATCATCAAAGGAAATCAAATACTGATCCCTACACATCTACGACCCGAGATATTAAAAGATCTACATATTCCACAATTAGGAATCGTAAAGACCAACCTACTTGCAAAGACCAAAGCACCAGCATCTACCGAACAAGACAAGCTGCTCGACGACCGACAAAAGAAAGCATCCGACCGCTATAACACCAAAGCACGAACCAACAAACCGGCACTGAACAGTGGACAACGCGTGTTCATCAGAAACCCCATCAACAGCACATGGAGTCCCGGCACTATCCATACGGAACACCCGTCCCCGAACTCGTACATGGTAAACTCAGATCACACCGGCTCAAGATTCCGACGAACCCTGACAGACTTGCGTAGAGACTACACCGCCAGAAGAGACGACACTGCCAGCCGTAACCCACCGGACATCGCACAACCCGATGTCGCATACGAGCGACCATCACGCCAACGCCGACCACCGAATCGCCTAGATCTATGACATGTGTATACCCACATGCCACGACTATTATATATATCATATACAATATATCTATTATTATCGATTCACCCATTCCCACTGTGGATCATTGTGAGTCACACCCACATCAAATCCCAGCCCCCGATCTCATTGACTAACGAAGGGGGATGTTATGTATATTAATGTAAAGTTCATTATCTTTGTTAACAACAACATGAACTATAACCTAACTACTTCCTCTTGTAAATAAATATATTATATTAAGCTGTGTTTTTACTTTTAATAGCCCTATCGGAAATCATCCAAGCCCACAAAGATCCGAGGCACCTCAAACTTCATAACGTTGCTAATGATAAAGAAATGCAACATAACATATACACAATAATGCAAAAGCTATTACTGATACTTGGTTAACTACTGATGATTCTGCTCTAGCTTCCCAACTGACCTCTGATTATTTTTAAGTATTGCTTACTAATAGGTCTATAGACCGTATACATCATACATGTATACATCACATAGTCGTGTTGCTTGGCTCTGTTATTCACATCGGAACTTAAGATTATTTCATCATCCACCCCATGTTTATTTTCATATGAAATTATGATCTGTATTATTCAGTTTCCTTCATTATTTACCACTATAATTATACTTATCTACCTTCCACCTTTATATAGCCTATGGATTTTCTTAGCTGACCTCTCTTCTATTTTAGAATCTTTCACATCAGTTAACAAGGTTATTCTTGGTGATTTTAATATTCAAATTAATAATGAAAATCATGCTTCCTTATCTCTGAATAAACTTATATTTGATTATTCTCTGACGCAATATGTGTTCTTTACTAATAACACAAATAGTAATAATATTGACTTTTTTGTTGTATTTAGCTGATTCTAAATTAATTTCATATCCCACTCAAAGTTCTCTAATATCTGATCACTTTGTCATATTATTTGATTTGAACTTGCCTGTGATACAAATTAATCGACCTTCTAGATCGTTTCGTAAAATCTCCTCTATTGATAAACCAATGTGTGTTAACTATGTATTCCATCAACTTAGCAACAGTATATTCTGATTTGTCTACACTTTTTGATTATTTTAATTTGGCATTATCTCATTCGCTTGATATTGTTTTACCCTCCATTACTCTTATCAACCGAACTTATTCTAAGTTTTCCTGGTTTAATATATAGCTTATTAAACTAAGGCAACTACTTCGTAGACTACAACGTACATATGCATCCTCTAAATTAGAATCTGATCTTATTTCCTTTAAAGTTTTCGATCGCTTTACAAGAAAAAACTTCTCTCTACCAAATCGTCATACTTTACTGATATGTTCGGTAGTTATGGAATATCTTCTAAACAAGCTTATCAATTATCTTTCACCTTAGTAGGTACAACCTAAACCAAGAATCTTCCGGACCAACTTGATTTAGTTATTTGTTCATTGTTTGCCAATTTCTTCCAACAAAAAGTTTCTAGCATATTCAACACTGTTAAAAATAAGGGTATAACATTATGAATTATATGGTATAACATATGGAAATACGAGTTATACCATACAATTACGTTAAATGGTATAAGATCACATATTATATGGTATAACATTTGTTTTTTTTAGTTATACCATATAGCTATAAGCTAGCTTAATTTAAATGGTATAAGATCACAAATTATATAGTATAACATTTGTTTTTTTAGTTATACCGTAAATGGTATACCAGGACGCCACGGGGTTATACCATTTTTTAATCAATGTTATACCATTTATTTCTAACAGTGAATGTACTTCCAAAAATCAACTCGGCACAACTCAATATCAATTTAATATCCACTCATAATCACTGTTCATGTGTTTCGCTTCCCACACATGACATTGCACTCTCTTTGATGACATCCTTGAAAACCAATTCCCCATTGATCCTATTCCACTCAATCTACTTCGTTCATTATCATCATATTTTATTGGACTTATCGCGTAAATCATTCATATATCTATTATATCATCTATTGTTCCACGCTCAATAAATTTTCATAGAATATTCCGATTTAAAAAAACAACTCTTGACCAATGTAATTTATCAAGTTATCGTCAAATATCCCAGTTATCATCCATAACTAAGATCTCAGAACGAGTTGTGTCCACTCAACTTATTAATTACAGTATGTGCTAATGTAGTATAATGCTATTGTTGATAAATATCAAAGTGCGTATCTTACTTTAATCATTAATGATATTCTCATATATCTTGATAATAAAGCGTCATGATATATCGTACTACTATACTTATCTAGTGCTTTTGATACTCTCGATCACAATATTCTTTCTATTGGACTTACTGAAATTGGAATACACTGTCAAGTCCACAGTTGGTTTATGTATATTGTTTCATCTAGAACATATTCGTTGTATATTAACTCATCGTTGTCTCATCCTTATTTTAACATACATGGTGTTCCACGAGGCTATGTTCTTGGCCCTATTTTTTTCATTATTTATATTCTTCCTATAAAATCAATTTTCCACAAATATCCTAATATTAACTATCATCTTTATGCCGATGATCTTCAGATTTATAGCCATTTTCTAGTTCTAGTAATTCTGGCCTGATTCAAATATCTATGTTTAATTGTATTACTGATCTCATTCATTGGTTCTCTCATAACTCCATTTCCTTACATATGACTAAAACTAATACTATCATATTCTCAAAACACAGTTAACTGTGGAGAATTCTCCTCTATCAATTACTCAGCTTTTTCTACTATCTCTTCCAACTTCTCAATCTATAACTATCCTCTATTTCACTATAACCTCTCAACTAGACTAATCCTACACACATTAATAATATGATACGCACTGATAACTATTTTCTATATAATATTAGAAAATGTCGTTATAAGCTTACCTTTGCCATGACTAAATGTTTAATTCACTCGATTTTATTCGGTAGACTTATCTACTAATGTTATTATTGTATACGTTACCTGTTAACCTGATCATACTGATTTATTTTATTTTATTATATGCATAAATTTATGTTTATATAGTGTATAAAATACACAGTTACAAAAATCCGATTCCTACGACGATTTTATTTTAGGAATCGGATTCAAATTGGAAAACAGATTCCTGTAAAGTGTGTTTAGGAAACGGTTTATAAAATCCATTCCTACTATTATCGTGCAGGAATCGCATTATTATCGATAAAAACGATTCCTAAACTAATTATTAAGAATCGGTTTTTAAAAACGATTCCTAAACTAATTATTGAGAATCGGTTTTTAAAAACGATTCCTAAACTAATTATTAAGAATCGGTTTTTAAAAACGATTCCTAAACAAATGATTAAGAATCGGTTTAAGTTATTGATGTAAGAATTTCTTAAATTATAGGAATATTATTTTTTTAATATAGAAAGAATAAAATATTATACCTTTTAATTATTTTAATATATTGATTTAATTGTTATCTATCCAAATTAATTATTAATTATTATTTTAATTTTATATTTAAGTTAATATACTGATTTTAATAAATAAAATATTATTTAAAAAACTAAAATTATGTAAGTAATCGTTTTTATGTACTTTTCTAAGTTATCATAATATCATTCAAGTGGCACATTGAATTACAATTGTAATCATAATTATATTGATAATACAATTGTAATCATGTTGAACTAATTGCTAAATATTGAATATAGGATTTGGATATTGAATTAAATATTATAATGTATTATTATTGAATTTAAGTTTTAAATCTAACTTAAATGAACTTATATAATACATTATGATATATATGAGTTAATACTTTGCTACGATACTAATATGTATTTTAATATTATATTTTACATCTAAACTTACGTTCAAACTTACATCAACAACTTACGTTAAACCGATTCCTATAGTATTAGTTTAGGAATCGGTTTAATATAAACCAATTCCTATAGTATTAGTTTAGGAATGAGTTTCAAATAAACCGATTCTTATAACCATTTAAGAATCGGTTTCAAATAAACCGATTCCTAAACTAGAATTTTAGGAAGCGATTTAAAACCGATTCTCATTAAGACACTCAGGAAACGATAATAACGCATATAGGAATCGGATTTTTTTAACTGTGTACACACACCCCGGCACACACCGTGTATTTTTATTTATTGTTTATTTATACCCTGAGTAATTCCAAGACCTCCTATAACCTCGAGGTTATAAGAGGTCTTGGTAATTCACATTGTGCGTCAATATAAGTAATAGAGGATTCTATAGAATTTACTATAGTAAATTACTAGTAGTGCTATTATTACTAGTATACTAGTTTATATTCATTACATTAAGGTTTTAAAATGTGTTGGTATCATTACTAGTATACTAGTTTATATTCATTACATTAAGGTTTTAAAATTTGTTGGGGCCTTGCCCCCCCCCAGGTATAAATTTCTGGCTACGCGCCTGAACATATACCAAAGGGCTTTGCATATACTCTATTTATAACTTTATTCGGGTGTTGTGCGCTCAACACCCGCATTAAATTCCAATAACAACTCGTTCAATAAGTAACTGAAAATTCGTATAATGTTTTTTAATTAAAATGGTACATAGAGATAATTTTAGAATACCATTATATAGTATTAGACCAAGAATTGAAAAATAATAACTTATAAAATATAAGAAGAAGAAGAAATTTTATTTAGACATCGTTTAAACAATTAAGTTAACAATAATGTATAATGAAATAATAAGAAAGTTATAGTGTAAATAAATATGTTTTTAAATTCTTTTTTAACTTTTCTGAGTTTCTTTCAGCATGGAGTGTTGCAGGTAGTGAGTTCCAGGCTATCGGTGCTTGTGACGAGAAGGCGCGTGAACGGGCAGCAGTAGAATGTATTGTCGATCTAGGTCGTATACGATTAACATGACACGGCCTGAGACTTCTTGTCTGGTCGATTCTCTCTATCAATTCATATAAATATGACGGCGTTTCAAAGTGGAGTGCATTATGAGTCATAAGACATATTTTATAGATGATTCTTTCTTTTATGGGTAGCCAGTGTAATTCCTTCATTAATTGTGTAATGCTGATATGGTTATTTTCTTCTCGATGAGGTAGCTTGTGAATTATACGTACAGCATATCGTTGAAGGGAGGTAAGTTCAGCCAATGTGATAGCTGGTAGACCTATAAGCAGCATATTAAAATAATCGAAAACTCCTAATACTAAACTAGTCACTAAAATTTTGCAAGTAAAGAAATTTAAAGATTTTCTGATTTTTTTAATTCTTTACAGTTGAAAGTTTACTGAACGAATTTTTTCTGATATAAAAGATTTCATGTCGTGGTTAGAATTCAAAATTACACCCAAATTCTTTATCGTTTGTGATGATGATAATAAACACTTGTCAAATGAAAAAGTGAACGATGTTGAAAAGTGTTTAGAAGTGTGATTGACGTACATTACTTCAGTTTTTAAAGGGTTCAGTTGTAATGAGTTTTCGTGAAACCAGATAGAGAGTTCACGTAGACAGTTCTGCAAATGGATGTGGGCAGATGAGTCATTTTCATTATCAGCATCAGTAAAAATGTGGATGTCATCGGCGTATGAATGAAATTTAATCAATGGATGGTTGGCGAAGATTTTGAAAACAGGTGATAAGTATATCGAAAAAAGTAGTGGTCCTAGTACTGATCCTTGTGGTACTCCGTGAGTCGTCTTTTGATATTCGGAAGAATAATCGCCAATACTGACTCTACTCATTCTATCAGAAATGTACGATGTTAACCAATCTAAATATTTTCCAGAAAATCCACTCTCGATTAGCCTTTGTATAAGAATCTTGTGGTTGAGCGTATCGAAGGCAGCAGATAAATCTAAAAATAACATGAGTGAGCCGGTTTTATTGTTGAGAACATCATCATTTATACGGCATAGGGCTGTCTCTGTGCTCAGTCCGGGCATATAAGCACTTTGATGAGGATGAAGTACTTTTGCAGCTAATAGATGACTGATTATTTGTGTAGAAACAATTCGTTCGAGGAGTTTGGAGAAAGCAGTAAGTTGAGAAATAGGTCGATAATTTTTCAGGATATTCTTATCGCTTCCAGGTTTCTTGATCAATGGTATTATTGATGAAAATTTCATAGAAGCAGGAAAAGTACCTGATTCGAATAAACACTTGATTATCTGAAGGAGATACGGAGCTAGTGTAGATGCTTGAAACTGCAGTAATTTCAATGGTAGAGGATCTTCTTTTGATGTTGATTTAATAGTTCGTATTACAATTTCAATTTTGTCAATAGATGGGGGAGAAAAACTGTCAATAATGTGGATGTCACTATTCAGAGGTTGATAGGAATAAGTGCATATAGGTAAGGAATCTATGATTGTCTGTAACTTTAATCGAAAAAAATTATGAAAATAGTTTGCGCATACGTCATCGTTTAAATCAGGAAGTACCCGTTTAGTTGTTCTTCCTAGAAGATCGTTTGAAATTTTAAATAGTATTTTCAGATTATGTCCAGCATTTATTATTTTGTTAGCATTATATTCCTATTTTGACAGGAATAACATCTGATTATGTTCATGTTGTAGGTTTCTGTAATTTTTAAGATCATTTGATGACAGTGACTTTCTATACAATTTTTCATGTTTACGTAATAATCTTTTATGTTCTGCACATTCATTTGTGTACCATTCGTTGTTAGAGCGTTCTGTTATGGTAGTAGTTTTTGTTGGTGCATGCGCATTTAGTGTTGAAATTAAAGATGTATTCAGGTTTTCGAGTGGTTGTAAAGTGGAATGTTCGGATAGTTTTAGATGTAAATCATAGGAGAAATCAACATAATTTATTAGTGATAACTTTCTATATGTTATTGTTTTTCTTGGTCGTTTGGGTGTTACAGAGTTGATCAAGAATTTAATAGCGTAATGGTCTGAAATTAGTTTTGAACAAGAATAGTTAGATGTAATATGAGAATTATTTCTGGTTATTATCAAATCTAATGTATTTCCATGAACGTGAGTTGGGAATTTGATGTGTTGCTCTAATGAATTTTTAATCAATGTTGAATTGAACAGAATAGATGATTTCAGTGTTGTATTGTTGACGTGTATATTTAAATCACCTAGTATAATTGTATTTTTAGTGATAATTGGTTGAATGTGTATTGTGAAATCGGCAAGGAATTGTTTAAAATCCAAGTTTGGTGGACGATATATAATTATAGTTTTTATGATCACTGAGCCTCGGCAAGAAAAAGAACAAATTACTATTTCAGCTGAAGATGTAAGCAAATGTTTTGAAGTAGTTAATGATATTGTTGATTTATGAAGTATTCCGATGCCGCCAGCATGACCTATACGAGGGTAGCTATTGAAGATGTATGGTGGTTTAGATAATTCGGATATGATATGAGTATCGTTGTCTTTCAACCAAGTTTCCGTGATAAATGCAATGTCAATATTACTTTCATTGAAAAATTGGATCAAAGTTAACGATTTGTTACACACCGAATATGCATTCAATAATACACATTGTATTAATCCGTTTGGTCTTTTTTCTCTGGAGGTTTCAGCATTTTTATAAAGTGGTTTTTTGAATAACAATTGTATCTTACCACATGTTTTATATCCGATTCAGTTTCTTTTTCTTTTTCATTTAGTTCATTTGCCTCTTTGATTAATTTTCGTCGATTATTTTGTTGTTCTAATGTTAGGTCATCAGCAATTGTTATGGATTTGAATTTATTCGGTGCATCTTTTAAAAGATTAAGTGATTTTGATACAATTTCTTTGTCAGATATGCATTTGTATCTTATACGGATTAGATTCTTTGTATTTTTTGTATTCTTTGTAGCGTCATCTGTAGTAATTCCGATACGTTTAATACTTAAAGGTATTATTGTGAGCTTGAGTTGCTCCGATATTAGTTCATTTACAAATACTTTAGGGTCATTAGAGTTGTCGACACCGTGAATGATATGGTTGCTTTCTCGGAAAAATGTATCTTGTTCTGTGTTATTTGTTTCTTTCTTATGTTCAATCAGGGAAGTTTTTACAATACTTGACCACAATGGTTTATCAGTCTCAGAAGATTTATTTTTGATTTCGCAAATAGATTCTTGAATTTGTTTAAGTTTTTCGTCAATTGTTGATAAATTAAGTGGTATGCAGTTCAATCGGCAACTTATACATTTCCAGGTTACACCTATGTCACTATTTCCCTGTATCACCTTTGTAATTTTTATAATATATCTATTCAGAATTTTAAAATATTAATTTATTATAGTTTAATCTGGTATTATCAAATTCATCTCCATTCTACTTTATATATTTGAGTATTACTTTCTTTTAATGAGTAATTAGAAGTTGATTTTTTCCAAATGTGTGTATAGTATATACTATATACATATTAGTTATATGTGGTTTAAATTGTAATCGATTCATATGTGTATTTAGTGAAATATCATCGATTTTGTAGTCACGTGACAATCGGGGACGATTTAATATATGACACCGGCTTAAGGGGGGGGTCAAACCGGGCAATTGCCCGGGGCCCCACATTTTGGGGGGCCCATGAATTATTTGAGAAATGTTTTGTTTACTATTTATATAAAAAAAAATGTTCTTAACAGTATTTTTCTTATATATTAATAATTATAATTAAATAAATAAAAATAATATAGTAAATTAATTAAATAAGAGTCAATTTGGCTGTTTTGAAAAGTTAATTTGACAACAATTTCTAAATTTACACGAAGATATAGTGGAAACCGGTAGGGGAAAGTAACCTAATACGGACACTTTAACATTAAATGGACTTAACTTTTTATGACTCATTATTTTTATTCAAAAATTATAATATATTTATATTATATGATTATAGATATTATTGTAATTTTAAAATTTTATTTAATCTTTTAATTCCATAGATAACTGGGGTGTCCGTATTCGGTACCCATGTCCGAATACGGACACCCTGTGTTATAATACGGATACCCTATATATCACTAGATAAACTATATATTAGTGATGCATCAATCAGACAAATTACAATTACGTTATTTTGCGTTGATTGGTTATATATATACACCCTATAGGGTGTCCGTATTAAGACATTTAGAGTGTCCGTATTAGGAACTTATATGACATCTAGATATATGCTTATAACTTAATGAATATTTGATAAAAATATAGAAATTAAAATATAACTTTTAGAATGCTTTAGTTTTTAATAATATATTGTTATATTTTATATTAATACATTTATATATACTTGAGAAGGTTTTAAGTTGAATTTTTTTTTGATAAATTTAAAATCGTAATAAAAAAAGCAGTTTATTGGATATATCAGCAATATTTTGTATAATAAAAAAATAAAAAATACTTTCTTAGACTATTTATATGATTATGAATATTTTATTAATTAAACATTTTTTTGTAGGATTTATGGTTTCTGAGATAACGAGAGTGTCCGTATTCGGGCACTGTCCGTATTCGGTTACTTTCCCCTATATGAAGATATTGGAGCACATGCCAATAGTGATCACCATAGATCATAACACACATCTCTGCTTGTCAGATAAAATAGTATGAAACCAATTGATAAATAATTGTTTGTTAACTAGAAAGTGATAAATGATAATCGTATTAAGGGAATATTAACCATAGTTGAATCTTAACAATTTATATTTCTTAATTAGTTGACGAAAAAAAAAGTATACTACTTTATATTAAAATTAAATATGAGATATATATTAAGATATATTTTAACTATGATTTCTGATATTTGTAAAGGATTATATTTATTATAAATTACGAAAAAAACGATATTCTATATAGATTTATAATTTTTATATTAATTAAAACTAATTAGATATTTTCAAAATAATTTTTCTCAAAATAATTAATTTTCTCTATCTACTTCTCGTATTAATAAAAGGTGTATCGATAGAAGATCTTCTCATAGTGTATATATTATTATAATTTTGTTAGTATAAATAATATATATATATATATATATAAAATAGTTTTAATTTAAATAGTAATATTCTGCTTTATAGTATTTTTAATAATTATTATTGATGAAAGGGAATTCTGTACATAACATTTTCAACAGACTAGGATTATTATAAGAAAAAGAAATTATATTTATATTTATTGAAACAGATATTTTTAATAAAATATATATATATAATCTAAATAAAATACTAAAGGCATTTTTGCAATTATCCAACTAGTAGGCTATTTACAACTGAATGTTTAGATTTACATCACCTTTATCTATATATTTATATATAAATACACACAATGGCGATATTCTTATTGGAGAACAGGTGATAAGACATCACTGATAACTAAATAATTGAAGAAATATAAAATTCAAAATATGTATTATATAGGTGTCCATCAGTATACTCAATTCCAGATATATAACATGTATGTACGTTAATAGTCATCGTCATATTTACCAATGTAGGTATTATTATATAGGTATTTATTGATGTTATTATTGTTATTGTTATTTTTATTTGGTGGAGTCCTTTCATCCCATCCAGGAACTTAGATGAAGTTTTCACTTATAACCATATATATGGCTCTAATGTCCCTTCGAAGTCGCTCTCATGTTAAGGCATCCATGGTTTTGACAAGAGCCGATCATTTATTTATACACAATTATATTAGATCACTTCTAAATAATATTTTAAGACCCATTTTATAAAATTAATTAATGGTCCGTACGAGGCTCGAACCCGTGTCCTACTGCTTGTGTGTCACATTGGTCAATATTTAGCTAACGATTTATTAGAATTTTTTTAAATAATAATATAATTATAATAGATTATATAGCTCAAATTTATGAAAAATCCAGCAATATGTCTGGAAGATTCAATAAATGAAAGATAAATATACCCTAGTCTATTGTCAATATGGATCCCCATATATGCGCGGTGCATTCCTTAAATCTGGTTAGGCAAAATGCCGTTAAATCTGACAATTGTAGCAATATTATTTGCTTTCATCCCAAATAAATATAATTTATTTAGCCAAACTAAATAAAGAATATATTAACATCTATATTAAAGAAGAATATAATATGTTTTATTAAAAGCATTATCGAATATAATATTGTCATCACAAGCAGACTTTATTAGAGCAGTATCTTGTGGATTTCCGAAAATTACATAAGTTATATCTGTTATTATATATGTTAAAATATTACGTAAATTACATTACTAGAATCAACGTATTTATTTAATAAAATGCTAGAATGTGAGACTTCAATATTATCAAAATCGTGGAGCTAATTACTTTGTAGACTAAAGTCGATCAGAAAAGTATTGCAATTAGGTTAAATTGAGATAAAAGTATAGGCTCTAAAAGTATAGGCGAGAAAATAAATAATTATGAGGAGTTGATTAGAGTATACAAACAAATTACAAAATAATTAGTATAATGATAACATATGATATAATTAGTAAATTTACATTATATAAGAAGATAAAAATGACTATTTTCTAACAATATTTGACAATTTAATTAATATATACTTATAAGTATATAGGAAATACTAAAAAAGATAATCATGTAGTTATTACTAAGTATATAATATTAACAGTATGTATATAGAACCTTATTTGTAAGTAGATCTTCTGGGAGTCGACTCCGTTCTGCAAGTAGTCAGTTAGTTTAATAGTAGTTATATGAATAGTTATAATGTGTTAAGTCTGATAGCTAAGCAAAGAGTGCCTTGTTAAGTATACTACATATATATAATATATTTGGCGTGTCAGCTTATAGTATTGGGCGTGTCTAAACTATATTACACCCCATTAATAGATTCTAAATTAATTCTAATTAGTATTGATAATCTAATCTAATAACTTATTTTATTTAAATAGTTCTTCTACAGATTTATATTTATCTTAATAATAATAACAATAATAATAATGATACGAAGTAAATAACCTTAACCCATAATAGAACATTTTCTTTAACATTCTAGAAGTCTGTCGGGTGGTCTAACTTCCCTACTAGATCTCGTTATCACTACCTCTTTCACAACAGGTATTAATTCAATTATATTTCTTCTAACGATAGAGCGATAAGTGTCAACTAAATATGTCCTATCGTTGTCATTAGATTTATTTAATAAGGTTCCCATCTTATCTAAATCCTTATAAATCCGTATACATTATCTCCTTCGTCTATGAACTTCTTCTGCTTTGAGAACTTATTATTATGATATCTTTTCTCGTCTATTTTTCTTTTCTCCATCTGTTTTCTGTAGAATTCATGTTTTTCTTTTGTAAGCATTTGATATTGTTGGAAATCTGGTAATGTGGTACTTAATTTTCGATTCATTAACAATTCTCCAGGTGAAATTCCAAATGATAATGGTGTTGTTCGATGACTTAACAATCCTAAATATGGATCGTTAGATTTTTCCATTATGTTCTTCAATGTTTGGATGCATTTTTCGGCTACTGAATTTCCTCTAGAGTATTTCGGAGAAGACGTAATATGCTTAAATTTATATTTTCTAGAAAATTCTTTAAACTCGTCCGAAGTATATTGTCTTCCGTTGTCCGAAATGACGTTTTCCGGTATTCCGTGTCTTGCGAATATAGATTTGATAGCATTAATAACAGTTATTTATCTCTCATCACGGATCCACATTGTTTCGATATAGGTCCTACCTTGAATAATAATCGACAACAACTACGTATTTAGACTGCTTAAACTGATATAGGTCTGTTCCTACTGTTTCCCAAGGTTTACTTGGAACTGGAACTAATTGTATTGGCTCTCGGTATGTATTATTACTTACTATGCATTGATTACAATCTCTTACTTTTCTCTCAATGTCTCTCGATATCCCAAACCAGTGAACGCTATTTTTAGCCCTTTCAAGACATTTGGTAATGCCCAGATGACCAGTATGAATATCTTCAATAATCTCGTTTCTATTTATTTCCGGTATAACTGCACGATTTTGATACGTTAAACATCCTTTATTTATTGATAAGTATTGTTGATTATTATAGTACTTTTCGGTATCTTTCTTCCAGCTGTTTTTATTTGTCCATCCTTGATTAATATATTCTTTGATTCTCATGATCTCATTATCTTTTTCTTGCATGTTTCTTATCCTATTTATTTTTGCTGATTCTCCTGGTAGAAATGAGTGGCTTACCATTTCTTCACCTTCAATTTGAAGTATCGTATTTTCTACGTCTTTATTAGGATATCTTGATAATGCATCTGCGGATATATTATCTTTTCCTGAAATATGTATTTTGGTTATTTCACCAATCAATCTTACTACCCCTAATGCTACTCAAGCTATACGTGATAATAAACCACATATTTGATTTTCTAGAACATATAATGTTTCGTGTATTGTTCTATCTTTATACTTTATATTGCATTCGAAACATCCTTTTTTTATATTCATCATATTTGCGCCTTTAAGTATCGTATTGCATTTTTCTAAATTGGGTAAAGACTCTGAATAAGGAATAACTGAGACACTAGCTCCTGTGTCTATTTTAAATTTAATTATCTCGTTATAATTCCCAATTTGAATTTGAAAGTTTTTTATCCAATCATTATCCTTTATGCTTGTGATTACTTCTCCCAAAAATTCCGTTTTTCTATCTTTGTTGATGTTACTTCATTGACGTTGTATTTCTTATTTCTGCAGCATTTTTCCCAGTGTCCTGTCTTATTGCATAGATTACATTTTGTATAGTAAGCCCTGCATTGTCTTGGTTCATGTTTCAAATCACATCCTGAACATTTCCTGTTTCCATAGATATTTTTAACTTTATCATCGATTTTGTAATTATTAGAATATTTCTATTGCTTTTGAATATTCTTCGTATGAACAAAGTTAACATCTTCAATTGACCTATGCTTAATATGTTGCATCTGCTTTTTACTGATCTCTTTTATTTGTATCCTATTGCTTCCACAAATGTTTCTGCTGAAAGTTCTCGATTGGTGCTCTCTTGTAAGAATCTTTGTCTTAGAGCATCATCCTTCATACCTATGATCATTCGGTCTTTTATTAATGAATTTGTTAATTCACCGAATTCGCATGATTTAGCTAGTTTCTTTAACTCGGCGTAATGTGTTTCAATATTCTCATTGTGTTGTTCTCTTATATTGAATGTATACCTTTCATAAGTTATATTACGCTTTGGAATAAAATATTCCTGGAATTTATTTTTAATCCAGTTAAGGTTTTCTTTGCCTTTTATTTTTTTTGTTTTCCGTCTATTAGCTCTTCTATTTCATTATCATCAAATGAATTATAAATATCAATGCCTTCTTGGCCAATTATATTTAAGAAAGTAGCTATTTGGATTTTTTTGACTCTTCACTTCTATTTCGCTCGCACTTTCGTATATAGGTAAATATAAATATAATCCTATTGTAATTTTGTATCCAACTCTTCCATATTGCTGCTCCTCTAATACTATCGACTACTAATATTTATAGTATTCTAATAGTGCCATATCCTTGATATCACTTATTTAATACTATGTAATATTAATACAATATTTATGAACAATATAGACAGATAATTCTAGAATACACGAATATTCCTATTAAATTATTAACAATTTATTATAAATAAATTAACAATAATAATATTCGATATAAAGTTATTCTATACAAATACGATTATATAATATACGAAAGTAAATATAAATCTGTAAAATGTAATGATTTTTTTTTTTTTATCAATACAATTTCAAATAAATTATTTAAAATTTAACTTTTAATTAAAAAAAGAAATTATTTACCATGTATTATGTAATATTAATTTTCTAATTAACATTCCTAAATCAGTTTAAATTTGCGTATGACTTATGATTAATACGTCTATGCATCCAATCTATGTATATATATTATGATGAGGATATATTTATATCTATATATTACCTATATTTATATATGTATTATATAAACTTTACTAAGCTCGGTATATACGGTAATTTCTAAGAACGGTATATATTTATACTATGTAATATCTATTTATCTATGTATATATTTGTATGCGTCCTTTCTATTATAGTAACGCCGCTGTCACCATGTAATATTAACAGTATGTATATAGAACCTTATGTGTAAGTAGATCTTCTGGGAGTCGACTCCGTTCCGCAAGTAGTCAGTTATAACTATAGTTTAATAGTAGTTATATGAATAGTTATAATGTGTTAAGTCTGATAGCTAAGCAAAGAGTGCCTTGTTAAGTATAATATAGTGGGCGTGTCTGCTTATAGTATTGGGCGTGTCTAAACTATATTACAAATTATATAAATAATATGTATATATATATCATCTCAGATGATTCATCCGACATCATCAATTAATATGATTAGTATAAGATAATTCAGTATTAAACATATATTATACCATATTGATATACAAGTTGTATAATACAACTCAAAGGAATGGACTATACATATTAATATATATATATATATATATGATGGGCTAGATATATCCAATTCTAGATATTGTCATCCTAATATATTTAATGGTAAATAATTACACTTAAGACTTAAGAGAGAAGCTTAAGCTTCTCTAAACTTAAACTTATAAATAACTTTCTATGGCATTATCTGACACAATAAATATTTCAAGTCTGTACACACAACTCTGTTATAACATATGTAATATAATATTATATTTAGAATCCAATCTAATTGATTAAATTGATACTGAATAAAAATACTGATTTAGAAGAGGAAATCGAGTAAAATAAATATGTAATTATATCATTTTTATTAATTAATTTATATTAGTAAATTATAAAATATTAGCCTACATTGCAATGACTTTAAGTGGGTACCGTAACATCTATTTACAATCATAGCGTGAAGGAGACCCCTATATATATTATATGCATCTTAAAGTGGGTCTCCTTCACACGATACATGTAAATATATATGAAAAAAAAACAAAAAAAATTAAAGATTATAAATATTTTTTACATAATTTGATAACGCATAATAGAATAATAATATATCATATATATATACATATATATATATATATGTATATATATATATTATATATATATACATATTATATACATATTTATATATAAATAAATGCAAGAGTTATGGATATTAGTTATTTCTAGAATGGCCCATTTAATATATTATGAAATTATTATGGGGCCCATACGTTTTTTGTTTGCCCGGGCCCATGGTATGATTAAGCCAGCTCTACCCATAGCTATTACAAATATTTGTTATAACCATATATGGTTAATTTATTAACCTATAGATTTATATTTTACATAATTGTACTTTACCTATGTTCCCAGCAAACAGTAATAGCCTCAAATGTTTACATTGTACTATTATGCACCTATTAATTTGTCATGATATTACGCTGCTATTTAAAGTCTATTTTGCTGTTATTAATTTTAAAAGTATATTATGATGCTATTATGTTGCTATTATTAGAACAGCAGAATAATATACTTTTAAAATTAATATCAGCATATTAGCATAATATACTTTAAATAGCAGCATAACAGCAGCATACTAGCATGACAAATTAATAGAAGCATAATAGACATTTAATAGCAGCATAATAGTACAATGTAAACATTTGAGGCTATAACATATGCTGTTATGCTGCTATTATGTGGCTATTACTGTTTGCTGGTTTAAATCTATGGTTATAACTAAGGTTATAACTATAACATTTATCATCGATTTACATGTGTATATATCATCGATATAAAGAAAGCTGTCTTTATATCGATGGTATATATATATATATGTATTTAATTTATTAAATATTTCTAAAGGGGGTATCCCACTACAAGTATTTCCGGCAACTTGCCGGAAATATTGTAACTTTAAAAGATTTTCTATCAATTTAACTACAATTGTAGTGTAATACACCTTACTTTCCGAGGGTATATTAGACTTTAGAGGGTATCCCACAATACATTAATGTATAATAAAGTTTTTCAATTATAATCAAACTATAGTGTTATATTAAAGTAATATATTAGAATATATCTATTATTTATAAATAATATAACTATTCTATTAATCTATTATTCTATTATATATAATTTATTTAATAATAAACAGAATGTGATAAATAGAAATAAATAGAATAATTTAGAATATAAGACAATATATAATATATTTTTGTATACTAGATTAAATATAGAATTAAATTATTTTATTAAATTTCTTCTTAAATTATAAAATCATTTTATCGGATATATTTTTTTGAATGAAGATATATGTTATACATTTAATAAATCTTGGGTATATTATATTGGATATAGTATCCTCGAGATTATTCTAACTTTATAGTAATGTTCTTTCATTGTTGAAAAACAATATGCTTGTATATAATATAAAATATCATTCAAATATATAAACCTTAGAGTAAATATGATGATATATTTTAGTTTTAAGCTTTATCCTGTAATATAAATAGATACTAGATAACAGTATCATGTTGAAAGTACATAATAACTATACATTACATAGTCATTACGTAAGGTTAACAGTTGTTTATCAAAAGTAATTCATCATTTTCATGATGGTAATTTATTAATATATATATATATTGATTGGGTTTGATAATATAGAGGATGTTTACATACATATCACTAAAGTATAATAATAATAATAATAATAATAATAATAATAACAATTAGCTGATAAGGAAAGTTATATATATATGATTATCCTTTAAAACATATTGATGTAGAGAATGCCGATCTCAGCAATTTTACAGATAAGTCACGGAAAGATGTACATTTAGAGAATATATTTCTATTATTGGAGCATATATATATATATATATATATATATATGTGTGTGTGTGTATGGGTATGGTATAAAATATATAAATAGTTAAAATAATGAAAAAGTAAAACTAAATTAATTTACGTGTATTACGAAACGTAACGATCGTGGATTACAGAATTAGTAGCGGTATGGGCGGGGTAAGGGTGGGGTAAGGGTGGAGAGTGGGTTTCTCAGGCGGCGATGGTCTTCGACTGAGAGATCGGCTGTTTCAAGTTGAAGCCACCGCCCGTAAAGCGAGCCTGATCGGAGCGTTGCGTTGCGTGAATCATAGGACCCCCGCCTTGCGCCAGAGCTCTCTCGCGATCTCTGTCGGTAGTGAAAGGGGCGGAGCTTAGTATAATCGTGGTGTAGGTATAGGACTTACACTGTAAGTATAGGATCGGCGGCGTAGAACACTATTAAAGTTTTTGTTATATAACATTTCTAGAACGCAACGAATAAAGGCAACGAATAACGACACTAATTTATCAACAATCATATTGTGCTGTTACCGTATTGTATCAACTTCGTGATTTGAACTTCAGAAGGGAATAATAATTTTTGATCGCTATAAATTAAAAGTTAATGTTTTAATGTTTAATCTATTTCAATTATATGCGAATGAGATATATATATATATATATATATATTTATATATAGTAATCTATATCAAAAAATAAGTCCCTATGAAATAATCATAAATTAATTAATATAATATAATATTCAGATAATCTTAAATATTTATTATTAATATTAAATACAACAAAATGCATATATATATATATATATATATATATATATATATATCTATATTTGTAATCTAAAAATATAGGTTATTAATAAAATATCATTATGTAATAATATTAATAATTATATAATTGTAATATAGGGAAATGACCAAAATACGAGAATATATAAGTATAATCAGTAAAACAAATTATTTAACTATAACTATAAGAAACTTTAGTATTTTTTTTGATCAATCAATGTTAGAAAATTATATGAATTCTAGTTACATATATTTAGTAATATTAGACTGAAGAGATGATGTAATAACGATGCATACCTTTGATTCTGTTCTTTCTTCTTCTGCAGGAAGTACTTCTTCTTGACGTCTTGCAACTCTCTGGCCAATCTCTCAATCTCGTATTTGTATTCCGCTACTTGCGATTCATACATGTTCAACTCTGATACCATACCCTGTAAGGCCAAGTTAAACAATGATGATGATGATGATGAATCTTAGTTCATTGGAACATCACATAATAATTATGTGTCCTTGATGTATTCATTTATATTATAATAATTATATAAGTAAAAATACAATGTTCATAACATTGTATACTATACCCTGGAATACAAATTTCACTGTATATATATCTTGTGATATTTATATAAATAAAAACTCACAATTGTAAACAAAACAAACCTTCATCTGTTTGGTTTTCTCTTTCAGCGTTTGCTGATAGATCTGAAGTTGTTCGGCGACCTCCGGACCGGGCTGTCTGGCGAGAATGTGCTTCAGTTCGATGTAGAGTTTCTCCTTCTCCTGGATCAGCAGCTCCTTCTCGAGCACCTCCTCCGTTTTGCCGATCAGCCGTTTCTGTAGGGTCTGAATCTTCTGAATCATCTCGAACTGACTCGGATCGCTGCCCTGGTCGTAGAGGAAAGCATCATTGTTAATATATATATACATATATACCTGGTAGGTCCGACACAGAATTATCCATGCATTGACCTCTAGTATTTCACATTATATTTATACTTTATTTAAAATTCTAATACTTAAAGAAATAACACAACAAATGAATGCATAATAGTATATTTTTAATCAATTATGCTATATTTCTATATAAAATGTTAGATAAAATTAGATTACGTTAATCGCATTCAACTCGCACATTTATCAGATAAACCTCGAGTTTCCTCCAGCGGTGAATATTCATAGGGTTCTCTAGCTCCTCCTCGAGAGCTTTGCAGCGAGTTCTCTCTCGTAGCAATTCACGCTGTAGGTGATAAACTTCACGCCTGTGAGGTAGGGAACATGTTAACTAGGATACTATTGGTGTACTGGCGATGGGTAATTATATTTATCGGTATCCTTTAGACTAGTTAGGGTAGTTAGGCTAGCTCTTATTCTCAGTACTACAAAACGTGCGATCATTGGGATGAGTTTAACTATGTATTATGTAAATGAACTGTATGAAATATTACTTTTAAATAAATGTAATTTTTAGCTTTACTATATATATATATATATATATATTAGTAAGTATTACGAAAGTTACTAATTACAAAATTATATATATAATGGTTTAGATTTAGATAGATTTAGATAGATTTTTTTAAATCAACAAAAGTTCTGGATTTATATAAACAATTAATTAAGTTCTGGATTTCAGGTCGGGATGTTCTTATTCTTACACACTTACCACATAATATGCATATAATACTAATATTTATATTATATATTATTATATATTTATATAACATATATATTATAAACAATAACACAGTGTCGGTGTACTATCATTACTATTAAACCCGTACTATTCTCTACGTTACATCAAAGGTACTCTAAGGTGGCTCCACCTACCTTAGATCGTCGACGTTAGCGACGCTCTTCTGAAGTATAGCCTTCTCTCTGCGCAGCTTCTTAATGGCGAGCTTAAGGACACGTATGTCCTCCAGTCGTTGATTGTACTGCACCTCTCCCTTGTTCAGCGTCGACTGCTGAATCTTGATCTTCTCGTACAGCAGGGCCAGCTCGTCGTTACGCCTTACCAACTGGGTCCCCAGAATGTCTCGTTCACTTATCACCTGAGGCGGTGTTGGGTATAGTATTATGTGGGGGGTAATGGGGGTGAGGATAGTCATTTGTATTGTTATTGTGATGATATTAATGATGATGATGATGATGATGATGATGATGGTAATGATGATGATGATGATGGTAATGGTGATGATGATAATGATGATGATGATGATGTTAGTATTAATGATAGTGCGGCTAGTGATGCCACAACATAGGGCTGCTGTTGCTACTGTAACCTGGTTCAGCTCTTTCTTCTGTCTGACTCTTTCTGCGTCTGCTTCAGCGATGATCTTCAGAAGTTTACGAAGTTCAGCTTCCTGTGCCTCGATGTAGGCCTTACTTTCTGAGGCCTGCTGCTTCATACGCTGTAGTTCTGCCTGTGATCGGGTTATAGGGCTAATTAGATACCTCATGGGGTAGGAGAATGTTGTAGTCTACACTACCTAAACGGTATGCCAATACAACCGCGATATAACCCTACTCAAGAACGCGTTGACGTGTAGAGTAAATATTCTCGTCGCATTTTCAAACATGATTTCAACGATGCGATTACATCAACATTAAACAGAATTACAATTAGAATATATAATACAAATCACTGAATGTATATCACTGAATGTTTTGATGTATAGATATCGACAGTATTATCCTCTTAATTATCGTACTCAACCTACGACTATGCTAAACTAGAGGTCACCTTGAGTCCTTCCTTTTCTTTGTCGACTCTTTGATGTTCTGTTTGCTCTTTAACGAGGGAGGCTTCTTTGGAGCTAATCTCTTCCTTGAGTTGGTCGATCTGGTGATTCATGATCTTCAACTTGCGACGCATCTCTGTTATTTCATCCTATAGATAAAGGAGGATAGTGATGATGAGGAAAAGAAGAAGGATATGGCTTATTAATTAACATTGTAACGAACGACTGATATGTGTGAGATTTAGGATGATGACTAATATGACGTAATCATATGAGTCTAGTTTAGGAATTAAATAGTATGCTATCGATATAAATATGTTATCAATTTTACAATTTAAATATAATTAATGTATGTAAAGTCATAATACATTAAATGAGAAACTTTCTCAATAGAAGTAATACCGATAGGTTTATTTAATATAAGTAAATATGTGTATATTAATTTGAAAATATTTCTAAAAATTACTATTAACTTCATCTTTATTATCGACTTAATTATTAGCGATTATGGTAATCGCGCGATGGTGTATTTACATGACGAGAATACCTGAGATTCGATGAGATTTTTACTGTAGAGATTACGGTCACTTCTGACTGCTTCGTAGAGATTCTGTTGTTGTTTCAGTTTAGTCTCCGCCTCAGCAATCTTCTTCTTGTAGTCGAATATCTGCATCTCCCTGACCTTCACATCTTCCATATGTTGCAATACCTTTGTTTGGTGTTCAATATTGATGTTTAGTATATATATCATTGAAATGTTATTGATTTTTATCAAATTATACACTACTTAATATATAAGGGTATATTAATATATATATATATATATATATTAGGATAAAATATATTAATTAAACATTCGAATGAATATCATATGTTCGTATTGAGGTTTTTCTTTAACTAGCTTAATCATGGCACTAGTAATATAACTGTTCAAATAATGTATGTAATATTATTAGAGTTCTACCATAGTAAAGTAATCAATAATTATGCTATTATTGATGATAATCTGTAGATAATGATAAGTACATGGGTAATATTACATAACACGAAGAAGAAGTAGTATATCATCATTATCTAAGGTTTACATTAAATATTATATAATTAATAAGTGATGTCGCATAATATATATAATAATATATTGCATCATCGGGTGCCGTAGTATGGTGTAAATAGCATTGCGTAATACTCGACAATGACGTCACTACTCACTTTTTGAGTTAAATCTGATGCTTCATTGATATAACGATCTCGTTCCTTCTCGAGCTGATAGATAATCTTACGTTGCTTCTGCGCTTCCTCTTTATAGTTTTGTATCTCCTACCAGGTGGTGATACGGGGTGTGTAGAGAGTTAATATTACGAAGCATTATAGTGATGACTAATAGCAGAGATACGTACATCAAAGTTATGTACTACTACTATACACTATTATATAATAGTATTGATATACGGCATGTGAACATGTGACATAAGATTAAACATAGCCGAACCTGTTCCAGATTCTTCTTGGACTGTTCGTGTAGCTTCACGAGGTTCAGTTGTTTTTGAGTATTAGCGGATGCCTTCAGCATGTTCTATAGATGTGGAGGTGTCGGGTATGAAGTGAGATGAGGAGGAGGAGGATGTGTTTGAGTATGCATTAAATATGTTCTATAGGGTGAATGAGGTGAAGATAAAAAGGAGGAGGAGCTACTTTAATAGGGAGGTAACTAGAGTAAGAGTCGTATAGGAGAGATACAAAGGATGATGGAGAATAGAGGAGGACACATTTAATGTTAGTTATAAGTAGTAGATATATCTATTTACACTCTATTGATAGAGCGGTACTATTGAGTATTAAATGAAGGTCGTGGAGTGATTGGCTGTGTATGTATCAGGACATGAGAACCACATGACCTTGTTGAGGATGTCCCTCTCTCGGACGAGTTCTTCGATAGCTTTCCTGTCCTGTTCGCTTTGCTTGCGGTTCAATTCCAGTTCTGCAATAGAGTATGGCAGGGTAGACGGGTGTATTGTATAAGCGAAGAACATATGTGTCCTATGTGTAGGACATGTATGTAGGACATATGTAAGACATATGTGTCCGATGTATAGGACATGTGAAGGTCATGCATGTATTTACCAAGTGATGCATTTTTAATCCGGAATCATCAAATATAACATTATATGAAATTTTCATTCATAATGATAATCATGTATAGCAAAATGGCCTTACATAGCTCTCGAGCAATTATTGTCATCCAATGATGAGTCTAAAATGATACAGGTGCATGATATTTCTAGTGAGATGAAACCTTTTTCGAGAGCGGTGATTTGATTCTTGAGAACCTCCTTGGCCTGATCGACGTCCGACTTCTGATCCTCTACGATGCGCAGACGTCGCTGCACGGAATCGCGCATCTTGTTCAGTCGCTGCACTTCCTGTTTCAGTGAACTCACCTCGTCTTCTTTTTGCTGAGCGAACGGTTTGGTTATTGTAGTACGTTATGGGAGAGATTATACTACTTTATCAATACTACCATATTGTATATTAGTACTATTTTAGTACTATTCGCAATACTATCATTGATTCTACTTGTAAAATTACTAGAAATAATACTGTTAATAATAGTATAATTAATACTTTTAATAATACTACAATTATTACACTAATATTATAAAACTAGAAAACCTCACTGTTATTACTACCATTAGCTCTACCAGTAATACTACTAATGTTACTAGTAACACCACTAGTACTACCACTAGTACTACCACTAATACCATCACTAATACCATCACTAATACCACCACTAGTACTACCACTAGTACCACTACTAGTACTACTACTAGTACTACCACTAGTACCACTACTAGTAACACCACTAGTATCACCACCATTACAACCACTAGTAATACAACTAGCAGCATTGAAACCTTGAGATCTGAAGCTTTGCCTTGGTTCTCATTATTCAGATTGTCACATGTCACTAATTGTAATTCAAATTCCTGTTGCAGTTTCTGGAAGCATCTATTTAAAGAATCACTTTCCTTCATCATTCGCTCTTGTGTTATCTATACGGTAGCGTAGGTTTATATTTTATCTATTTTTAGATCAAGAATATCTATATGAAATATTCTGAGCTGAGATTGGCGAAACATAATTAAATCTCTGAAAAAATATTAAGTTTGTATACTTTATGGAAATGATTTATAAATATTTGACATGCGGTATTCCAGTATAGTTACTCGCAGAAACATAATAATTATCAATAAATAATTAATATATCTAAATATAGAATAATTATAATAATCATTAATATATACTATATATACTAATACTAACAATTAAATTAAAATAATTTATATATAATAATAATATAATTTAAATAATCACTAGTATATTTACTATACTAGTGGTCACAACACAAGTACCGATGTTTCGAAATAGATGTGAACACACATAATAGAAACCCTATGTTCTTTGATCTGTTGTTCGCCTTTAACGACATCCTGTT
Source organism: Osedax fenrisi (assembly GCA_964019155.1). Lineage (NCBI taxonomy): Eukaryota > Metazoa > Annelida > Polychaeta > Sabellida > Siboglinidae > Osedax > Osedax fenrisi. The sequence goes on along the minus strand of OZ025239.1, from coordinate 62,884,656 downwards.
TATAGCGTTCGATCTGGGTGTGCATATTCTTCTGGTCGGCGTGCTTAGTCTCAAGGTCAAGTCGTGACTGCTGAAGCTCTCGCTCGAGTTTGTCCCGTTTCCTCATCTCACGTTGGGCTTCGTTGTTACGTACTTGTATTTCGGCTTGCAACTATTGTAGTAGTTCGGGTGGTGGTAGTGATGGTGGGGGTGGTGGAGGTGGTTGTGGTGGTGGTTGGGGTGGTGGGGGTAATGAGGGATCAATTATGTGTGGGTGGTAACAGGGGGAATTCGTTGAGTGATAGTGGTAATAGGGGGAGCCATTGGGGGTGGTGCTGCATTAGTATGAAATACTGGAGGATAAACAATAGGATAAATAAACGCATAGTCAGCATATCACACTGTATGTATTCAGTGCAGTTAATAACTAAGGCTATTTACTACCCATAAGTTATAGGTAGTTATAGGCTATAACACAGACAGGATGTCAACTTTCATTAATTATTGAAAACTTTCATATTAGTGATGTAGTTGTGTAGTATTGCATTATGAACTCGGAGTCAATGTTTTATTTATAATTTATGATATATTATTGTAAAGTATACATCTCTCTATGTACAAATTACATAATAAAAGTTATAAAAGGGTTACCATTAAACAATATAGAGATAATACCATAGTATGGTATGGTATGGTCACTATACCAGACTTATCTTGCTATAATAATATATCATAACAATACTTAATTCACATTTCACTTCTTAGTCTATAATAATTATGTATCTAATTTATATTGAAGGTTAATAATGTATACTATAATAATATATTGTGGTGATAGTCTAGTATTAGATACAGGCATTTATTATTTGATAAAGTTAAACTATGATAACTAAATTATTAATATATATGAATTCAATTTTTAGAGCAATGAAATATGAATTATTATTTAAATATAGACTATAACTAAGTGTGAGATGTGTGTGATATAAGTAAGTAATATGACATAATTCCCGGTGAAATCATATATATCACATAAGGTTGATATATAGAATATGTAAGCATATAAATATGCTTATGATTATAGTAGAAAGAAGGAAATCTCTCTCTATTGTTTACTGATCACAGTAACTACACAGGTTACAACCTTCACTGTTAACTATAAACATCAATACCCGATGATAATCAATAAATCTCGCATTCACACACTATATTTATAAATTCACGAGAAATGGAAATAAAGTAACGAACCGCCACTAACCAATCATCAGCTGAGGGGGGCGGGGGGCGGAGCTAACCTCCTGTATCTTCATCTGACATTCGTGTTGTTTATCCTCGTATTCCACTAGTTTCGCCTGCGCTTCGCTCATGTCATCCCGTAGTATCACGATCTCGTGCAGTTGATCGTCGCGCTCCTTGGTCAGCTGCTCCTTCATCTTCAGCAGCTCGTTGACGCTAACGCACGCGAGGGAGAGAGGGAGGCGTGCTATTATGTCATCTAGCAGAGAGAGCGCGCGCGTCGCGTATCGTGAAACTTATTGTTTAACGAATAGTATACTACGTAGTGTATTTCACGACACCGGGTGTAATGTATCGCTTAATGCTGGGGCCACACTCAACTCTAATATACGTAAACATCGCTATCGTGTTTGATCTGTCCTCATCCTCGAACGCACTCTCGTCTATTGATTGTTTGCATCCTCTTTTTCTCCCTAGTATCGTTGGAAATGTAAAAACTGCGAATATTCATGCGTATTCAGCCTCAGCGTTAAGTGGTACATAACTTAATGCGTGAATCATGGCTCGTGTAAGATACGCAACGCGCAACACGTTAAACTGTTAAACAAAACATTGCGAAACGAAGCGCAACGAAAATAGAAACTGAACAACTTGTTTCGTTACTTAAAGTTGTATTCTTCGCGTTCTTCGTACGTCATATTTATGTACTCCCCACTAATATGATAATGGGTTAAAGTTAATTTAAAATTATTTGGTACTGTGATTAAACTTTTTATACGCTATATTTTATGCGCCAATTTTGTATATATAACGGTGTAATAAAGTAAATTTTACGGTATGTTTTATACAGTATAAGTATAGTATAATTATATTATCGTAATGTTTATGTTTTATATAGTATAATAGAGTGTTAACGCTTGTTATTATTGCTTGCTATGATGTAATAATATATATATTTATAGAACATGTTATATAATATAACGTAGCAGTAATAATGTTCGGTACAATGTGCGTACATTAATCATGGATGTTCACACATCACTACAATGTGTGTGTACGTACATATATGTTTAGTAATAGTGGTATGATAGCAATATATTCATTTCTAGCATCCACAATATTGTATATAATATATGATACGCCTATACATTAAAATAATATACGATATTGATATATATATATATATTGGAGCTATTTATGGAATCCTCTAGTATGGAGTATTTATCAACTATTAAACTATTTTACATTTACTCATCAATAAATTAAGATCTGAAAAAATCACAGTTTTTTGATAATCATGAATATTAAATATTAAATAATTGATCAGATTTATTTTTAATTATTGTTTATTCTTACTCCAAATATAACAATATCTTAAAATAATATAATAATACGACATAAATAATAACAGAATCGGTATACATTATTTGATATATCACATATATGAGTTATATGATAACTTATATCTAATTGTTTAATCATTTATAACTATAATGTATATTCAATAACATATTTAATATTTTTAATAATTCCAAAAAATTTGATATAATTATTCTTTATATTTATTTAATTTTTTTAAATCTAAAAAATGAAACATTTTATATTTTAATCCTGACAAATTATTAAAAATAATTCTTATAATTATTATTACATGATACTATAATTATTATATAATACAATGATTAGACAAGCTACATATTGTGAAGTTTGATATTATTTAATTTGTTATTTTGCTAGTGTGAGTCATTATTTTAAAATTATTTCATGTTTAATTATATTTATATTATTATCGTTAAGAGCTTGTCTATGATAATTAAAGATAAATCATATTTTTATTCAAAGATACCCAGGTTATTGCATTTTAAATGAGATAATATATATATGTATAGATACTAGATAAGGTTGCTGACCTGTTTTCTTGACCAACACTGAGACCAGCTCCTTGTTCAACTAATTTCGTAAGATTAGTGATCTCTATTTTGAGACTTTGAATGGTTTCTTTAGCTCTACTCTCTTTGTCGTGGGAGGCATCTACCATTGACCACGCTTTCTCGATTTCCTAAGTGTGTAACGTTTCAACGATGATGACATTATTATTGCTGACTAATAAATATGATATAATAACTTGTTATATATTGTTTGTTATGATAATACATCTAATAGAAATACTTATAAGTGCATAATGTATAATGTAATATAATAATAAATAATATAAATATATAATATAAATAAATAATATAAATAAATAATATAAATAAATAATATAAATAAATAATATATGAATCATATATGAATTATCTAGTAATATTAAACCTGCTTTCATGTTATATGGAAACAATAAATAGATATAACAATTCCAATTTATTAAACTTACCCGACTATGTAATCATTCATTTACCATATCACGTATTTATCACGTGAACATCATCCGCCGCGAACCTGTTTCAGAGACGTGATGTTCGACTGGTCGTCCTGCGAGAGTTTCAGAGCGGTGGACACTTTCGCAGAGTTCGACACGATCTCGGCGTTCAGTTCTCGACACTTCTGCATCAGTCGTTTCTCGCTATCGTGCGACTTCTTCAGCGCACGGTGAAGCTTCTCGTACTCGCCGCGGAACTTCTCCAAGCTGCGGTCGCCTATCAGCTCTTGGAGCACCTGGTAACAGGGTGGGGTGGGGTATACTAAACATAGTATAGTAGGCAGGATATACTAGGCATGGTATACTAGGTTTATATTAGATGAATCAAAGATATTATTTAATTCTATTAATTTTATTAGATAATATATAATCATTATATTTAATCATTATATATGTATACAGGCATTTATTTTCTATGATTTTAGTTAGTCGCTTCGGAATATATAGGTTGGTGTTATGTAAAGGCAGAAATATCTCTTCTTGCGCACAAATGCTAACATCTTGGAAGTCCTTCTCCAGGGCCTCGAACGCACTCTCGTCTATTGATTGTTTGCATCCTTCTTTTTTCTCCTTAGTATCGTTGGAATATATTTATTATTATATTGATATAATCAAATTTAATTAGATATTAATGTGGTTCATATTACTATATATATATATTTAAATAGTAATAATCGTGAATCTTTTATAATGCTCTATTGGATATACATTAAACTACAAAATTTAATAAATTGTTATATTTAAGAATTTTGAATAACATAAATATATATATATAATAAAAACATTATAATATATATATTCTATATTAGAATTATTTATTTAGATAAATTCATTATAATTATAATTTTTTGTAATTGTTTCAATCATATTTTATGAATTCGTGATTAAAAATGTTAAACAAAGTATCAGCCTTAAACCTTTAAGTAGCTGCACATTAATTAAACTATTAATACATTTTAATTTTATTTAAATAGGATATAAATAATTTTAATATTTTAATATAATATGTAATTTATTTCCTTACTTATACCAAAGATTTTTCTAAGGAAAGATATAAAAATACAGCGCAACTCGATTTTGTATACAAAAACCAACAACTCCACCTATATAGGATCAATTTTAGGAACTATGTGTTGTTTATAATGTTAATTTGTATCAAACTATTCATTTTTAAAATTAAAAATAATATTCTTTAAATATTATTTATTTGATCAAAACTAAGTATTCATTACTAATATATAACAAAGCAATATGATATGTTCAACATAATGTTGGTTTTAAATTCTATACATATCAATGTAGCGAGTTTTAAAAGCTAATTTATATTGCATGTAATTTAATAGAGTATTGAAAACACTTTTTTATGGAAACCGGGTCAAACCTAAATATATTTCGGTGGTTTTTATAGTACTGCTAGTAGCTGGACTGTGTTATAACTTTATTCGTAAAATCTTTGCTTATACTAATTGTCATTAGTTAACAGATTATAACAGAAATATCAGAAATATTAATATTTAAGTTATTATTAAATTTTATTATTAAATTTTAAATTAATATTTATATATAAAATATTTGTTTATAATACATAGGTTGTACATACATAGATTCAAACTCTATATTAAACTAGTCGATTACTATATATTTATTTATTATTTAGCATTAACATCCTCTATAGCAACTATTCATAGCATTATCTACGAATATTTAACTTTATTCGAGATATAGCATGCAAACTATATATATATATATATAGGAAATAATTTTAAATATATACAAATATTATTACGAGTCTTAATTTAAGAAGAACGATATATCATTTAATTTTAAATTCATAATGATATATTATGATATTTTATAATACATATATTTTATTTGGACTCTGATTTTTAACTCCACGATTTAAAAGTGGACATTTATCTATGTATAAATAATAATCTCATATACATAGAAAATATGCAATGATTTTAATATCACTGTATGACATTATTACAACGGTTATATTTAAATTGTAAGTGGATAATTAATAAAACATATTTATAGATAACGTAACAAAATTCGTTTATTATAACATTTATGTGATCATATTTTAGCTACTATATTATATATATATAAATATCTATATAGAATATATTTTTATTATTGGCAGTTTAAATGTTATTCAGTGTGTATTAATGCATATAATTTTCAACATTCACTATATTTCATACATATCTCATACATCCTGTCAATTTATTTACAAAATAATGTTTAAAGCATGGGCCCATGATGGGGTATTAAGGTAACTAGTTTAAAGGCGTGTGAATCCATAGTACATCATGTAACACAGTATTTATAAAAAATATGATCCTAGAGTATATGATCTACTAGCTGATATAGGCAACGTGGAATGGATAGAATTAATGACAAGCGAATTTCACTGTGTTTAATTTACTAGATATGGCATATCATATTTTCAATCAGCATTACCATAATGATTATGCTGAGCATATGATATTCTGATTGAAAAAATGACTATTATGTTTATTTTAAATTAATTTAAGCTTAAATTATTTAGTAATAATGATATTTAGTATATTCAATATATTATCGCAATATTTATAATAATAAAGCATTTGTAATAAATTTTATTACATTTAATTTAATTTAAAATTACTTATTTATTTATTACTTAAATTATATTTTTTAATTTAATTAACTAACAGGATCAGCCATTATGTATCAATTATTAGGTTTTAACAAGAAAATATTCCTAAATTACAATATATAATTAATAAAAGTAATACATATTATATATATAAATAAATATATATTATATGTATTACAATATAAAATATATAATAAAATTAAATGTTATTATTAATATTCGTTGTCATGGGCATTTTTATCAAAGATTATCCACTATAAACAGAAAAATTGGTGTTTAAAATAAACTAGTTAATAGCCAGGGTTAATAGTATATTCTAATATGAGATATAGAGAAATAGAAAGATATCTGTAAAACATTATTATGTTACTTACGTTTTTTAAGTATACTATATATCCAATGAAAATTGTCCCTTTAAAACTTAGTTAAACGAAATAAATAATCTGATACGATATACAAAATTTGGATAAATATCTAGGTACCATAATGCTTTATGTTACCAACATGATATTTTCTAATAACATTTTAACATGTTCGCACATTACATTTAAATTATATTACTAATAGGTATATATACAACTAATATTAACTGTTGTACACATATTATCAATATCATTCTATCCTTAATCAAATATAGATTATAAAGTGTATAATTAAATATATAATATAATATTTCCTAAAATAGATGCGGAAATCTTATATTTTATGATGGGAGTTTACAAATTATTGAAAAATTAATTTACGCAAGTATCAATGAAAATAAAGATAATGTTACTTAATAATTACTTAATAACTATATATTTAATATTATAGTTATTTTAAATATTTGATTTTTTCGTATGCTAATTCAAAAGTATAGTAGGCTATACTCTATTATATATATATATATATATATATATATATATATAACTGCAGTAATTAATATAAAATATTGGATTTTTCCAATTAAAATTCTAGAGTATACTTTATATAGTATGATATTAACTGTATAAAGTATCTTATAAGATATATATATATATATATAATATTATATAATATACAATATTATATTATATTATATATAATAGTACTTTATTTATATAAATATTATTTAATAATAAATATAAATAAACTTATATACATATTTGAATTTTTATTGCAGGAAATAATGACTTCATATATATATCAGAAAAGAGGATGCTTATTATATGTGTCGATAATTGTTTGGTTTTCGTTCAAAATAATTGATTTCGTATTGTATTAAGTGGTATTAATTTTATTTGTTTCACATAACATGTCCTACAAACATTAATTGTTTATGTAATTTTGTATCACGTTATTTATTTAAAAATGTATCTGTTAACATAATTAACAATATTTCTACACCAAAATATGTGGTTTTTAGAAAATAAATTATCATTATAAATGTCGATTCCATATATAAATTAATAATATAGAATAGTAATTTATTATAAATACTGGTATAAATTTAAATAAAATATAGTATAACTTTTAATAAATTATGGTATAAATTTATATAATAGGTTAATTTATATATAGTATAACTTTTAATAAATTATGGTATAACTTAATATAATATATGGTATACATTTTAATAAATGATGGTATAACTTTATATCAAATTTGGTATAACTTTTTATAAAATATGGTATAACTTTATATAATATATGGTATAAATAATGGTATAACTTTATATAATATATGGTATAAATAATGGTATAACTTTATATAAAATATGGTATAACTTTTCATAAAATATCGTATAACTTTTTTAATTAGTTATACCGTAAATGGTATACCAGGGCGCCACGGGGTTATACCATTTTTTAATCAATGTTATAGGTATACCTACCATTTATTTATAACAGTGTTGTGCGCGTGTCATATCGCTATACCGTATATGTAATGATTATCTCCATCATTAAGCAATTACTAAGCAATGTTAACTATAGTTATATAGCACCAATCAATGCCACCGTAGAGCGTTCTCTCTATCTCTATGCATAGAATTCATGTAGTATTCATGAATACCACCCATAACTTAAGATATACTACAATTTGTATCTGCCAACTCTATATGATTAAATTCACTGCAAAAATCAACAATATTCATCAACCTTCCTCTATAGAGTATACATTTTATAGACATATGTATACATTGTATTAAAGCCATACCACCCCCATACATTAGTGGTAAAACTATCTCTTATTTAAACACTACACCTAATATCGGTGTAATATCCTATAGGTACTATAGTACGATGTCGGTGAATATCTAATATGTCCTCCATTTGTTTTGATTACGAATACCGAGGTCAAATTTAAAATATTGTACACGTATTTCTATATAATTTAAAATTATAATATATATAGCCTATAGGCTAATTTATTGGGGAAATGAACCTAATACGGACACTTTAACAATAAATCGTCTTAACATTTTATGACTCATTATTTGTATTCAAAAATTACAATATATTAATATTATATGATTATTGATATTATTGTGATATTAAAATTTTATTTAATCTTTTAATTCCATAGATAACGGGGGTGTCCGTATTCGGTACCCATGTCCGAATACGGACACCCTGTGTTATAATACGGACATCCTATATACCACTGGATAAACTATATATTATTGATGAATCAATCAGATAAATTACAATTACATTATTTATAATTAATGTTATGAATAATTTAGATTAATTTAATTAGTTAATAATTTATTTATTTTTATTATTTTTTTAATTAATAATACAATTTAATTATATAAATAATAAAAAAATTAGATTTAGATTTATTGGTGGTATTAATATTATAACGCACGAATTTTTATGAAAATCAGAATAATTCATACGCTGCGCGCTGATTGGTTATAGGGTGTCCGACTGACACTATCCGTATTAAGACATATAGAGTGTCTGTATTAGGGACTTATAAGACCTCTAGATATATGCTTATAACTTAATGAATATTTGATAACTAATATAGAAATTAAATATATAAATTTTAGAATGCCTAATTTGTTAATAATATAGTGTTATATTTTATATAGATACATTTGTAGTGTGTCACACTAAGTGTGCCAACTGCCGAAACGAGTATTTTAAATTTGACCTCATAAATCGTAATCAAAACACACGGGGCCATATTCGATAAATATTTCGGACTTGATAAACTCGTAGCTCAGTAAATATATTAATACATAATAATTATTTATCAACTCCAAATCTTAAATCATAAATCCTTTACAACTATTATAGATACCTCTTTTTCCATGTTTTATATTTGTCCGTGTTATTATGTGTTGAAACCTTCTCATATTTAACCTGACATCATATTATATATATAATAATAATATAAATAATAATAGAAAGGTTTATTGACTCAGAAAACGATGGACATTTATGTGCGTCAAGTTGAAATAATAAAACAAATAAATAGTTACACAAATAATAATAAATTTAAAAAAAAGACATTATAATGATACCATATATGTATGTAGTCGACATTTAAAACTAATAAATGATGACATGGTGCGTAATTCATCGGGAAGACTGTTCCAGTATTTCTGAGCAGCAACCGTGAAAGCATCATCTGCATACATAGATGAGACAAGCGGTAGAGAGAGTTTCATCAGCTCACATTTGCGACTCGGACGAGTAGTTGTTCGAATTATGAGTCCCTTCGATAGGTAAGACGGAACTCCCATATATATAGCCTTGTGAGTAATGCATAGAAGTCGAAACTTGCATAAATCTCGAAACTGCAACCACCCGAGAGTCGCCATTATGGAATGTATAGATATGGTTAAATCACTTCGCTTTAGCTTAAATAATATGCGAACAGTTCTACGTTGTATTGAATCGAATTTTTTCATCAATTTTTGCGGAATATTAATTAAAAGCGAATTACAATATCTAAGTCGACTAAAAACTAATGAATGTAATAATGATTTAGTTAAATTAAATGTTAGCTTAGAACGAGCCTTGCCTATATTATACAGGATATAATTAGCAGTGCGGACTGTGTTTGATATATGTACTGAATAATCTAATGCATTATTTATAGTAAAACCTAGAGTAGTGATGGTGTTTGAGATAGGAAGTGAGATAAGGAATGGATGAATGAGAGTAATTGAAGAAAGAGATCTAGAAAGTATAATGCTATCAGTTTTAGTAATATTTAATGAAAGTGAATTACAGGAAAACCAAGAGATTAAATCATTAATACAGTTAGCAATTGAAAGTTGAATTATGTCAATATCAGAACCAGGTGGAAAAAAAGTATAAATTTGTAACTCATCAGCAAAGAGGTGATAACGAATTTTGGGTATTTTTAAAAAATCAAATTAATGGGAAGAATATACAAAATAAAAAGAATCGGACCCAGTAGGACCTACTGATCCTTGAGGAACGCTATGAGTGTGATCAGATGGAGCCGACAAAGATGACTTGATCTTTACCGAAGATATTCTATTAGATACAAATGACATAAACCAATCACATGTGAACCTGTCCATGAATACTTATTTCACGTAGACGGTAAGAAAGAATCATATGATTTAACGTATCAAAGGCACTAGACAGATCAAGAAGAACCAAATAACAAGAAGTCTTATTATCCATAGATAGTATAATATCGTTAAACACAATGTTTTGGGCAGTTTCTGTACTACGATTGGGAAGGTATGCACTCTGAAAGCAATCCATAATAGAGTTCGATATGATATAATCAATAAGCTGACGCGCAACTATGCGTTCCATAGTCTTAGAAATTGATGATAATTGCGAAATATGACGATAGTTGGATAGTATGGAAGAATCGAGATTATGTTTCTTTACTATCGGAGTGATGTAAGCATACTTCATCGATTGTGGTACAATGGATGAAGATAATGATACACGAATTATACCAGTAATTATATCAATTAGATATGGAGATAATATACGAAGTAAATTAATTAATTTACTCTTAAGAGGAATAGGGTCGATATAATAGGTGATAACTCTGCTAAATGTTATTATAATATTTAATTACAGTAATTACTAATAAATTACACTAACTACAATGGTAGTATTGCAATACGTTTATGTAACGTTTAAAAAACTGTATTAATAACTCTCGGAACTATTTATTAATCTCCACCCGACTGCACTGCGAAATCTCTCACCATTGATGATTAGCATTGGTGAATCACTATCCTTAATCAGAGATCGTCATAAAATCTACTAATTCGTGTATATCAGTATTATATAATAGTAATAACCATTACTCTAGTCAAAATAAAACTATATTATATAGTACATACTATATATTACCAAAGCCCTGGGCTTTGATATTTTACCTAATATTTTTGAGTAAATATATAACATTCCTTATCTACCCAACGTTATTAATAGTGAACCCATGTCGCTACTAGCAATAGTATCGCCACTGAAATATATTTAGGTTTGACGCGGTTTTTATATAATATTGTTTTAAATGTTTTATTACATTTCATGCAATATAAGTTAGATTTTACTCACCTCGTAAATATTGTTATACACGCTGAATATATATATATATATATATATATATATATATATATACAGCATATATACATATTTATATATAAAGGGCAGACCTATACATGTGGGTCCTATAACTATTTCTAGAAATCAAATAAACATAGAAATTTCTATTAGGCTTAAGCCTTCGCCTTTTATTTACAATGTAACACTACATGGTGGAAGTTTCGTATTACCAATCCCAGCTAACTATATATTCACTTATAACACTTATATAATGTATTAGTTTACCAACCACACTTTGACTCGTATACGCACCTAGAGAAGCATAAGTCGATAACTTCACGAGCCATACCGACCTCTGCAGATCTGCTCAATGGATATCCATCGAATATCAGTTATAGCTTATAGAGTCTGACACCGACACACTCTAGTATGTTCTCATGACGTCGGGAATAAATCGGTATAGCATCGTTCCAGGATAGCTTTGTGCGAGATAAATACCTGTACGTCGTACACTGTACAGTGTACAGTGTACGATGTTTGGGAAGCCTTCAGATTAATCATGGCACCTATAGGTATACTATAGTATACTATAAACCCAATAATACACCATAGAACGACATCCTTCCTCGCCGTCACCCACGATCATAGATTTATAGTTTACAATACAAATCTATGCCCACGATTCCTATGACGCCCTCGCCGTCATCCACGATATCCGTGATGCCCTCGCCGCCCCCACGATTCATGTGATGTACTCTTCATCACCCACGTCATACGCGCCATAACCTATGACCTATGCGATACCCGTTCTGTAACCCGTGACATACATGACTCCTCCGCCTCTACCCAGTACATCTATTTGTTATTCCGATACACCTATACCTATAGTGGAACCCTAATACCAACCTCCGTATACACGATCCACTGTGATGCCATCCCCATGGCCACCTCCAATATGTTACTCGTCATCAATACACGAGAAGAGACAATGTCCGCCTCAAATAGCTGACCAAATATACCCATCGATGTAAAGAAATACCCCTTTCGTTATATCGATGCATGTACTATAGATTTCCATATATTTATAGTTTACCATATATTTATAGTTGGTAAACTACATATCTATGACAATATCAGACGACCACCCGACTATGTTGCAACCCGACTACAATTCACCGAGCTCGGCCACTTTGTGAAGTCGCACAGCCGCACTGATGGTGTCTATGCTTACCGCAGAAGATTGCATGTTATACATTCTGCATATGATTGTGTATGCGCGTTGGACCGGCGTTATCGATGTATTATATCACGCGTTGATTGTTGAACCCTTGTCTATTGTCTAATCAACAAACAATGTACGATATACATTGTACATTGTATAATGTAGTCAGGCACTCGTCAGGCATGCTCGCCCCTTTCCTGGCATAAACTGCTATATGAAGGGTCGACCTATAGGTAGAATATATTCATGTAAGTCCTATTACTAGAAAATCAGATAAACATACAAAATCCTACAATAGGCCTATAGGCCCCTTAGCTTTTATTTACCATATTCACTAGGAGATACTGTGGTGGTAATATTGTTATTCCCTTCATAGATAAGTACCATCTAACTCGGAATAACTCCTCTTAATCATTCTAGATATAATAAAAAAAAATAATTGAAAACTGACAAAATTCAGAAAGTAAAACAATATTTTATAAATATAGGAATTTTTGATTTACACTGAAAATTAACGAAAAAATTTAAATTACAGATATATGAAATGAAAAAATGTTTACAAGTACAAATTGCCTTTTAGCATATGTAGTATATTCAAATATCCTTAACAAATATTTGTTTAAAATTTTTAAATAATTAAATCGGTCTACAGAAATTTTAATTTTATTTTTTAATTTTTTCTAAATCTATTTAAAAAAATTATCAATGGAATAATAACAAAAAATGTATATTACATATGTCTATCATTATATGAATATAAAATTATAAGTAATAATATAAAAATAGAATATAATTATTCAAAAAATGAATTTTATTTAGAATTTTAACAAAAAATCAATTTTTCGATAAACTAATAAACAAATTTTGGTAGAAAAATAACTTTTTATTATTATTATTATACCTCGTAAATATCCATGATAGGCTCTTAACAAAGTGTTATGCTTAATTAAAATATTTATCAAAGAAATAATCGAATAAATTATATTAATTAAAAAATTAAAAAAATGTTAATTAATTTGACATTTTTACGAAATTTTTACTTTAGTAATATTATAATATATTTTTATACACGTATTTGCCAACCATTTTATTGTTATGAGAAAGCGCACTTGCATAAATACATAAAATACATAAGTAACATTTTCTATTTTTAGAAATTTACTTTGAATCATAAATGCAAATATGTTGTCATTAAATTGATTTTGCTTTATCAATATTATATATTTGTTGATGAAACTTCACAAATATGTTTATTATGACATTTATGACCTACTATGGGAGAAGATCAAATAGGACGAGTTAGGGATTAGAGGTTACATTTGAAATACAGTTAATAGTATATAGGAATACCTATATATTTTATTTGTTTTTGTGGTTTAATTGGTTTAGTTTAGTCCTGTTTATTTTTTTTAGCTGCATTACATCCCAAAATGAGCCTATATAAATTTATTTCACATTTAAAATTTAGCCTTTGCTACTCAACTCGTCCTTTTTGATCCCCTGTATATTTCCTGTGTATTTAATAAACCTCCATATTTAATAAATTATTAAAAACAAATATATTTCGTGATTTATAAAATGTATTAACCTACCAGGGATTGTAATAATCCCTGATTGTACGTATAGTGTGCGACATACAATATGCGACGTGCACGTTGTAGTATTATTTTCCTAGTCCATACAATAAAATAAACAAATAAATAAAGTAACGTTATCAATATTTGACTCATTTAATTAATGGTATCAAATTAAAGGCAAAGATTTTGATAATCAAATGTTATTCCTTCGTAATACCCAGCAAACATCTAATAACCGCATAACAGCATATGTTATAACCTAAAATGTTTACATTGTGCTATTAAATGTATATTATGCTGCTATTAAATGTCTATTATGCTGCTATTAATTCTTCTATTTTGCTGCTATTCTAATAATAGCAGCATAATATACTTATAAAATTAATAGCAGCATATATGCCATTATGCTGCTATTAATTGTTCATGCTATTATTTAAATTCTATTATGCTAATATTATAATATTAGCATAATAGAATTTAAATAACAGCATAATAGCATGAACAATTAATAGCAGCATAATGGCAGCATAATAGCACAATGTAAACAATGAGGCTCTCACATATGCTGTTATGCTGCTCTTACTGTTTGCTGGGTTGCGAAATTGCTGGAATAGATTGCTCATGTGAACAGCGCTTTAAAGGAACATATTTCGCGAAGGTTAGTTAATGACTGAGAGTCATAGATTTAGAGTAGTTTACCCTATTACATATTTGTTACTCTAAATCTATGAGGGTAATAAATAAAAGCCTCCGATATTATATTATTAAACCCGCCCACCTGTATATGTGTGCATCATGTGACTTAATTATGCATATTGTATTGGATATAAATGTATCGCCCGAGGTCATTTGTAACCAATCATATATTCGCAATGAATATAATTATTATAATTTTTAATTTAAAAATATAAAATATTGATAAAAAGACGAATATTGATACATTTTACAACTTTATTTAAAATATAAAAATTATATAAATAATATTATTTTTATATTATATTAATATATGCAACATTTGTTTTGAATATACAACCATTTGTGAACCTGATTTATAATAATACGAATATTATTTTCTCTGTCAATCACGCTCATTATTTCCATTTATAATATAACATTCATTATTGAAAGTTACTTTACCATGAATTAATGGTATTATATGTTATTCATTTTTAGGTATAATATATATAATATAAATTTTGTACTAGCATACTTCATATACGCAACAAAGGTATGTATACAAATAAATGGTTAAATATATGTATATGTTTATTGTAAAAGTATAATAAAAGCCGGCATATTTAATCGATTATTTATTTTATTTTAAAATCATTTAAAAAATAATATTTACTATATATTATACAATACACTTAACATAATTAGTATATCAAAATAATATTCTTGATTTTAACTGCTTTTAGTTAAATATCTAAGATACATATCTATAATATTAACTTAATTTTAGTTGTATTTTTATAAAAATGTCATGTGAAATATTATTTATAAATCATTTACTAAATTATTTAGAGAATCTTATATTCAAATTATGAATTCATTTATTAAATAATGTACTACAATACAGTATTTCATACTATAATATATGTTATAAATATTAAATATTATCTAATGTTATAATCTAACCATGGTTTATCATATATTTGTTGATAAATTTAAATTGACTTAAAATATTTATTATAATTATTTATTTATTATAATAATAATTATATATATTTAATATATAATATAATATTATAATAATACTAGTAATATATATTATATACATATTAATATAAATATATTATAATATTATATTATATAATATATATTAATTTAATAATTAAATGTATAATTTTTATAATTATAATAATTATTATTATTTGTATTATAATATTCACATTACCTCATGTGTATTGCTTTATATAGTATATAATATATACTTATTATAATAATACTACATCGTGTAATATATCTGATTCATTTAATAAATGATTTATGTAATGTGTTTATTTAAATAAATAGTTAAATAGGGAATATAACATATACTCAGCATATGATATACTGTATGCATACATGTGTATATATATATATATATATATATATATATATATATATATATACAGGGGCGGAATCAGGGGCATTTATGTCCTAGACCCCCCATTAACATGTCGGGAAAAATATACGGTGTTGTACAGGTATTATAGATCATTTAAATAAATTCTCAGTAAGAAATCCTGACGAATAATGACTATCATATATACTAAAATACATATTATATATATACCTATACATTTTACTATTTCAACGAATTTTTATAGATTTAAAAAATGGTCTCCCCTCAATTCAATTCTGGATCTGCCCCTGTATATATATAATTTATATGTCATGTAATTTTATGAATTATTAATACAATATTTGTAATCATATAAAATATCTCGTTATTAAAGTAAAATGTATACTCTATAATTATTACTAAATGGTCTACATATTAATTAGAGTTAGAACAATCTTAAATAATGATGTAATACATTTTTTCCTCAGAAAATATTTGTCAATGCTTTTAGTTATATAATATATTACTATAAATTGATATTTTATTTATAGAAATACATAAAGTATAAACATGAAATATCTGCTAACAACAATATAAGTAATTAAAATATAATAATACTAAATAAATATAATAACGGATATATAATATCCTACAGTAACTTTTAATAGTAAGCAAAATGTAATTCAAACTAGAAGTATAATAAATTATTGAATAAATATATTATGGCTTCAAATAGTAGGAAAATTCGTTGATAAATTTAAATACATTGATAATTAATTATGAATGTGAAATCTGAGATAAAGCATAACATAAACAAATTAACTATGAAATGTGAAATCTGAAATAAAGCATAACATAAGCAAATCCACTATCAGTTATAGGTGCAGTGAAACACACATGAAGTAAAGACTAGTGCGCGTTACTAGGAAGTTTATCACGTTGCCAGTTTAATTCATTATGAACCACCAGCGTATGACTACTGATATATGTCCATGACATGTCCATCAATCAAACCGTTCTAGTTCTGCTTCATCGCTATAGCTATATTCAATGCGTTAGAGCGTTTGTATTCTTATTTCATTAGAATATGTGCATATTGTATATTTAATTAGGATATGTGTATATTGTATATTTAATTTGGGATATGTTTATATTGTATATTTAATTTGGGATATATAGATATTGTATATTTTAGTAGACCACTATGCATATACGTCTTCTATCTCGTATATTTCTTTATACCTAGTCATTAGATTCTAGTATATATTTATGATGATAATTTCCAATGGATACACTAGTATCTAAATACCAATATATAAATAGATAGATAGATATATGTAAGTTATATAATATAACACATAGTATTATAGCTCTGTGAAGAGTTATTTAAGCATAGCAGATGTTATCATTTGAACTTATCTAGTAATTTGATTAATAGTATTTATATTTAACATATCTATTATAATTTGTCTATTATAATATATATATTATTATATAATATATAATATCGCTTACAAATGTTTTTTATCGCAAATATATTATAATATGAGTTATTTATAAATAGTTGAATTTTCAATCTATCTAGATAATTCATTATGTAGAAGATAATCATGTTAAATTAGTGAATTTTAATACCATAATAGCAATGCATTGTGAAATAGATAACGTAACAATAGACGATTAGACAACAAATACCATGTTGGCAGACACTATAACAACTTGCTACCAAATCAAACTATTTTTCATCTATTATCATAATACCTTGTCGTTCCACTTATGTATTGCTATACATTATTATATTGTTATAACGGTTATTACTATAAATATTATTGTTATTTAGTAAATAATATTTACACACCATCACTAATAACACTTCCAAGAATAGTAATTATATATTTACTGAAGTGTTTTATCAATAAATACAACCTCTCTACCTATCTATAACGAAGGTGAATTATACAATATTATTGACGAGAGACCTAAAACTGGCTCACATTTCATATACAATCGGACATTGATCGTGAATTAAATAATTCACCTGACTTCTGGGCCAACATGAGCGTACAGTAATAAGCAGTGAACATACTGCCTCTATGTACATATTACCTAGTCATACATCATCGATACACTTGATTGATAGCACTCTGTATTGTCTACCTCGTGTAACTCCCACCCCTATTGTCTACTACCTATAGAATAGCCATGTATCTAAGTAGTATAATTGTAGTAGTAGTTGTCTAGTATTGTTGATTACGCGCGTTTAAATACCACGAGTTGACCGCCGTTTAATGTTTATCACCGTCGTAACCATTGACAACCTCTGATGACTAATGCTGAGTCAGCACTCGATGAGTCATAGATCTCACATGATGATATACTGTCTGCATTGGCATTCACTGGGGTAGACTTGTTACAGGTAGCTGGTAGACTGATTACAGGTAGCATGATAACGTATATGTGTGTGTACACTGATTTAGTAATGTAAACCATATTCTACAATGTAAGCTAAATACTACTACAACCTTAATTATACCACATAAACCTACCTAAACTTATACCGCATAAACCTGACCTAAAATAATACTAATTAAACTTACATAAAATATTAACATAAAAACCATTACCTAAACTAATACTACAGCATAGCTAACCTAAGTGTATCGCAAGCTCACCTTAAACTCCACCCCTAAACTCCGCCCCTCCTTAACAGCAATGAACTCTCATAAAAGTACAACCATTACGTCCAGTATGAAAGTGTCCAGCCATGGTAAACAAAGACAGAAGAAGAAGAAAGGTTACATTAAGCGCTCAGTGTGTGTGTGTGTGCAATAGTGTACGTTTGGCTGGCATTGTTTACAGGCTTAATCTGTGTAACTAAGTGATATAGTGAATGTACTACTGCACTTGTGGCTATATCAATATGTGCATTAACATTCATCTATTCTATGTAACTAAGTTCGAATAAGATCATTTTTATATATTGCATACCTCTTTCAAGTGTAAATATTATTATAATATAGTATTATAGTATATATTATATCACAGTATATTATAGTACTATACAAATATAATATATAATATAACAATGTATAATATGCTTATATTATAGTATAAATTGTAAATGATTAACTATCATACAGCTGCAAAATATTATTGATAGATCTAGAGCTATCATTATTATGTGCAATAACAATCGTATGTTATAAGCTGGATCATAGACATCCTGTACATAATGTGAAGCTACTATTACCAGTATGATATCATAACATATACAATATATATATATATATATATTGTCATGTTAACAGTGATAGTTTAAATGTAAACTTCAAATACTATAGTTGATCTACAGTTACAGTCTCACACACAGTCACACACACACAGTCATACACATACAGTCACACACACACAGTCACACACACACAGTCACACACACAGTCACACACACAGTCACACACATACAGTCATACACATACAGTCACACACACAGTTATAGATACATTCACTGTTACAATTATAAATATATCTATTTGCTCTAGATTTATTTCCAACAAATATTTAATTGTTATTTTTTAATATTTCATTCTAAACATGAGTTATATATTAATTACTCATTAATTATACTGACCACATTATCTTAAGGTCACAATTATTAACAATACTTACAATTATTATAAAACATGATTCCATAGGTATTGGTAATAACCTTTGAACCCGTTTCAGATGACCCCAAGGGTATGTTCTCTATGCTCGTAGAGCAAACTTTACTTCCCATCTTCCTGATGACTGTGACACCTAACTTAGTCATGATACTATGGTTAGCAGCTACAGTAGATGATGCATTGTTCTCTAAACACCATAGATTTATAGTTCACCTAGATTGGTAGTCACGTGATTTTTCTTCAATATACATGGTTCCTTGATTTAGGTATCTTAAGATGGCCGACCATCACATATAAAGTTTTATTTAATATAATTAAATATTGGAATTATATAATTAAATATTGGAATTATATTTCTGTATAAATATAAATAAATATAAATGTTTATTTTGATATAATTGAAATGCACTTTATAAGCGTATATAGAAAAAAATCAAATGTATTTAAAAATCAATATTATTTGTTTGAATATTTGTTATTAAATGCACGTGTCATGTGATGGTCGGCCATCTTAAGATACCTAAATCGAGGCATCATGTTTGTTGAAGAATTATACATTAGTGAGATATATCCATACCGATCTAGGTAGAATACAAATCTATGCTAAAGACAGACGGTAACAACAACAGCACTGGCTTACGTTACTCTTAATGCGCTTTCACACCAACAAATATGTCCCATTATCTGGGTGTATTTGTTAGTGTAAGAGCAGCATTACTCTTTACTCTGTAAATATACGCCTATATCATTCACTACTTCCACTATTATTATCGCCACTATCAGTAGTTCCTAATTAGTAGTTGTTCTATTACATAACGCATTACATAATTCATTACCCATAATGCATTATGTATTCTAATGCTGCCTCCAAATAACGTTTAGGCACACTGCTAGATATGGAATGTGGAAGAGTTTCGATTTCGCGTATCTCTCCAAGGTATCTATTATTGTATCTTACAGCCCTTCCCATCACTTCTCCTCACTAAAGGGCTTTCAACGGATACATAGCAACTCTTGTGTGTAATCATTCAACTATCAATCATATCTATAATATTAAATCGTTTTTTTGTTATAATATTTTTTCTCTTCACATTTATTTATATCACAAAATGAAACGCATCAGAGATTTATCGCACGAGAAGAGTTATTTTCTAGAATCTATTAAATGTGATTTAATCCTCAGTTTGATGTGTTTATAATGATATGATATGTTATCTAAGTATACGTTAGTCGTTGTATTGTTCTATTATCATTACTAACTTGTGTGGTGTTTACTAAATGTACATTTTGTTTATATCAAGCAGTACACAAATATCTTTGTACACATACTTCTATACAGTGTTCTTTCCTCTCGTATGCTATACACTAACGTGGGTGTGAGGTAAACGAGCCGTTTCACTTCGTATAACATTGTGTAGTATCCACATTATTCGAGCGTGACTTCAAAGTAATTACATCTAATACATTGACTAGTACATTAACCGTTCACTATATGCATGCATGACACACTAACTATAGATGTTCTACACGAGGTAAAGCTTGAGGTGAAGCTCTTCCTCAAGTTATCACTGCCTTACCGCATCAACTAATCGCTGCAGCCAGCCTCTCTCTCTCTCCATGCAGCGTGTATTCAACTTTCTATCAATGAATATGTGTAACGACTCCTCTGATCATATCTCCCCCTTACTAAGCTCCCCCTTACTAACCCCTTTACTACCCCTTCGTTATCATCTCGCCCTTACCAAGCTATCTTACTAACCCTTTTACTACCCCTTCGTTATCATCTCGCCGACATCAACGATCATGAATCTCTCACATTGTGTTTTCTTACAGATTTGGTCAGAAGTGGAATTTGCTAGCACCACTTCTATATGTGTGATCTTAGGCTACATGGCGTTCAGTTTAGTGCTGATGGTACTGCTTCCGGGCCCTAGATATCTGGGACCCGAAACTGAGAAGGGAAATGTTCCCGTTTACAGAGATAACGGGTTAGCACACACGCCATCTAGTGGTTGTTATGTAACTAGTAGCAAGGATATCTAATATATTACTCTCTCTCTCTATCACCCTCTCTCTTTTACTCCCTTTCTCTCCCTCTCTCTCTCCCTCTCTCTCTGTCTATTGCAGTTCGGTAAACTATGTATAAGTTACATTCTGTAATTTGTTTACAGATATACTTTACAGTTGTAATCAATGATTGACTAACACTTCTGGTTTATCTAGTACACATATACTCATGGTCCATTATAATGCAATACTATAAGAGCAATACAAGTTATCTATAACAATCATAAGCTATGCTATACTATGATATATGCCTGGTAGCTAGCATATGGATAGGTCCCAGCACATTTATAATACATTCTTATATGATTACATTCAAGAACTTATATAATGCAACGGACAAAGTACAATCATTGTTATTGGATTAGCAATATTAATAAGTTATATAATCTCTTGTATAATACTTATAATTAATGTACATATTAATTGTTACATCATTAACCAAATATGTATAAACTTTTTGTTAGAATACAAGGACATTACAATGGATATATAAATGTTAATATATATCAATATTAATCAAAGTAATTGCATTTATCAGTATTGCATTATGGGGTTGAATGGTGATTATAAATATAATAATTATTTATTAATAACTTAATATGACCAATGACATGATATTTGCATAATCATATTTTTCAGAAACTGTTATTTAACGCTGGATTGATTGTAAACTATTGAATTATGTCCATGAGTATATAAGTGAACGAATCGATACATCATACAACATAAACTCTTTATTAAATCAATGATCACAATAATATTAAAATCATGATATAATATAATACATATTATATTATTAAGAATGTTGATATAAATTAATTCTTATTTTTAATAACTCATATATATATAAAAGATTAATGTATTTTAATTTTATAAATAAAAATATATCTGGTATCTTTGGAATCATTTAAATATACTATTAAAAAGCATATATGTTGTAGTAAAAAAGGTACGAATGCAGATAGACATAATGTCCTTGATCTAACTAATACAATTTTAATTCTGGTCAATATTAAATTTATTTATTTATACTAATTAGTATACTGATTATTTATACTGATTAATCTATATAATAATTTATATCGTTAGATTATTTTAGATTTTTGTTATATAATGCCTGTGAAGTTACAATAATATGTTGATGTATTAAACATACCCCCCTCCCGTTGCTAGGTTCTACTGTTACCTGGTAACCATGGTAACATTGGCCGGCGTCGAGTACTTTCTGTACACGAGGTACCCGGGTGTGTCGATTACCTACGTGTACGACCACTTCGGTGATCTGCTCGTCACCATCAACATGGGCACACATCTACTGTGTATATTCCTAGTGCTCAAGGTAACTATGCCATTGTAGTGGAGTGATTTTATCCCATCCAGCTACTTTATGACCGTATGGCTCTAATGTCCCTTCGAAACCGCTCAATATATATATGTGATGAAGTGTGAAAGCTTATGTATGTATTAAGTGATTCAATATACGTACGGTCTGTATAGAGCGTATGACCCCCCGTTTGTTTTGATTACGATATATGGAGTGAAATTTAAAATACTCGTTTCACTATTTGACATGCAGTGTACATGATAGACTAATATGAAGATTTAAAATGTAGTATATATATTATAAGATGTATATAAATTAGTTGTTATTATAATATTAAATTATATAGCGATACTTATAAAATATTTTAAATTTGACCAAACGGAGGGGCCATATTCGATATTCTGACATGCACAGTGTCCAGTATATTTAGCCCTTTTGGTTGTGGTGTCTGGTATGCATGATAACCTGATTAATAGGTAGACACAAATAGATACAATGATAGCCTATGCTACAGTACACATCTCCTACCAGATATGGCAATTGTCGCTATGTGGTAGGGTATTAACTGTAATCACTGGTTCTGCTACTCCACCCCTCGCTAACCACACCCCCCCTACATAGGGCTACTTCTTACCGAGCAGCACGGATAGTGGGTCCACCGGTAACCCATTGTTTGACTACTACTGGGGTACTGAACTCTACCCTCGCGTGTTTGGGGTCGATATCAAGGTGTTTACCAACTGTAGGTTTGGAATGACCATCTGGTCTGTTTTGGTGATGATCTTTGCATTGAAGAGTTATCAGGTTTAGTTTGTAATAGTAACTAGTCTAGTTGTTCAGTGTAGTTTAGTAATATTCTAAATACGAATTAGTCATAGTTGTATCAATGCAGTTACTACTAATACTTTCCTCTATCTCATACAAGCATATATTGTTGTTCTGTGAAATATATACTTTTCAATGTTATATTTATTTATATTTAAATTTATTTCAAACACACAAGAGATATTTATTTATTTATAAATTAAATTAAATTCATTAATTTAAAAATAAATTAAACTTTATATCGTTTAACATATATATATATATTAAAAACATAGAATAATATTTAAATATAAGTTATAAAATTAGATATTAAAAAATACATGTATTATTAAAAAACGTTTTGAAAGATGTTTTCTATATTATTTTATCAAAATTAGACACTCGTAATGAAATCATTTATTTAAAAACGATTTTTAGGACAAATTCAAATATAAATTATGTACCCCAGACTGTAATCATATGAATGAATGAATGAAATCAGTTTATAGACATACGACATACTATGTATATCATACGTCTATGGAGGATCAGTGAAAGGCTTTATTTGGTCGATACCTCCAATATGTTCATGTACCGATTACAATATTAGTAAAAGTAATAATATAATAATAATGATTCATGTGTTAGCATTCTTTGTAATATAATTAGCAAATGAAACAATAAAATAGAAGATACATATATATATATTTATATATAAATTAATAAAAATAATAAAACACTGTTCATGAACATAAGTTATCATCATATTTCAATCCATTACATTAAAGTAAATAATAAAATAAGATAATAAAATAATTGTATAATATTAAAATATATTAAAATATATATTAGTAAAATATGTAAATTTATAATATTGTAATATTGAGAACTTGTTAATAAAAATAGTAAATTATTATAAATATGTGTAAAATAAAAGTATGTTATAAAATTAAAACTACTAAACAAAAATTAATCATCTTTCAATAAGACGTGCAATGGCGCCACATTCCTGTCAAATTACAGATGACTAATATATATGATGTAACATACGATTCTTATAATATATGGTGTAAACCACTTCCTGTTATTGTCATACTCAATTAAATAGATTGTAATAGGATGTGATTTATATTTAACATATATATATATATATATATATATATTCATATCTGCAGTCATTATTATTATGTAATATATCAAGATCTTGATTGATCCTTAATACATATATTATAACAATAATTATATATGTAACTATTATAACTATAATTATAATAACTATTATCTGTTATGTGGTAGTAGATCATATCTGATGAGATTAATTATATTACTTAGTAATAAATAGTAATACTTCTCATTTGTATATTCCAAATTGTGATTTATTAAATATTTACTCTTAAGGGCCGGCGTAACCTTCGTTTTTATTTTTTAGAGAACATTTTTTTATAATGAAATATTAAAATGTAATTCATTATCTTTAAAATTATGTATAATATATCATATACAATTAAACATAAGTTCCTCAAATACGAAGTTTAATCATACACCTATTCAAAATGGTGGGATTCAATAATTAGAAAATATGAAAGTACAACTTTAGATACCAATATCTCTGGTATTTTTTTTGTTGATTTTTTTTTATTTAAATGTCTATCTTTTGAACTCATATATGAATCTTTATACAATTTTCTGAGTATATACCTAATATATGGTTATTATTATATAGGTATGTAAGCTAACGTATATATAATCTATTATTATAATTATTGGAAAAATAATAAAAATAATTGTTAATAAATTTATTTTTAAATAATTTTAATATTATAATTAACTTTTCTTTAATTAATAATACATTTATTATTTTATGATGACCTATATAACTAGAGAGGAATGTTATCTAGATAATTAAAAAAAAATTATAAAAAAATACTAATAAATAGAAAAGATATAGCCTTTTAAAAATAGCTATTTTTCCCTATCTTTTACATGTAAACGCCGGCAAGGTTACGCCGGTGTCGTATTGAGATGATACCAACTATCGATATGATACCAAATGAACTTTGACATTTCTATTATCGCCCATAGATTTTTAAATTCAGTGTTATAATAGTATATTATAATATTGTATATTAAATAATTAGCATTGTATATAAACATTACCATGTTGGTAATGAAAAATGTATTTTAAACAATATAATCGAATTATTTTTTTGTAATAGTATTTATTTCATTTAGGGTTTATTTAAGGGTTTATTTATTTTCAAATTATATTAAAATAATTTGAAATAATTAATTTATTATGGATATTTTGAAATAAACGAATGTTAATGTATTAAAATCATAATTACTTATATCAATTAATTAAAGTGAATAATATTACATGTGAATACAATAAATTAGTTCAATTCTGAATTCATAAACTTAATAAACAAGTAGAATTATAGGTTTCGGACATTTATAATTAAATAACATTAAATAAATTCATTTAAAAATTGTTTCAAAGTTATTAATATACTATGAATTCAGAATTGAACTAATTTATTGTATTCGCATGTAATATAATTTACTCTATTGAATTAATATAAATACGTATAATGTTAATACATTAAAATTCGTTTATTTCAATATATTCATAATAAATTAATTATTTCAAAAATTTTTAATTTAATTTGAAAATAAATAAACCCTAAAATAAACCCCAAAGGAAATAATTCTATTATATCGTTTAAAATACATTTTTAATTACCAACATGATAATATATATATACAATTCTAATTATTTAATATCCAATAATATAATATGCTATTATAACACTGTAAATGTGAATTTAAATATATATGGGCGATAATAGAAGGGTCAAAGTTCATTTGGTATCATATCGATAGTTGGTATCATCTCAATATGACACCGGCCCTTAACATTACTTTTATAATTTATAATAATATATTAATGATATATTCAAAGTAATTCATACATATAGATAATTAACAATACAAATGTATTTATTTTATAAGTGAGAATTAAATTAAGAATTTAAAATGAGAGTTCTAATATCAATGCATTTATCTTCTATTATTAGTATATTGTATTGTATTATATATTTTTTATTCTATAAAAATATTTATCCACAAAGATATTACATGACTGAGTAATATCTGACTTTTTAATTACATGACTGCAGTTTATAGGACTAAGAATATATGCGCATTCATGCAATATTACATTAGGCCACCTACTACACGTAAACCTATATTGACCTCTAATGACCTCTATTGACCTCTGACAGCTTCACGGCTTCGTGGACAGCATGTGGATATCGTGCACACTGCAGATGATCTACATCACAAAGTTCTTCTGGTGGGAGGCTGGTTACATGAGAACAATAGACATAATGCTCGACCGAGCCGGCTACTACATCTGCTGGGGGTGTCTAGTGTTAATACCGGGGTTGTACGCTTCACCCAGTCTGTTCCTCGTCAACAACCCTGTAGTACTGGGTCAACGGTACGGACTGGCTGTGTTTGCTATCGGCGTTACAGCCATTGCGGTCAATTACCTGGCTGACAAACAAAAGTTGGACGTACGCGCTGCCAATGGAAAGTGTACGGTGTGGGGTCGTCCTGCCAAGGTCATACGCGCTCGTATAGAGGTCAATGGTGTTACGAGGACGTCTCTACTGTTGACCAATGGCTATTGGGGCATTAGTCGTCACTTTCACTACATTCCCGAGCTTACGTTGGCTACCATGTGGAGTATCCCCGCTGGCTTTAGTAACCCTATCCATTACTCTTATCTAATCTTCTTGACTGGTCTACTGATACATCGTACGTTCAGGGATGATGTGAAGTGCTCTAAGAAGTATCAACAATACTGGCAAGAGTACAAGACACTCGTTCCATACAAGATGATACCATATGTATTCTAATGATTGTTTTTTATATACATATTATTTATTTATTATTTGTAGGTAATCGAAGTACAATGTACACAACTGTATAAATAAAGCATTTTATTAACGATTGCATTGTTATTATTAGCTATCATAGGATTATTTCGTAGAGTTAAAATCGCATTGGATTAAAATTATATATATATAAAAACATAAACGTGGTTAAAAATATCGTATATAAAATATTGTATATCGTATAAAACATAAATACTTGAACTACCAATGAATACCATGATTCCCTGTTCTATTAGAATGATTCCAGTTCTGTGAATTCGCTCAAAGCTTTAATGGGCGTAACAGATTTATTCTTTGCTCCCTTCCTGACCTTAGCCTTGACCTCATCATCTGTTTCTCTGTGTACGAGGGGCTTCTTCTCTGGTGCCTTCATTCTCCATGTGACAACAGAGTTCTGTAGTAATACAAATAATAATAGTATACACTTAGTACAAATTATTCTCTAGTATATAGTTACATAAGTATATAATAACATATTTATTATAAAAGATGTTTCTTAACACTTACAGAAGATTCAAATATACACGAGTAAGTATTACTCTAGAGTGTGTAGTGTGTGAACTTTGACCCTAACCTGTATTTCACCCCTACGAGCGTACTTGGTGGATGCTACATAAGATGCCTTCACTGCACTCACTACGGCATTCATTAGGTTCTTAGACGCTTGAATCAGAGACGTTGCACTATCCAACTGTAGTAGAGTGGAGGTAGTATGTAACATAGGGTGGTGCTTGGTTAAAGATAGGCGATGTTCTAGTTAAATAGAAGACTGGGCAAGTTTTAGTGCTCTATAGGATACATTGTATACTAAAGATAACTGCCACTAGGTAGAGCTAGCTAACCCCGGATACGATTAAAGCCCCGCTAGTGTTCTGTACATCAGCCTTCACTTTACTAGTGATATTCAACTGATGGCAGTACAATGTGATACGCTGTCTGTAAGCTTCGAGCTCTTGTTTAGAAGATGACTCGGGGCATTGCTCACCAATCTTTGTACAGATATCGTCCAATTGGGAGCCTGCGGTGGAGATCTTCTTAGCCGCTTTGATAACGTCCATTGTAGTCTTTAGTGGTCCTCTACCCCTGGGAGTTAGGTGATTGTTGGTTACGGAACATTCCGATGATTCGCTTGCTAATTGTTAACGACTACAAATCTAGGCAACAATTGTGAAACATTAAATATAATTAATAATACAGACAAGTAATAACTTTATTTACGTAATTTAATTGGCGTAATTCACATTTTAACATATACCAATTAAATTTGAATATCATTGGTGGTGCTTACATATAAAAGATAGGATTAATCTATTAAAAGAATAATGATCCCAAAATTACTACTTTTATTACTATGCATATAATAGAATAGCAAAAATTAATTATTATTTATTTTATATAATCGTATGATAAGTATAGCATTTGTTTAGTGATATTTAAAACATTTATATTTGTACAGTTTATTTATATTTGAAAATATATGTGGTATATATCATCACCTATATATTCTGAACATTGAATACCTATTCATCATGGATTAGATAAAATAGTAATCTAAAAAAATGCCAAGAAAAATTATTATAGAGATATAAGCTTCTAAAGTTTGACTTGTATTTTGTGGGTAAATAATATTATCACATTTTATTATACATGATAAAATACGATTAAATGACAATATTATCTCTACTAATACTAAAATATGTACGTTATACTATAAATGATTATATAATAGATAAATGTAATTGGTAAATTTGATATATAAAAGATATGATAATATTGGCATACTAATTTTATTGTTTATAACAATAATATCTCTAGGCTGATAATTAAAATGAATATTTGATGAACTTATATAATTACTTTTGTATGACATTTTATACAGCATTTTAAAGATATTTAAATAAAATTTAATATTTTAATAACAAATTAATTTAAATAATAGATAAAATCGAAGGTTAACCCAGCCCCTTAATAAATAGCCATTACTAATATAGAATGTACAACACCTGGTGAAGTCAGTCATCTCCATCATGATCATGCACATCTCCTTAGCGATGACGATGATGTCATTACCGCTAGCGTCCCACTTGCTGATCTCATTCATGAGCTTGGTGCGTTCCTCTCTGAACAGTGCCACCTGTTGTTGAATAGCATCCCTCTCCTCCTGAGGCAACATACGCATCATTGCACGGTCGCTGTGCTCCTCAAACTCTACGTTCTCCTGGTCTTCTGTTATGTAGGAGCCTGAGGGGGTCAAGAGGTCAAACATGTACCACTCGGGTATAGAGGTGATGCTGGTGGTCACTCATCGCAACAACAATAGTTCATCATTACATTTATATTATTATAACAATAATTATGAATGGTTACACCATCGATATAAAGAAAGTAGACCTGTGCAATTAACGCACGCAATGCATGTAAAATATAGATACGCGAATGGAACTTTTATCGATATATTAATAAAATGGCATCAGTAATTTTGATTGGATATTAGTCATATTATATATGTAAACAGTAGGCTTTTCGTCGAAATAGATTAAAGTGACCTCTATATATATCAATGGATTTATATTATAAATATCAATAAAATAGTATGATATATTCAATTTAAATACACAAAATTATGAGGAGTGTTGATATGATGTATTTTAAATATCTAATTTTATTTTTAGAATAGTACATTAAAATTGGTAGTAATTATCAATATATATGTATAAATAAATATTATTTTAAATACAAAGTAGTGGCCCAGATAGTAGGCTGCGACTGAAGCACCTCTATCGCTAATTGCAATACACTATATTCAATTGCTTATCCACTTTCTTTATATCGATGGGTTACAAATATATATATATATATATTGCTTTGAATTCGAGTTTTTATTAAATAAATTATATAATGAAATATTAGACACAATAAACGCACATATGTTAAATATGAATATATTTATAAATTCAGTTTAATTTTAAAGAGTTTTTCTATATTATTTTCGTTAAAATTCTAAATAATATAATGTATTAATATATAATGCATTACATTATATTACGATTTTAGACATAATCATATTGAAATCATTAGATTTTGCACTAATTTGAATATTAAAATATGTCCCCTGACAATAATTAAATACGATAGTAAAATGACGGGTAAATTAAAATTAGAAGATGTCCTATTCTCATTAATAGTAATCATAATATAAATGTTTGTATTTAATGAAGTTTATTTAAATCTACATCAATGATTATAGAAATACGGTATATTAAATGAAGAACACTATTATACAAACATTTACTTCTGGTTTCATCCTCTATCTCTATTTCCGTATCAGATTCTAATTCATCTAAACTCTGAGGTTAAAGAGGGTAGGACAGGTAAGGGGTGATGCTAATCTAGCACAGTAACAACACAATATCTTTAGCAGTTATTTATGTATTAGATCAATGCTTATATATATTAAATATATAAAAATGTATTAGTAATTAAACATAAACTTAAGAGACGATTTAAAATGATTACATAATAATTGAATATGAAATATACACTAATGTAAGCCACGCCCCCATACGAACCCTATTGGTGAGGACCGCCTTCCTGACCTCTCTGACGGCATCGTATACGAGACGAGAGGCGTCGATGAACTCATTCTCGTCGATGTAAGCGTTAGGGTCGGTAGAGTCGAGCACTTCACAGGCTTTGTTCATCTCGTTAGAGAAGTGAGGGATAACTGTGGGGTGAGGGGGTGGGGGTAAAGTGATCGTTGATAGTTGAGATAATCTCTATTTGATTCCGATGAATCGACTGTCATTATTATTATTATTTATTAGAAATTGTGAACAAATTTAAAATATGGGTTATTTTAGTTCTATAACAAATTACAAACGAAATTTAGCGATTGAAATATAGAAGGTATGAATATTAGAGAGGGGGGGAGGGGGTTTAGAGAAACGCTAGTGACCTTGATTACGTAGAATCTCGAGTGTCTGCATCACCCTATCGGTATAGACCCCACGTTCGTAGTCCATCATCTCTCCGTAGACAACCCTATCAATACGGGCACATCGTCCCCTTATCGTGGTCGCTACGTGAGATAGTTCTACGGGCTCGTTCATCTGTAGTGCCACTACGCAGCGGTTCACGTCTTCCAGTATGTGGTTCTCTGGTTGGCGGGTGGGTGGGGCTTAGTTAGGTGTTGGTGGTGGTACTATTGTAATGTAAATTTGATGTTATACGTACACTTGTTTCAATTACACTAAATAATATATTGTTTTGTAAGAACATTTAATTGCATTCATTTTAGTAAATGGGAGATTGGTTCAATGAAAAAGTTGTGATGACTGTTTAGGCAATAAACTATATAATACCTTTACTTTAGTCTAATTAAAGTATATCTCTATCTATTTCTACTAGATGAAGATTGAGAGAAATGTGTAGTGTACATGTAAGTATGATTCATGATTAGGGTAGCATGGTACAGACAACATGTGTATTTAGATTGTTCTAAACATGCATGTGTTTTTACACTGTACAAACTATAAGTATTACTAAATGATTACTATTAATTTGATATCTTACAAATTCTACTAAATAAGATAAATGATGATATATCTAGATCATGGTGTAATAAATACACATGATCACTGTAGAATTGTACCTGAAACTGCTAGGAAATCATCAATGGTGATAATCTCATCTACAGCTTCCGTGAGTAATTCAACTTCCTTCTGCCAGGTATCCTGAGTAATGATATGATGGGGATAGGGAGGAGTGGGAGAGAGACTGGGATAGGGGAGGGAGGGAGAGGGGAGAGTGAGGTGATATAGAAAAGAGAGGTATATAGAGAGGATATAAGGAGGAGAGAAGATGGAGAGAGAGACTGAGAGTTACTCGAGACTGACTGACCTTGAAGACCATCATATTATCGAGAGCGACCTTGGACGAAGGTCTAGCGGCGAGAATACGTGCTGCGTTAACCACTTCAGGGGCCAGAGCTCTCATGTGTTCAGTAGCCAGTTGTACCATCTTGATGCCCTCCTCGCATGAGCTCATCGAACATGCCATGTCTGCAACCTCTATGAGTTTATTCGCGTGCTCCATGAATACCTGTGTAGAGGTCACACAGGTCAAGGTCAATGTAATCAAGTTTGTTATCAAAATTAATACCAAGATATACATAATTATATATGCTATTTATTAATGTATTATTTAATGAAATTATATTGTTTGGATGTTTATTTGAGTTGAAGTTTATCATTTCTGTTTTGCTAATATATATTGAATACTTACTATTTTTATACCATTTTTCTATTTTTATTAAAGTTTTTTAATTATCTTTTTGAGTTCTATATTATTATCAGCTGTAAAAGTTATAGAAGTATCATTTGTATATACTGTACATTTTACATTATTATCTTTTAAATATAAAGTAGATCATTGACATAAATGATTATTAATAAAGGGCCTAGTATGGAGCCTTGGGGTACACCAATATAATTTGTGATTATATCAGATTCAGATGTGTTTACTTTAACTGTGTTATACTATATAAATAGTTGTTTTATCAGTTTAAGAGGAATTCCTCTAATTCCATAGTTATCTAATTTGCAAATTATAATAGAATGTTCAATAATATAAAAAGGGTAATAATAGTATAAAAAGGCTTTGCTTACATCTAAAAATAAGGTATTTATTGCTTTATTTTCTTTTTATTTTCCATTATATGGTTATAGATATCTAGTATAGAATGAGTGGTATTATGCTTTTTAAGGAAACCATATTGGGTAGTATTTATTATGTTATTATTTAGAATGATTAGTCTATTATATATTAATTTTTCTAGTAATTTAGATACTTTTAGTTGATTTAAAATTTATATTGGTCTATAGTTGGATATAATATTGTGTTATTTTTTTAAAATGGGTTTAATGAAAGATAGTTTTATTTTTAGAAGAAAAGTTCCTGATGATAAACATATAGATTAAAATATGACTTAATGGAAAGTTAATGTAATTTTTTTAAATTTTTAACAATTTCATATTAAGATAATCAGTGTCTATAGACGTAGTTGATTTACTATTTTGTATAATATAATTTATCTCATGTGTTGATGTGGAATGAAGACATATTGATTTAGATATAAGTATAATGTTCATTGGGTAGAGGTTATTGATGGGAGATGTGAATTGTTTATTTATGGATTGACTTGTATTTATAAAATAAGAGTTAAATGCATTTGCTATTTGTTTATCATTAATGAATTTATTTTTGAATTCATCTATTATATAATTTGGAGATTGTTTAATTGTCTATTTTTAATTTATGAGGTTATTTATTAGATTCCAATTTTCTTTAGTAGATATACTATTTTTTATTTTACTATCTATATACGATAGATTTTAAAAAATTTTTGTAATTATATAAGTTAATTTTATTTTTATTATCTAAGTAAATGTTATATAGTTTATACTTTTTATTAATGTCCCGTTTTATTTTATTTGTTATCTAATGTTTTGATAGAATATTTGAATATATGTTATTTGTAAGTAGTGAGATAAATTGTTTAATTAGTGATGTATATATGGTATGAAATTTGTTGTAGGAGTTTTCAGATTCATTTTCTGCAAGGACCGAATACCAATTTGTATTTTTCAGTGCATCAACAAGTCTTTTAGTGTTATTTTTAGTTATTTTCCTTTTTTTAGTTACATTTAAGTTATTCCGTATTTTGGTTTTTATTTTAATTATATTATATATTGGGAGGTAGTCGTCATGTCTTCTAAGAGTATTCCACTATTATAAATATTTGTTGTTTATATTTGTATAAATTTGATCTATTGTTGAAGTGTTACTTTTATTTAATTAGGATGTACTGGGATCATTTGTTATGATATTAAAATCACCCGTAATTATTAACTTGTGTGAAATATATTTATGAAATTTATTATATTTATAAGATCTGCAGATTTATTGAGGCATGATATTACTATTATTTTTATAATATTATATTTGTTTAAAGTTTAATCTCTATTTTTAGCGTTTCCAAATAATCTTTTATATTAATAGTAAGTTCTTTCATAAGTTCATATTGAATATCTCTTAATACATATATTGAAATACCACCACCTCTACATTTATATTGTTTCTGTCTATAGTTTGTTTGATATAGTTGTTTGTTATATTATTATCAAAGTCATTATTACTATTGAACTTGGTTTCCGATAAACATATAATATGAGGTTTCATTATTAAAGTATCTATAAATTCTCTTAATTCATCTAGGTTTTGAGCAAGGCTTCTAATATTTATGTGTATAATTATTTTTATATATTATATATTCTTTTGTTATACAGTTACATTTTTGTTTTGTTTTGTATTGGTTTGGTATCATATTATATTTAATCATCTCATTTTTTTAGTTCAATTATTTTAAAAGTATCATTTCTATACCGTACTACATATTTATTATTTGTTGTTGATTTAGCTTTGATAGAGAGTCTTTTAATAGTCTCCAACTCAACCTTATTATATTATTTTGATATACTTATATTTTTGAGTTTTTTTAAATTGTTTGCATTTTATGTTAAAATATTAATTTCTATTTCAGAGTTTATGATAATCCTCATGACATTATCATTTTCTTGGTATTTTCCTAATCTAAAATAGTTTTTTATATTATAATTTGTGTTGATTAGGTCTACAATTTCTGTTATATATTTTTTTCTACATTTCTTGATTCGTAATTAGAATCTATTGCTTGTTTAACATTATTGAGAATAATATATATAATTTTATTTCATATTTATTTAAGTTTTTTTCATTTATAAGTTTTATCTATAGTCATTTATAGATTTGTTGAAGTGTATTATTGAGGTCAGTTTTAGTGATCTCAGCAAATGTTTTAAGATCAGATTTATCAGTTGCTTCATTTAGTTTTTATTATTATTTTTTCTTGATTTTCTATAACTATAGTAAAATGTTCATTATTTATAGTTAATTTTTCAATTAATCATTCAAGTTAAATTATTTCATCAATCTGGTCTGTATCTGTTTCAGATATGTTAGTTTTTTTTACTAGCCATTTGAAACTTTAATTTGAAGCTTTAATCAATTAAATTCTAAATATCACTAATATATATATGTATTAATACTATGTATTAATAATATGTACAAATATATATATATATATGTTGGTAAAATATATTTACTATCTGTAATTTACTGAGTAAACAATAAGAGTTTCTCTAAACTTAAAATTTTTTTTTAATATACTATATAAAGGTCCACTATTTGTATTATGAATTTCAGTGTATTTAAATATATATATATATAGTATATATCATAGGGTTTATATCAGGTATATATTA
Organism: Osedax fenrisi; assembly: GCA_964019155.1. NCBI lineage: Eukaryota > Metazoa > Annelida > Polychaeta > Sabellida > Siboglinidae > Osedax > Osedax fenrisi. The sequence continues at coordinate 62,847,834 of OZ025239.1, read as the reverse complement.
TATTACATATACAAACATATAGTATTCAATTGTATTAGTATATTTAATTTATTATCATTTTTTTTATATTTTATTATTTTAATTTATATTTAAATATATATATAAATAAATATTTGTATATAATATATAATATATATATATATATATATATATATATATATATATATATATATATATATAATTGAATACAAGTAATACAAAATATATATATAAAGATTTTCTAAAGGGGGTTTCACACCAACTCGAACACAATTATTAACTCTAAAATTATAGGTTCAAGTTTAACTCTAATATTTAAATCTCCGTAATTATTAGAGTTAATAATTGTGTTCGAGTTGGTGTGAAACCCCTAAGGCTTTGCAAAAGTTTGGTATATATACTTATAATAATGAATACAATAGATTTGATATGAAATGTATTAAATAGAAGAAAACATGTATAGAATTAATATAATGAAATGTACAAATAATTTAAATTTAAAAATCAATATTTTAATTTAATTTAAAAATACGTCAAATTGTATATAAATATTATACTAACAATTTCACATACAATATATATATATATATATATTAGTTAGTAAGTGACCTTGGCGTATTCGTCCACTGCGCGTTGGTTGCCCGCTTTAGCTGCCTCAATCAGAACTAGTAGTGGTACGTTGGTGTCTATGAACGCATCTGATACGTGATCCACAACTGTACGTCTTAACTATTGGTGTGGTGGTGTGGTGGTGGTGTGGTGGTGGTGGTGGTGTGGTGGAGGAGAGAGATTAGTGCGTGCGCATGTGTGCTCATCGATTTATAATAGGGAACAAGTATTCAATGATATTGGCTATCTATATTAAAACGTGTATGATTATCATATATATATATATATATATATAAATACAAACACACACACACACATATATTTGTGTGCATTGGAGATTAAATATTAAATTATATAAATAGTAATTATATTATTCTACAGATGAATATTATTAATAAATCTATAGAAATTAAAATATAATTTTCTATAATGTATATTAATGTATATAATTAGTTCTAGATATGTTAAGGGAGATGTGTTCTACATTTTGTGAATTCTAAAATTGAGAACAAAAATTCAGCTTCAAATTTTTGTTATATAATATTATTAAAATATTATCTTTAAAATGATATATAAATCATATATTTATGTAAAATATAATTATGAAATAAACTTTAATTGTAATAATTGTAATAATTTAATGAATATAAGATGGTTTTTAGAATTTTAAAAGCTAATATAAAGAATATTATGTGTATATTTAAATAACAATATTCATAAGTGGCTATTTATTTATATAACATAATATGATAAGTTATCATCTGTATATATATTTCATACATTTTTCATAATTATATTTATAATATTTTTTTATTATAAATCTTTAGAATTAATTTACTCAGAATAATGTGAATTATTATGTTGATTAATTTCACTCATTAAAACACTATTAAATTCTACAATAATGTTTTAAATGAATTACAATTTGCAGATAATTTAGAATATATATAATTACTAAATAATTGCATTTTTATTAATTTAATAATTAATTAAATTTAAAATATTCATAATTTTATCTTTTATTTTTAAAATAATAATAATTTATTAGCTAAAATTAATTTATAATAAATATTTTCTTTTATATTTTATAAAAAATGCAATTATTATAGATTTATATAATATCTAACAATTTTTTTAAATAATGTATTGAATAAATAAAATTAAAAAAAGTTAATACACTTTTAGTAGACCACTATTTTTCCTATTAAATACATGTACAACTATATTTATAGAGCTACCCTTAATCAAGCAATAATCATGCTTGCTGCAGAGTGACATAAGAGATCACAATAGGTCACAATAGGTGTGCATTACGTAATACAGATCACATACTTGTCGGCGTAATTCTCTCGTCTTTTTGTTCATCTGATCGATTGCCAGATTTAAATTCTCACTGGGTTTCTTATTTCCATTCTGCGACGCGGTGAATAGGTAGGTATGTAAGTTTAACAGGATAGGCAGTGAGACAGAGAGATGATATGATACTCACGTTATTCATGTATTCTCCTAGTAGATCTTGTAGAGCTGCTCGTACAGCATTACATTCCTGTATAATTCTTTCTCTGAGGGACAAACACAGAGTTGTTATTATACATTATAATCACTAGTGGGTAATGTATATAGGTGAAAGTGAGAAATGGAGATATAGTGAGATATGATCAGATATGGAGAGATATAGTGAGAGATGGAAAGATATAGTGAGAGATGGAGAGATATAATAATATAATAATAATAATCAGATTGGTTCTTCATAATAAATGAGAGTGAACCCAGGTAGATAGTAAGATATAGTGAGCGATGGAGAGAGATGGTGAGATATAGTGAGAGATATGATGAGAGATGGTGAGATATTGTGATAGATGGTTAGAAATAGAGAGATGATTAGAAATAGAGAGATGGTTAGACATAGAGAGATGATTAGAAATAGAGAGATGGTTAGAAATAGAGATATGGTTAGAAATAGAGAGATGATTAGAAATAGAGAGATGGTTAGAAATAGAGATATGGTAAGAAACAATGAGATATGGATAGATATGATGAGAGATGGGCTGATAACCTCCTATCATCTCGTGTGCAGTCTCCATCAGCCATCAGCGCAGCACTTCCGACGATACCTTCAATCATCTGTTGCAGTTTATTCCTGGTTCTCACTTTGTCGTAGGACTGAGGCTCCATTATGATCTTACGCTGTCGAGTAACATTAGCATCATTACTGATACTACAGTTGTTGTTGTTGTTGTTGTTGACATGGTAACTATGAAGCAATGATCTCTGGAGCAATAACACTTGATCGATACAATACCACTAACTCATTAATTATATACATTATGTAATACTATTGTTTCTATAGAATGAATGATATAGTTTAAAAATCACATAAAATGTGTCATGAAAACTGTGTATTTTAATATCATAAGGATATCAAGAGTTAGGGGTAATTGAATAAATACACCCGCGTTAAAGCTAATCCGTGGATAAACTAACGTCGAAGTCGTCCAAAGAGTCTGAAATCATACCGCGAGTGATATTTGATTGGCGTGCGTTGGTTTCTCTGGCGACGCCCTCAATTTGATTGATGGCCTCGCCCAGTTTACCGATGATGTAATCGCGGTTAGCACGCGCCGACGCCAGTTCTGGATGTCTGACGTAAGCCTAGAGGTCAAGGTCAAGTTTAAACATTACTGGTGTAGTTAGATATACATGATGATGGATGTAATTCACACTTTATCACACACATCTATATCTACTAATAAGCGGACATTCATAGATAACCAGTTAATAATGGTGAATTCACTTTCAGTAAGTTAGCTTTATATACCGTAGATTGATAAACTATAGGTAAAAATATAAGAGTACAAATAAAATATACATTACTAGTTATTAACTAGAATAATTTATATATTGCAGCTAATATTGTGACATAATATCGAGGTTTTCGTAAAGAATTTTAATATAATTTTAATGACTAATATATATATATGTATATATATACGATATAATCAATAATTATCTACTGGTATAATTAAATAAGGTGAAAAACATTTAACGGAGATATTATAAAGGTAATGTGATATTGAAAAGCAAAGATATCATAGTAAACAGCCACTGTAAGTGTATGTGTTAAGGCGTAAATGTAAAGTTCACATTAACATGATCAGTAGAATAGCTTGTGAATTGTTATTATTATTTTGGTGGAGTCCTTTAATCCTATCCACGAACTTAAATGAAGTTTTCACTTATAACCCTATATAACTCTAATAACCCATCGAAGCCGCTCTCATGTTAACGCATCCATGGTTTTAACGATAACCGATCATTTATTTATACACAATTATATAAGATCACTTCTATCTATTATTTTAAGACTTATTTTAATGGTCCGGATGAGGCTTGAACCCACAACCTACTGCTACGAATTAGTAAGAATAGATAATGAAAGACTTGACAGAAATTATGACCTTTATTACAATCTTGACCTTATTGTAAGTTAATCTGTAAGGATCTGTTGACATTAACCTTTGAACTGGTCAGCAACATCTTACTGTTCTTCCTAAGAGACGCTCTGGCGGAGGCCATGTCCTCCTGACATACTGGGTCCTTCAAGTCCTAGCAACACAATGCATGCTTTAATAATATCGATGAAATACACTTAACATATTTTAGGTTGTCTATATTAAATACATGAGAAGGTTGAAGTAGAGATGATCTGAAGTATTTATCAGACTATAGTACTACTGCTACAACTGCGATATACACATAGTATAACAGGGATAACATATGTATTGTACATTGTTTTAGGGTGATTATATTTAAATGATTAATCACAAATGTATTCTATTTGTATTCTATTCTATTTGTATTCTATTTGTTATATTTGCTGTATTTTATCAAATGCATTTATATATTTAATTATAAAATAGAATATATATATATATATTACAAAGATTTAAGGGCCGGCGTAACCTTCGTTTTTATTTTTTAGGGAAATTTTGTTATATTGAAATATTAAAATATAATTCATTATCTTTAAAATGATGTATAATATATCATATACAATTAAACATAAGTGCCTCAAATACGAAGTTTAATCATACACCTATTCAAAATGGTGGGATATAATAATTAGAAAACATGCAAGTAAAACTTTAGATGCCAATATCTCTGGTGTTTTTTTTGTTGATTTTTTTTATTTAAATGTCTATATCTTTTGAACTCTTATATGAATCTTTATAAAATGTTCAGAGTATATACCTAATATATGGTTATTATTATATAGGTATGTAAGCTAACGTAAATATAATCTATTAATATAATTATTTGAAAAATAATTTAAAAAATTGGTAATAAATCTATTTTTCATTAATTTAAATATTATAATTAACTTTTCTTTAATTAATAATAAATTAATTATTTTATGATGTACCTATATAACTAGATACATTTTTTCTATATAATTAAAAAAAAATTAGAAACAAATACTAATAAAGAGAAAGTATAGCCTGTTAAATAATTGCTATTTTTCCCTATCTTTTACATGTAAACGCCGGCAAGGTTACGCTTAAATAAAGTTAGTATATTTATGAATATAGTTTTTATAATAGTTTTATTAACTTTGTATAAGAATAATTTAGGTTTTAATAATAATAATTTAATTATATAGAAAATATAATATAAAAATGTAATAAATATATAATGTAGTATTTTGTAGTTGTATAGGTATTTGATATAGGTATTTGTATAGGTATTTGATAAAATATATTATTATTTGTATTTGTATTTGATTATTTCTGAAAAAAGTATTTTTATTTGTTATAATAAAGGTGTTCCCTTATTCCTAGACCCCAACCCTGGTGTAGTATAGTATGTATTATATACACACATATATATATATATATATATATATATATATATATATATATATATATATATATATATGAATGTTTTTATATGTATATGACTAATATTATTAATGACAAACCCTTTGTCGGATTGCAGCCTTTTGATTCAAATCTCCGACACTTTTACCAAAATTCTGAAACTTTTGAAGTAAGTCATTCTGATTGGATGCATTTTTGATGGCATCCAAATCTGATTCAACCTACCAATATAGTTTTATTATTATTTATTTTAATACAATAAAATCTTAATTTTAGTTTCTAAATTTAATTTTAATTCATTATTTGTTTGGCCTTTGAAGAAATAGCAAAGATATAACACTCCCTATATACTCAACATGATTAATATGCATGCGTCCTACTGCTAGCATTAGTATTGAAATCACTGAAATAGATTTAGGTTTCACGCTATTTCTATACAACAATGTTTTCAATACACTATTAAATTACATGCAATATAAATTAACTTTTACTACCCGCATATATAGAATTTGAAACCTAACTATCCTATTGCTTCGTTATATGTTAGTAATGAAAACTTAATTTTCATTATATAAATAATAATTTAAATCATATTATTTAACATTTTAAGTGTATTGTTTAATACGAATTTACATCGAAAATCAACACATATTTCTGAAAATTGAATCTATATAGGTTTATGGTATAAAATCATATTACACGATTTCGCGTAAGTGATATATTTCCTTAGCAAAAATCTTTTGATGATTACATTATTTTAAATTAGCATATTTACTTAATAAATAATTGAATGTATTAATAAATATCAAATAATGAAATCTTATCAAATAAATATAAAATTCAATCCTATTATAATTGTAAATAAATGTTAAATAGTTTTACTTTGATTTGTGGTTTTGATTGAAGTGAATGGATTTAATGTATGTTCACTGATCACATCACCTAACACTAGATATATACACTAAATTTTATATTTATAAATAATTATTATACTCATTATTTATCAAATGTAAATAAATTAGTTTCTTTTTATAATTATTAAAAGTACATTAAAGAAAAATTTCCTCTGACGAAATATTCATAATCACAAACACATTCGCATATGTGTGAATATGTCTAAATATATAAGTAATGCAATTAACTTGTGAAATTAATATGAACAAATGGCTAGGAGTTAATATTTTAAATATAATTCCCATTTGTTCCTAACTAGTACATGCGATTACTTAATATTAGACTAGTTCACTGAGTTTCCAGTAGGTAGTGTTGAAGGCTGATTAGATTAAGGATACGATACCGCAGTGGGAAAATAGCTAAAATAAGTTTTAAATTAAATAAATTTTAATATGTAATTTAATTAATGATAAGTTATTCAGTATCTGTCAATAAATTATCTATTAAATCAGTTTAGAAATAGCATAAAAATCATCTTTTATAGCATACAATTGTAGAATAAATTATAAATTATTAATATATAATATCCAATATATTATATATATGAGTGTATATGTGTGTGCGAATGAATTATCTTTAGGTCAGCGCGCGGTAATGAATAAGCTAAGGTATAATTGTGGGTATGAATCGTATATAGGCAACTATTATATATCGTGCGGCGCGGAGTATTCAGCGAGTTATTATAGGTTATATAATGTCGATCAGTTGGTCACTTACGGGGCCCATAAAGGATCGAATATGATTAAGAATATAAGAGACTACCGAAATCTAATTGTATAGACACGCCCCTAAAATATCGTGGGCATGTCGAGCATAAACTAATCGGGGCTTTTACCTTTTGGTCGTAGTACACGTCAACGATATTGATAATTTAATAAAGGAATTAAACCTTGTCTTGTTTAAAGTAATTAAACAATAGATATAGTAGTGTATTACGTAGGGAGACATAACACTACATATATATATATATGGAAACATACTATTATTACTTTATAATATTTATTTTATATCAACACATGTTTTACATGCTTACAATTTTATAATTTATATATTGAATTTGAATAGTTGACGTTTCAAGCGAGTTTTACTCAGAATAGTTGTTGTTCGTTACCTGTACGCATATAAGTGCGCCGACAGATACAACTATAGCATGAACACACGTGCTGGACAGACAGACATGCCGCCGCAGCGATATTAACCACTCTGAGTGACCTCAGCAGCAGATGAATATCGACAAGGTCGGCGAGGATGAGGAGACGAGTGACAGCCGACAGAAGAGCTCTGGCGGCTAGAATCATCGGAGCTCGTTTAGCTGAGGCGCACGGGTCGGCTGCAAACACTTGAGAACATTCGTGCATGAGGCCACCTGGTGAGAGAGCCGGGTACCACTAGTTATAGCTAGTGTCGGTATTGTACTGACTATTACTAATTACGTGTCAGATGTCATCTGTCACTAATTATTTAATTATCATTATTTAATTAATGAATATATATATATATATATGTATAAGTTATATAATTGAATAGATCTAATCACGTGAATAAGGTGTATTATATCTGTAATGATTCGTATGGTTGTGCATATGATCATATTACAACAATGGTTCTGTTGAAAGAGTGAAAGCGATACTATAATTATAGGACAAAGGGACCGCTATGTGTGTATGTGTGTATGTATGTATGCATGTGTGTGTATATGTGTGAATGTATGCCCATGTGTGTGTGTGTGTGTGTATGTAATTAATATGGTAGATATGCTGGCCGCAATGTAAGGTTGACCAGGATGGTGTGGATGACCACAAACAATATGTCACTGTAATTCATTTTAGAAATTAATGACAAATTATATCATAAGAGAAAGCTAAAAATTAAAATTCTATTTTTAGATTATATTAGTTTATATTAAATTTGACAAATATATCACTATTATAAATGAAAAGTTATGTAAATTTGAATACGATATCAATGAATTTATAGAGTTTGTATTAAGAATATATCATTATTTCTTAATATTAACTATTTTTCTTAAAATATACAGCCATTCATGAAACATGAAATATAAATAGGTCCATTTTCAATGTAATACATATTTTGTAACATGTAATACTTAGAAAATTAACATTTGAAATTATTTATATTAACATTTAATAAATAGTAATAAAATATTCAACACTATATGGAAGTATTTTGCGAAGAAAAGATATTTCACTTGTATCTATTTAAGTGAATCAATTTTTAATATGATTAGTTTGAAATATAGGTGTCAATACTTGTGTCAATAATCTTTTTAAATAATGTTATATTCTTAAAAAAACACTACATTAAATGTTTATTATATTAAAATTGTACATAACTTTTGATTTATAATAGTGATATATTTTTCAAATTTACATATAAATAAATATAAACTAAAAATAGAATTATAAATAAATAGTTTGCAGTAAAGATGGCTCAATGTTTCATTGATTTCACAAATTAATAAAATTTATATTTCTTTGCTTCGCAAAATCTTTGGTATATGTGATAAACAATATTTGATAAATACACATTATACTATATATATTACTTTAAATTGGGTACGTGTAAATATTTATATTGTAACATCAAGGTTATGTTATTATATAATATTATAATTTATATTTTATAAATTTGATGATAAAATATACATTACATTATATATTATTATCTTAATATATTATAACACTATAATAAACTAATATAATTTTATATACAACTTAAATATATCTGTATAATTACCTATATATTAAATACTAAATAGTAAATAAACTTAATGCCTATAGGCATACATTATTTATAATATATTATATACTATTACAATATTATGTATAAAAATGATATTGTTCATATTGATACTATTGTAATATAACGATTAAATATATAGGTATCATTGACGAAATTATTAAATTCTATAATATAATTAATATTTTGGTTTTTTTTAATTTAGAATACAAAAAAATTATGATCATAAATATGAAAATCATATATTTGCCAAACAATTTAATATTATTAAAGTAAGCAATATATTTAACTAATAGTACCTCAACCTATATTTCATTCTAATCGATGTGTACATGAACATACTTAGATATATAGATGACCACACAGATGACCACTAGTGCTGGACTAACCGGTACTGCGGACATCAGCTACAGCTTTCATCATCTCATCGTAGATCTCCTTGTTCTCTTTAGCGATGATCTCACCTTGAACTATGAACTGTTCAGTGGCACATTGTACCTATGTATGTCAGTATGTGTGTCAGTATGTGTGTATCAGTGTGTGTGTGTGTGTGTGTTGTTGTTGTTAAAGCATTTATTTAGTCTATTTATTATTATTGTTTCGTAAATTATAGGGTAAGTTATAAGTAATAGTATTTTTAAGTATTGTAAGTATTTTGTAGTTGATAGAGTCTTCAGTGTTTAGCTAGTTGAGTTTGTTAAGTAAGTCAGTAATGCTAGTTGTATAGTCAGTCTTCTGTAGTCGGTATATATTTCTACTATTGTGTGTGTGTATTTGTGTGTGTGTGCCAGTGTGTGTGTGTCAGTATGTGATTGTGTGTGTGTATATGTGTGTGTGTGTCAGTGTGTGTGTAACGGTGCGAGTGTTGTTACACGTATTATTATGCAATTATTTAAAGTGATTTATCAATTTTTTATTTTAACTTTATAATGTTGATATATTTTATATGCAAGAATATTATATGTATGTAAATAAAATATAAATACATATATACATACATATATATAAATATAAATTGTACACTACATTTGAACTTTATTTAATATTACCTTACAAAAAGATTCACATACCTATATGATATTCACAGCAGTATAAAGTGCGATATATGTATTACTGAACATGATAAGTTTTATATACAACTTGTGCTTATGATTCAAGGGTAATTGTCTCAAGAAGCTTTGGCTTCAACATTTACACTACAGATGTAGAACTAATATTTAATAATAATAATAAAATAATATATTATAGACTATACAGTATAGTAATAGATGTGATGATGACTAGCTAACAGCAGTAGCGAGCACGTGAGCTTTCTTAGATCTAGCTCCTCGACCATGACCTCCGACAATCTTACGGTTTCCATCTTGATTCACCAATGTTGTCACCTGAAGATGGGGAATTGGGGGGGGGGTAGTGGTGGTACTGGTGCGGTACGGTAGTGGAGTGGGGGTAGTTTAGTGTGGTGCTGGTGATGTGTTGGTGTTGGTGGTGGTGCTGGTGATGTATTGGTGTTGGTGTTGGTGGTGGTAATTATGATGGTTAATACATACAGGCAAGCACACATATATAGTATGCATACACATATAAACAAGCACACAGGTACACGCACACAAGCATATAACTAGACGTATGATGCCCCTCCCCCTAGAGCACATGAGTCATAGGCCATGACGGATCGGGATAATACAATTAGCGAGTGCACAATCAATTATTAAAGCATTACTGCTGACCGCGGGTCATAACCTTGTGGACATAACCTTGGGACGTAAACTAGTTAACATGTGACTGCACAATCAATATTACTGTTTGGGTTTTATGAGAATACACTCTATATCTATGTATATAAAGTTAATTCCATGTATATATGTATATATGTGTATCTATGTACAGTTATGCATGTATATGGATATATACACAGATATGATCTCACACAGACATCTATTACGATCACTACTACACAATTCACTATACAGCTAAACATGATAGGCATCAGGATGTTGTGTATGTCACTTGTTTCATTCAAACTAATTGTTAAAACACAAACAATCTTTCATCCATCCCTTAATTTATAAATATATATATTATTTTTAAACAAAATTTCATTTAAATAAATTAAAAAATATTAAAAAATTTAAAATATTTTATAGAAGATACATTTATTTATAAATTTGGTTTAAATTGAAAGAAGTTTATGTATAATATTTATTTAGATATTCTAATTAATGTAATATGTATTATTATATTATGATTTAAAATAAACATATAAATAGTTTAAAAACAATTTGTGCATTGATTTTTATATTGAAAAAAATATAAAGTTAAATTTATTTAAAAGTCAAATAAAATATTCTAATAATACACATAAATTGAAATTATGTTCTGCCATATACATATATAAATCATGAAATTTCTATCAACAAATTATATTTTTTTAAAAGAACAAAATAATTTGTATTCATAAATGTGAATTATTTAATAAATATGCATGGAAATATAAGCTTCGTTCAAATTACTTATTCTTGTATTGTCTTGTTAACTAAACATGAATAATTATAAATAATTAAAAGAGTAGTAATGATATTTCAGGAGAGAACAAATAATATTTATTTTTAATTAATATCTATATCTCTTTCAAAAGACTACATATGAACCAACTAAAATATTTCTTCATTAAAATAACACACATTTATTAGTATTTATTAATGTTCCAGGGAGGAATAAATATATTCTTACCGACGAGTATTTGAATAATACATATGCATAACATGTATATTGTAGATACTGAAGAGTACTGTTTATGGAGGGGGCATCCATCGCGTGATGGCATGATCATAGAAAAACAAAATTTTTTTT